>SSNS01000092.1:376973-831973 GCA_006937985.1 Aphyosemion australe
GCGCTTTGGTAACTGAGGAGCTACGTCTATGTGCTGGAAAGACACCAGAGCAGCTTTAGAGGAATCAGCCAAACTCATTAACTCATATATACTCTGAATTTCTTTGAGACAAGGTCTGGAATCCCTCTCATCTTTTTCATACTTTTTATTACAGACTTCTCAAATGTAACATTCCACACCCAGAATGAGCCTTTAGTGTTTCCTGGTGTCTTTTGTTCTGAGGGTGATGGATTTCACCGTGTTCTTGTGAGGAGCAGAACTCCTATAATGGAGTCCATTCATCTAATTAATTAGCTATAAACGGGGCTGGACTCTACGGACGTCTACGGAGAGACGTGCCTCTGCAGAGACACTGAAGAGATCCCTTAAAACAGCAATAACAGCCCTCAGCGGAAGCAAAAGGAACTCCTGAAACTCTGCATTCGCCGAACTAAAGCAACCTCTCAGCATGTGACCGATGAGCAAACTGCACATCCAGTATGGTGGAAGAAGTCTTGGTTTTCAGAAAATCCAAAAAGAAAAATCTTTCAGCGCTGTTATTTAAAAAAAAAACTTGGCAAGCATGAAGAAACACAAAAAAACTTTTTTATGGGCCCAACTTGCAACCCTGAGACTTCTTTATGGCATCCTGAACAGATGCCGAGACAGAAGGGCTTCTATCGAGACTTTTCCACTTCCTCTGATCAAATCTCCATGTTTGAGAGGCTTAATGTTGTGGTCAAGAGTTTAAATGATGCATCCGAGGGCTGAATCAAACTCAGTAGTACTGCCTTAAAAATAATTGTATTCTATTATTTACATTTTTAAGGCCCTGTATCTCATATTTGTGGCAAATATTATTTACCATTTACTCAGTATTTAAATGTGTGCGTGTCAAGAAATATTACACGACGTTTGGAAAAGTTTGATGTGTAAATACATTTTAAACGTCATTCTGCTTCAGCATCGCCTCCTTTTAGAGAGCTTTTTATCGAGACCAATGAAAATGAGCTTTTTGTTAAAACATTGCTATGGTATGGAGGACTCATTCTGCCAAAACAGACCAGATAATAAATAAATGAGAAAATAAATAATAAATGTTGATAGAAAATAAAAAATAAACAATGAAATAAATTTAAAAATAAATTAATAAATAATTGAGCAAATAAATTCTAAAATAAATGAATTAAGTTTTGAAATAAATAAATGGAAATAATTAATAGCCAGATTTAATTCTTCATTTCCAAATTTCAGATTCTGTCCCTCATATATTCAGATATTAATTTCCTAATTTATTGTTTGTTTTATTTTCAAATTTTATTTATTTGTCTATTTTGCAGGACGAGTCCCCTGAAGTCCTTTATTCTGGAAAGCTTTTGCAAAGTGCTTCTCTAATTATGTGTTTCTATTATATTGTCACTGTGCTGTTTATGTTCAGTTAGAGGACGTTTTTCTTCTTTTTTGGAGTTTACGAGGCGGTTTGGTGAACGCTGCTGCCGTAAACTAACCGCTCATTTGCTGTAAACACATCAATGCATGAGTGCGTGCAACAATAGCAGGTCAAAGCCCCTTCAGCCTTGAGTACATCGGAGCAGGAAGGCTGGAAACGGAGAGCAATGAAGGTTTTCAGTTGAGTGAAGCGAAGAGTGAGATGACTAATTCAATGGCTGGCTTTTATCACTCACACATTTTACTTTCCACTCTTAATAAAAGTGGAAGAATAAAAAAAGAAGCCTGAGCTGCTCTAATGAGCGCTGACTGATGTCAGAGTAAAGACTGCATTTAAAGTGGAGGCTGGTCAAACTCATTTGGGACCCCTCCAGCTGATTAACACTCATTTAGCTTCTGCCAGGACCAGCTTTGCTGATCAGCACTGAACACGACTCAAGGTTAAAGCCATCCTTCCCCAGGCACACTGCCCCCCCTCCCCTTATAAGGAGGCACTCAAATCAATACACATCCATCCACACCGTTAGTTATTCATGAGTGTTTTCATGTATAAAATCAGTGTGTTCACATTCTCCTCCATGAAGCGATGCTGCTGGAAATGATCAGATCGATTATTAGGATTTTAACTGATCTTTTACAGATTTTAGTGCAACGTTTGATTTGACATGGAGCTGACTGGTCGCAGTTTTACCCAAATATTTTAAATTAATAGTTGAAAAGTTTTCCCCAGAGGGCCATTTTTCACTAAAAGAAATAAAAGGACCATGTCTAGAATTGAAACGTGAACGAAGGAAAGTCTTGATTCATTATATTTAGTTGTCTTTTTGAAGGTTTGTTAGAAATATTGGTCAAAATGCAGCAAAAACCTTGCAAGATATAAAACTTTCAGTCTATAAACTGGCACATATGTGTATGTTAGTTCTTGGGTTAAAAAATTACCACTTGCATCACTTTTTTTTCTTATGCACTCATCCTTAGTTTAGACGTTTTTATCCAAGCAGGGCATATTTTAGTCAAAAAACATGAAAAAAGCAGTAAAGTTCTACATAAAATGTTGATTTTTCATTTGAGGTCCACATTTCCCTCTAAACAGATCATTTGAACCCAAAGGTGTTACTGAAAACAGGCAGCGCTGCTTAATTCTAAAACAAGGCCGTGAACTCCCAACAAAGCCAGATTTTTGTTAATCGCTCTACAAATGGTGACGACTGTAAAAAAAACATTCCACTTGAGCCATTTGAGGTCAAATCTCTTTAACCACTGACTTTGTCTCAGTGCAACAAACACAAGATTTGTTCTTGTTTGTGTGTAAAAATAATAAAAACGCTTGGTTACGACAAAAAAAAACAAAGCAGGCCGGTAAAGAGAATGAATTTGCTCCCCCAGCCCACCTTTTGCCTGGGTTTTTGAAATACAAGGAATGAGATCTGCAAGCATGGTTTCAATAAACAAGAATCAACTCCTTTATTAGTGCAACCGTTTAAGATCCTGTTGTACAGCAGTCATGAGGGCTAGCATGGTTCAACTATTATGCACAACATTTACAAACGGTGTATGCTTACTTGTAAATGCTTAAATGAAATAAAGTTCAAATATTTTCAAATTGAAAACGTTTGTGTGCTTTTGACTGCAGAACAAGAATATTAAACACTTTAGAAAGATGCAAACCGTCTCGGTAAAAGACAAAAAAACAATGAAATGGCTTTTTAGTACAAAACAGAATGTTTACAAAATTTCAACTCTAGTAAAAATCCTGGTGTTTGAAACAAATAAACACCAACTTGAACAATATAAAAATCTTCTAAAACATGCATTTATTTTTGTAAAACATCCATGAACAGAAGAAAAACAAACAATGAAAGAAAACAACACAGCAAACCAAAAAACGTGTTAGAAAATAGAAATTGCTAACGGGGATTTTGTTTCCCAAAGCGCTTATAGTTGGAGGAATTCTTCACCCACCACTCGCCGAGAGTCACTGTAGGCCTCTCGATGCCGAAGTGCTTTTGGTAGTTCCTGAAGACAGAAAAGTGTCTCAGATGCAGATTTACGCTGATTGGACAAATGTTTTAAATGTGTCTCCTAATGAGAAATTTAGAGTAGATAACACACCTGCATGTGAGATCAGAGGGGTGTTGCCACTTGGAGCCACTAGAGCCCGTCTGATCAGCCACGTGGGTCATCAGGTTCAGGAGTTCACCCACGAATCCTGGAGAAAAAAAATATTTTAGAAACAAAGGTGGAGGACTCTAAGTACTTAGGTTCTTCAGTCCAAAGCAACAGAGTTGAAAAGAGGTGAAGAAGCATGTGCAGCAGGTTGAAATCGGTGTAGAAGAATGTCGGGTGTAATAAAAGGGTTTCAACCAGGAAATGTGTAGAAGACCGGTGATGTCTGGTTTCCAGATGGTGTCCATGAAGAAAAACAGGAGGCAGAGCTGGAGGCTGCAGAGCTCAAGATGATGAGGTTCTCTTTAGGAGTGACGAGGATGGATAGGATCAGGAATGAGGACATCAGATGGACAGCTCATGTTAGATGTTTTAGAGATAAAGTCAGAGAGGACAGATTGAGATGATTTGGACAAGTCCACAGGAGAGGCGATGGTTATAACGGTAGAAGGATACTGAGGTTGGAGACAAAAGGCAGGAGGCTTAGAAGAAAACCTAAAAGAAGATTTATGGATGTGGTGAAAGAGGACATGAAGTTAGTTGGTGTGAGGGGAGAGGATCCAGAAGACAGGAATAGATGCAGACAGGTGGAAACACCTGATGGGACAAGTCCAAAGAGAAAGAAGAACAGGATGAAGACGACTATTTCCAAATTCAGGGGATGCTTTGCAGCTTTAATTCAAGGTTTTTGCATTAAACATTTGTCAGGTGGCGATTTCAAATCTCCTTGTTTACATGATGCACAAAAAAAGCTACAACTGAAACCTAGACGGTGGATAAAGAACAGATCCAGTTCCTGTGTGGTCAGAAATCGCTCCCACTGCACAACTGAAGCCAAAACAAATGATCAATAATTAGTTTAAATCATGATTACTAGTGAAACACTTACCATCAATATAAGTATATAATGCCCTTATTAAAATACAGAAAAACAAGGTTTTTTTATATGTGCATATATTTAATCCAAACTGGACTTTTACAGCAAGAGTAACACTAAAGCCACAATATTGTTTTATCATAAAATTTTTGAGGAAAAAATAAAAAAGGGCGTACAATCATCCTCTTTTAGACACCATTTTCATACCTTGAGATGTTCCCTGGTTCTCAGTCATGTGGCTGGTAACAGAAAACACATACTGTCTCTTCAGACGTTCCCACTCCGGCTTGTCGTCGTAGATTTTGGGTCTGAAAAATAGCAAAACACGCCCTTCACTTTCAAAACACTTCAGCCAAAACGCCACAAATAAAACCACATTAATAATAATAATAATACATTTTGTTTAAAAGTGCCTTTCATGACACTTTACAGCAATGGGGAGAAAATAGAACAAGATAAACACATTACAGAAATATATAAAAACACTAAGATGTTCAAATTAAAAAACAATGAAATTAAAACTAGGTGGTAAAATCTTGTCTGAAGAGGTGGGTTTTGAGTTTTGATTTAAAAAGTTGGAGTGAGTGAGCGGTGCTAAGGGTAGTTTCAAAGTTCATGTCTGTTATGGTCACACGGCTCCCTCTAGTGTCAGCAGTGATCATTAAAGTACCTTTGAATGATCCTGCATTTGACATCCTGGTGTGTCGGCACCACCACTTTAGATCTCACCTTAAAAAAAACATAGATATTTTGTGTTAACACCACACTACACAATCAGGTGATTTTTCTGACGCAGCCAAACAGGTGAGACAACTTACCTGCACCTGTAAAGGCAGCGTGGTATCACAAGAGGTGTCCACAGCAGAGTTTTCGGGATTTGGGGCCTGAACGTCCAGCAAGGGCTTCTTATGAACTTCTGACAGCAGACTCTCCTGCTCATCCGTGGCACACGGCTGGCAGACCGAAGACTCAAACACTGGTTGTCCGATAATCAGATCCACCTCTTCCCCTTCCAGAAAATCAACAGCTGGTGTCTCAAGCTCCAGTACGTCCTCGTTTGAGAAGGAAATCTTTTCCTGACTCCGTGGCTCTGGTGAACATTCCCCCTCTTTGCCATTCGGGGATAAAGATGAGTTGTACCCCTTGTCCTCTTCCACTGCTCTCGGGCCAGTTTTTGCTCCTTTGCAGGTTTTTTCTTGCCCGTCTTTTTTTAACGGATTGAGGCACAAGATGTCATCAACTTCAGCATCAAAGGTACGTGAGATATTTACGAAGTGCTCCTTGCTCTCAGGGTTGAGCTGCACAGACTTCACCTCATCCGATGGATCTTTGGAGATCTCCGAGTCTGGCCGAGAGCTTGCAGCTTGTTTAATCTGAGTGTTTTCATTCAGTGGAGAGTGTGAGAGGGTAACAGGGGACGCTGAATGACTTCTAGCAAGAGGACTGCTGTAGTCCACGAAGCAACCGAGGTCTGGGGACAGAGCACTCCCGATGCGCGGCTTTTTAAACGAGCTGCTTCTGGGAGTGGAATCATCCCATTTTCGTTTTTTCTCACAATCATTCACCAACTTCACTTGAAAATTGACAAACTGGTCAGAAACCTGTCCAGGAGGAGGAAGACCATCCTTTTGGTCACACGTGACTTTACGAGAATAGACAGACTGAGGTTTCATGTGGCCTGGTTCTGGTGGAGTAAGCCTACTGAATACTGTCTTCCAGCGGGACTTATTTGTTTCTGCAGAGAATAGAAAAGACATTGTGTTATATTTAGATCATGGATTCGTAAATTAAGTGCTAGGCTAAAGAATATAATAGCAACAATTACAAAAGAATTCAACTAAGCTTGAAATGCCGTTTCCTCTTTCCTGTACTTGATTCAGGATAGTCAGACTAGAACTTAAACAACCAACAAGTCAAAAACATAAATACACAAACACTGTATTTATTTTTTCACATAAAAAACATTTTCCCAAGGTAAACAAACATCACTTTCTCTGTGAGCAGTAAACTACAAATGATTTGTGCACAAAATCCAACCACTGGGTAAAATTATCAAGTATATATTTTTAGGCGTGTTTACACTCCAGAAACCCCTTTTTTTAGAGACCAGTGACATTTTCTAGGCCCATTCTTTTGTTGACAGCATGCATCAAGGTGAAAACAAAACACCCAGGTGGAAATATAACCCCGAAAAACAGTACTACCCAGTCTTCTGGGTGGTGGGGGGATGCAATATTTCTGATTGAATCCACAGCATTCCCAACGATGATCTATTAGAAATGCAAAATGAAAAGGATGAGGCAGCTGAATTACTCTTGATTTGTTGATCTGAATTCATTGTTTTCCTGTCCCATTTTTGAAGTCGTTGAATAACCAGCTGCAAGACTTGAGAAGCATCAGATAGTTAAATTTATCTAATCTACCTCCAAACAAAAGAGGAAACAACATATCAGGGATGAAAGAAGTGCTGATTGTCCTGAATAATTAGGCTCTGGTGCTAAATGCTTCGGGCTCACAGGCCTGTTTACTCACTCTGAACATTGTGAGACATGTTCACCTCCTTTGCAGTAAACAACACCTCAAATCTGTCAAATACCTGAAAAAAAGGAAAAAAAAACATTCTCAAAAAGCAACAATTTACTAACTTATATCTAATTAACTAGACTTTGAGAGATAACATTTGGAGCATTTATATGCAACATTAAAAATAAACACCATTATTCCCGTTTTTATATATGTAAAAGCATATCTGAACAGAATAAAGCTAATCACTTATGTTTCAGTAACATTTTTACATCAACTTTTTAAAAACCGCACCATACGTTGCTCCCATAGTTTAGAAAATATAAAAAACAACTGGCCTTCGCTAAAATATGTACATGATGTAAAAGAGATAACAAAATGTCAAGTATATCACTGAACATTCTGGTTACTTTGATGCTATGATTTGGATAAAAACGTCAATAATTTGAAACTAAACATCGGCCTAAACTAAATTCCAAAGGTATTAAGGTATTTTGCTGGTGTACGCCAATGCACCCAAGTTTAAAATCGAGTTTGTCTTGGGTTAGCTTAAAAGTTTGCCTGAACAATGCAAAAAAAAAAAGAAACGATATGAGCAAACATTAGCTAAATTGTTAACACTCAGAACGTTTGGTGACAGTTAAATGTACGACCTTGTTTTAATTAGTGGCACCTTTAAACCACAAGACATTTTATTTTATTTTACTTAGATAACAGTGATTGTAAACGATTTTTAGCCCTGAAATTGAAAATTTCAAAGGCGGGGTTTCATCGAACACCTTGGCTTTAACAGCTAACAGCTTTATGAAAGTTGCTCGGGCTAACTTGGGTGACGTTTTTAAAAAATAAAATATAACAGCACTTTTCTTAAAATAAAACTTACCTCCTTTTAAAGTTTGATGACGCATGGATCCCCTTGCTCTGAGCAAACGCGGCTCTTTGCTAGCTCTGCCTGGCGCGCGACGCGAGGAAGTTATTTATTAGGTTGTGACGCAGTTCAGTCTCCAATCTTAAGGGGGCGCCGTTTTAAAACGCTGGCACAGTTCGTTTTCTAACCTCTGGGAGGCGCTGTTCAAGTACAAATCAAACGTATGTAGCGTTTCTTCTTTTTTGTAGTG
The DNA here is from genome assembly GCA_006937985.1 of Aphyosemion australe. NCBI lineage: Eukaryota > Metazoa > Chordata > Actinopteri > Cyprinodontiformes > Nothobranchiidae > Aphyosemion > Aphyosemion australe. The sequence goes on from SSNS01000092.1 coordinate 385,086, forward strand.
TTTAATCCTTATCCTTCAAAGAAATGTTTTAAAGACTGTGTATATTCTTTTAGGATGTTATTTTTTTATTTTTATACATTTAATTTTGTTGCAGTCTAAAACTAATATTAAATTTCTGGTTAGTCTAAAGATTTGGCTTTTGTTTTGTTTTCTCGAGGTTCTAATTGATCTAATTATTTCTGATATTATGAATCATTCAAACCTCTAGCTGCTTTATCTACACAAAAAAATTTGAAAAATCAATTCGATTTTATTTTAGTAATTTTTCTAATAAAACTGTCTCGACAATTTATTTCAAATTGATTTAATTTAAATTAAGGCTATAAACATAGTTTGACTGACATAAAACAGTTCTTTTTCATACAGGTTATTTCCAATGTGACATTTCAAACATTTGTTCCATAACAGGCAGCATTAACAAAATGCCTCTATTAAATCTGGCTATGTTTAAACAAAACACTGTTAATCCTACAAGTCATAGGTTTATCTTTTATATCAGTGTGATGTAGGTGCAAAGAAAATACTTCCTATGAACCAATCGGGTACAAGAAAGAGAATGGAAATTATTTTTTAAAAAAACATGAAGTTCTAAGAAATACTTGGTTACCAGTCAGTAGTATGGTTCCAAAAACTGCCAGCAGATGGCAGAGTTGTGCTCCACAGAGCTGCTTCTCTTACTGGATTTCATAAAATCTCGTTAATTTTTGGATTTTTGCCACTAATCACTTTTTTTTTTTTTTGCACGATTACAGAAAATCACGATTTTCCAGCAGATCTGCAGCCTACACAAACAGTGTCACACAACTTGACATCTGAAATGATAACATATAAATGACCAAGAGCTTTATTAGAACAGTTCCAGGATGCAAACCTTATAGAAGTAGAATGATGATTGTAAAAGGATTAACATTGTTGCTCTAAAAACATTTTTCCCCCTAACTTTTTAGTGGGCTCGGTCAGACAAGTCTCAGCAGCTTCATCCATCTGTGGAAAATTACAACAGATAAACACGTTCTCTCATAATAATGCTGATAATCTGGTTTGTGCTTTCAGGACATCAAAGCAATTTCTGATGGGTCCAACTCACTTAGAAGCTTTCATCTGACTCAAAGGAAATGAAAGTTCCACTTTTAGAGTTGCATCAGTTGCATTCCATGAATGAGTTTTTGAGCATTGTTTTGCTTCTATTCTGTTATGTTTTAGTTCTTGTGTCCATTTTCAGTTTCAAATATGTGGACTTTTATGTATTTGCAACAAAATGTGCAAGTAAAGTTTAGTTCTAGCTGAGGGAGAAAGAAAGGTGTTGTGAAAGTGAGCCACATAACTGACGCAGATAAAAAGACCAGACCATTAAAAAAAGACTCACATGATGCATGAGTCATAACATTCAGATGTTGATTCCCAGAAACCACCTGTCCTGCTGCCTTCAACCAATCAGTCTGATCCTAAAAAAATTAGTTGAGAACAATAACAGGAAACTGTTCCATAAGAATGTCAGACTGTTACTGTGTTACTTTGACGGGGTTTCACCCCCGCCGTGTGTACGTGCGACTCATCTTATTGGCTGAAGTAGCTCACTCCACGTTAGCTCCTTTCATAACATCATCTCTGTTTAAATACAGTTTTGGAAGCTGTGCCAGCTTTCATTCACTTCACTTTTGTGACCCCGTCACCCTGAATTAATGAAACCCGTTTCTGAGGTTTTATAAAATCATTATCAGATCAGGACTTGGCTGTTTTTAGGTGAGAGTGTTTTCATTTTTTAGATATGATGCACTCAGAGAAACATGAACTCAGCTATTTCCTGTCACAATCACACCATCACGATGTTTCCCTTCATTGGCTGAGAAGACTCAGCAGATGGTGATGAAATATACCCCTCTAACCACAGGAATGAAAAAATTAAAACCAAGACACCGTTTGTTTTCAACCAGAGCTTCTTGATTTATTTAGACAAAAGCAAAAATCACAGGTTAACAGTTTATAGTGATTAAAAGCATGATTTAAAAGGCAGATCACTAAAGCTAAAAAGAGCAAAAATAATGTTATGATGCAAGAATAAAAGTAGTGACTGGACAATATTCTTATAGCATTTGGATAAAAAACACATTGTAACATAATTATAGTGAAGAATATAAAATAACATTAATGATAAAGCTATTTTAGTGTTTTTATAATAATGTTAATATACAGTGGGGCAAAAAAGTATTTAGTCAGCCACCAATTGTGCAATTGAGCGAGTTCTGCACTTAATAAGATAGAGGCCTGTAATTTTTATCATAGGTCTACTTCAACTATGAGAGACAAAATGAAAATCACATTGACTGAATTTTAAATAATATATTTGCAAATTATAGAGGAAAATAAGTATTTGGTCTCCTACAAACAAGCAATATTTCTGGCTCTCACAGACCTGTGACTTCTCCTGTAAGAGGCTCCTCTGTCCTCCACTCATTACCAGTATTAATGGCATCTGTTCATTATCAGTATAAAAGACACCTGCCCACAACCTGAAACAGTCACACTCCAAACTCCACTATTGTCAAGACCAAAGGGCTGTCAAAGAGAACCAGAAACAAAACTGTAGACCTGCACCAGGCTGGGAAGACTGAATCTGCAACAGGTAAGCAGCTTGTTGTGAAGAAATCACCTGTGAGAGCAATTATTAGAAAGTGGAAGACATACAAATGGCCTGTATTTGATAGTCTCCCTTGATCAGGGGCTTCATGCAAGATCTTACCCAGTGGGGTCAAAATGATCACAAGAACGGTGAGCAAAAATCCCAGACCTACACGGGGGGACCTAGTGAATGACCTGCAGAGAGCTGGGACCAAAGTTAAAAAGGCTACCATCAGTAACACATACTACGCAGCTAGGGACTCAGACTTGTCCCCCTGCTTAAGCAGTACATGTGCAGGCCCATCTGAAGAGAGCACTTGGATGATCCAGAAGAGGATTAGGAGACTGTCACGTGGTCAGATGAAACCAAAATAGAACTTTTTGGTAAAAACTCTACTCGTCATGTTTGGAGGAGAAAGAATGCTGAGCTGCATCCAAAGAACACCATACCTACTGTAAAGCATGGGGGTGGAAACATCATGCTTTGGGTCTGTTTTTCTGCAAAGGGACCAGGATGACTGATCCGTGTAAAGGAAAGAATGAATGGGGTCATGTATCATCAGATTTTGAGTGAAAACCTTCCATCAGCAAGGGCATTCAAGATGAAACATGGCTGGGTTTTTCAGCATGACAGTGATCCCAAACACACCGCCCTGGTAACAAAGGAGTGACTTCATGAGAAGCATTTCAAAAACCTGGAGTGGCCAAGCCAGTCTCCAGATCTCAACCCCATAGAAAATCTCTGGAGGGAGTTGAAAGTAAGTGTTGCCCAGCGACAAACCCAAAACATCACTGCTCTAGAGGAGATCTGCATGGAGGAACGGGCCAAAATACCAGCAAGTGTGTGAAAACCTTGTGGAGACTTACAGAAAATGTTTGACCTCTGTCATTGCCAGCAAAGGGTATATAACAAAGTATTGAGATGGAATTTTGTTATTGACCAAATGCTTATTTTCCACCATAATTTGCTAATAAATTCTTTAAAAATCAGACTCATTTTGTCTCATAGTTGAGGTATACCTATGATAAGTGTGAGAACTTGATAAATTGGTGGCTGACTAAATACTTTTTTGCCCATGTTATATATTATTAGTAATGCTATAACCCTGAAAGAACACTCTCTGGCGTTGCTTTAGGGGTCTCTAAGCTTCCACAGCTTATTATAATAATAATGTCTTCAAAGTTTGTCCGTTTCATCATAAGAACAATTTACCTGTGCATCATTATGTCTAGGTTTCTCAGCAGTGGAGCAATTCTCATGGCTACATAGATGTATTTTGGATTTCAAAATAAAATGCTTTTGGAGTTGACGTGATAGATGTTTTAGTGCTGAAGGCAGCAGAAGACTTTTAAAGTTACATGATGTCAGATGATCTACTGATGGTGCACAAGATAAATGTTACATTGACCTGTTAAAAGAGTAACAGAAAATAAGCGTTTTATAAGAGAAAAGTTTCCCCCAGTTTTGCATATATACACACTCATATATATATATATATAAACAAACTTATCCATACAAATATGCCTGCAGAGTAAAAAATTTTCAGGAGAAAGAATCATAAAGAAGACTGCATGCTCTGTGATGATAAAAACTCTGGAAAGTGCATGGAATCACAGCATTCCTTATCCAGTTCAGGCAGATTCATACTTAAGTCATCTCCAACACCACAGGTGGATTTGGATCAGTGTCCTGCGTCTTCCCCAAAACATATAGACCTCCACACTGGAAGAAGCTGAATTTGTGGGGAAAAAAAGTTAAATTTTCGTTTCAGTTATGTCAGATGAGGAATTTGGTGTCAATTTAGAAGCTGATGGGATGAGAGAAAACAGATACCTGCAAATTTTGTTGCGCAGAAGGAAAACTCCTAGTACTCCAAGTCCCGATACAATCAGTCCTATAAGGAGTTTGTATCCATGTACGTTCCAGAAGGTTTCTTTTCCATCTACCAACAGAAAACGTTATAAAGAATTATGCAACCTTGCATCAATCAAATATTCTGCAGCTACAAACTTCCTCTAAACTTTTATTTGTAAAACCTAAATTATAATTCTCCTTACATTCATCTTCAGTCAGTTTCTTTCCGTCACCGTGATCTAAGTCATTTTCAGTGCAGCTCGCTGCAAAACGAAAAACAAAAAACACTTCTTTTCAGAGCACTGGACAACAGAAATTCATGTTTTTTATTGAATAAATTACATGATATTTAGGATATTTCTGATGTAAAACCAGGAACGACTGTTAAATATACTCACTGGTACAATTTGAAAGGAAATCCTTCAAGAATCCGAGAGACTGAGGAACATAAACAGAGATGATCATTATTACAAGGTTGAGGATAAAATTATTACAGTGCAACACTAAATTTTGACATATTATAGAGCAAGTCACCCCCAAATCAACCATTTTTGCTGATAAACTGTATGAGTGTCTAATAGGGCTGCAGACACGTGTAGTCATTATTTTAACATTCTAAAGTTAAAGTCCCAAGTCATCATCACACACTGGTGAAATTACATCTCCACATTTGACCCATCCCCATGGTGGGGAGCGGTGAGCTGCAGCTGTGGCCGCGCTAGGGAACTATTTGGTGGTTTAACCCCCCAATCCAACCCATTAGTGCTGAGTGTCAAGTGAGGAGGCATTGGGTCCCATTTTTATCAAAGTCTTTGGTATGACCCGACCGGGAATCAAACCCTGATCTCCCAGTCCCGGGGCGGACACTCTACCACTAGGCCACCGGAGCTGGTGCGTCTTATTAAATGTTCTACCTAAAACTGTCAGTGTTGCACCCTCTTCAGATTTAAACTTTTAAACTTTCAAACAAACAATTATTTGACAAAATTTGCATTTGTTGCTGTCCACATTAGTCAAAAACATTCAGAAAATGGATAAATATCATTAATCATCTTAAAATGAACTTCTTTCATTTTGGGTAAAAAAGGAAACAATAAAAATTTGGTTCTAATATTGAAGATTTGATTTTCCATAAACATTCCAAATGTTTTCGGAATCAGAAGGTCACGGTCACGGTCAACTTTATTTATAAAGCACACTTACTGTTGCACGCAACCCAAAGTGCTGTACATACACACCCATGATGAACATGTCAACACAATAAATAGACTAAAAACATAAACCATAAAAACAACAAGCTAAAAAACAACAACACATAAAACAGTTTAATAAAAGATCAATAAAATAATAAAGGGAGGGGAAGGGGAACGATTCTTTTTCATTTTTAATCTTAACATTTTATTCTTGACTCTGCAGTCTGTAAAATTGTACTCAATGGTATAAAAACAAGTGATTAAACACCTAATGCAGCTTTCCAGCAGAGAAACATTTGAAGTGTGGGTGGAGTAAGGCCCAATTCCAATACTCGCACTTGCGCCCTTCATTTGTGTGTTCCTGTCCAGGGGTGCAAGTGTGCAGGGTGTCCCATGAATGCAAATTTAGTCAAGTAATTGTTTGAAAGTTGGTAATAAAGATTTTTAAAAACGTAGCACAAACAGCGACCGGCATCCCAGCTTGCGTTGTGGTCGATGACGCAATTCTCCCTGTCCCAATTCAGCACACTTGTGTACTACGCACTCGAAGTCTTACTGCGCACTTCCTCTAAGTGCACTTCACAGAAGGGCGTAGGGCGCAGTGCGAGTAGGGGGGTGACTCGCTCTTTAAATATTATCTTTACTTTTTTAATCAATAGAGATTTTTTTACTTTACTTTTCTATGTATTAAAAGTTTAATACCTGTGAAGTACACGCTTGCCTGCAAAAAATGTTCTCAAAGCAAACTGAGGTCACAAGGTGGTTCAGACTTTTTTCTGACACTGATGACACTTTGTCGTTGTCATCCGCAAGTTTCAAGTCCTAAAACAATGAAATTAGATCATTAGACACAAAAAACATTAAAGAGGAAGAAGTACAGAGTAAGACAATAATTTTTACGGATTGAAAGAGGAAATACTTCTGTGAGAACCCGATGGAAAAAGAAAATCACACTTTGTTTATTGAATCTGCATTCCAAAGTTTTCTCCCTTGCAGGAATAATGTATGTTTTTTAGAAATCCATAAAAGTGATAGTCTTATTCTGTACTGTGATATAATGTAGGAAATGCATAATATTTTTTGTTACTAACAATGATCAGTCAACTCTGGTCACAGGTATGTTTAAACATAATAAAATTATTCGAAAAAAATAAAACTTTGACTTTTTCATATTACAAAATAAAGACAGTAATACATTTTTTGTTAGAAAATAGGAAGTTTAGCTTACGTTTGCATCCATCCAAGAGTAGTGGCAACTGGAGTCCCTGTTTTCTGGAGAGCGAGTTTGGTCTAAGACTATATAAGTCGTCGTGTGGCCATTTCGAATTACAGTGCAGTTAAAATCTTGACCACTGCACAGTGCAAGAACCAAGCCTGCAAAACATGTACAAATCGGATCAGGACTTTGTTGCTTTTTCATTAAATATATATGAATTCGTTTAAATATGGAGGACAGAAGAAAAGATGTAAGAGTCTGATGGTGCATGCAATTTAAGTGTTTTACTGGGATTTATTAGAAAAGAACTTAGGATAAACCTATAGTGCACACACCCTGGCACAATCCACTTCCTAAATGTTTTTGAGGTGATTTCACCTAACTGTCTGTGGTGGTAATTTCCCCAGCCCAGCCCAGTGTTGTGAAATCAGAACAGCTTTGATGTAGAAACCGCAAAGAAATATCTAAAGCTAATATGGATTTATTATAATGTGGGGAGTTTACATAATAATTCACCCACGGAACCTCTGTAAGATCCAGGGGGGCGAGACTGGTTGAGGAACGTTTCCGGAGAGGAATGTTTCATAGATATCATATCCATTTATATGGAATGGTTAGTGTGTTAGCGACGAGTCACGAAGAGGTAGCAGCTTGTTCTCTGTATCGTTCAAACCTTGAAGATTAATGCCATTGTTTGATACTCCGCCTCTGACTCCAGTTTTTGACCACTACAATATAACTGTTTAAAACATAGTTTTAAAGCTTTAACCCCTTTGAAGATTTAGCTAAATAAATAAGTTGAATGCGTCACCATGCAGCTAGAATTCCCCTGATGACATCATGTCTGCACGAGCACGTGGATTTGTTGTTAAACAAGCTTCGTGCGTAATTTTTAAATCGTATTAGAACGGAATTGTATAAAATCGTGGCGGAATGAATGACTTAGCGGCTGCCATTCTCTGTTAGCCCGACTAAACTGTTTATTTTTGATAAGATGTACATGTTAAACTACAATAAAACAACTTTTTTGAGTCTGCGTCAAACGATTTCGTCACTTTGTGACTCACTTTTTGCAGCTTCAAGTTTGCAAACATCTCACACTTGTTTTCCGTCATACGCTTTGCAACAGGTGTTTCTTTTTACCCAAAAAAATTCACATAAAGTAATATTAAAGGAATACTCACAAAAAACTGCCACAAGGGAGAGCATCATTCTTCCTCTACTCATGTCTATCGGCTTCTGCTGTTTCAGCGAAAGGTTCCTGTGAGTGAGCTCCGCCTTCTCAGCAGCCTACCTACCGCCACTTCCTGGAATGGAGAGGACGAAATTAAACTACCAAATTCGATGTCCACAAAGAATAAAGAGGTAAACAAATGAAATTTAAAAAAAATAAAAACCAGTAACTAACCCTGCCTTTACGGAAGACTTTTGTTCAAATATTTAAAAGAAAAACAAGTCATACGTCGAAACGAATAAAAATACAGTTTAACAGTGATAACCGAGCAGAAATAACAATAAAAGAACAGTAGCCTACATCAAACTTCAAAGCACATTTGAAGAAATGATTTATTTGTATAATGACTGGGCTTTTGCATTGTTGCAACGATTTAGCACTTCCATTTTTTTCACTTGTTTTAAAACAGGAGTGCTCTTGAAAATTTGGTATAAACATAAATTCTCATTTCTCATATTTTCCTTCTAATAAAAAAAAACTTACATTGATTAATACATTTTTCTTTTATGCCCTTGTGAACAATGATCAAATATTTCTTTCATTCTGAAGCAAACTATAACATGAACCAAGGAGAACCTGCTACACATAACTTTTTGTCCATTTCACAGATGATGCAACATACTAATAAGTGTTTAAAGGTCTGCAGTGATGTGAGTCAGATGCTTGATCTGTAGGATTTATTTTTACTGCTAGGATAGAATAAACCTTTATTATCCCATGAATGAGAAATTTAAGTGTTACACAGCTCTTATAGCAAAAGGAATATAGATGAAGACACAACAATAGCTCTATATACAGTACATACCAATCAAATACACAAAATGTGTATACAGAAAATGTACATACAATAATGTATCTGATAATCTGGATTTAACTGCTCAGCTATTTAGTTAATCAGATATGTTATGAAAATGTTTAATACTAGACACTTTTTCTCTTTCCTATATCATCCCGTAAGAGGAAGTTTATATAAACTGTTTTGTTTGTGACAGACTGAATTTGAACTTTTGTACTAAAGGCACAGAAAAGCCAATCACATGTTCTGCTAAATCACACACACACAAACATGTTGACCAATACATTTTTCAAGACTATTTTTTATAAAGGGTTGTGACATGTGCATCATTTACAGTAATGGACATGACTTCCCAGAAATTACGACCCTTGAGTTCCAGATAGAAAACCGAGATGCAGCTGTTGTCGCGGTAACTACTGCACAAAACAGAACAACAGAGCCTAATTCTCTGTCCTCACTTCTTGACGGAGGCTGGCCTGCAGTAACGCTAAACAAAAAACACCTCTAGCATGTTGTGGTGCCCAGACAGCCACTTCCTGTTCTTCCTCATTGGTAGAAAGTTATGACCCCACGTTTCTTCAAACAAGAGAAAACATTTACTGACCTATTTGCAGCCTGTTAAATTAATATGAAACCAGCTGGTCATATTCTGTTGTTTTAGCAAAAAATCCTCTTTCACATTTTACATGTGGATATGCTGCAAACCTAATTCACATGAATGGGAAATATGATGTCATTTGTCTTAGGAAGAATTATATTTAAGAGATCTGAAATGTTCATTGTGGATAGTTGCTGTGCTATTACAGATATGTGAATGTTAATTTTTACTAGGAACAATAGATATCTTGAATGCCTATCTACCTAATAAATGTTAAAGTGGCTTGCCATCCTTAGTGACAGCATCTCCTAGTAAGAATTCAGGTTCAGCTATCCACTAGATAGGAACAATGTATGTGGATAGGAGGCAATACAAATCCAATACAGGATTATTCCCAATGTGACATTTAATACATTTGTTCCACACCAAGCAGCTGGAACAACCTGACTCTATTAAATCTGGCTAAGTTGTTTATGTATAAACAGAACACTCAAGTTCTCTCAAGTCAGAGGTTTATCATCAGTGTGATGTGGATGCAAACAAAATACTTCATTTGAAACTGTTGCTACAAGGAGGCTGAACATTAGTTTAAAAATATGACACATACAGTAGTTATAAAAAACTGCCAGCAGCTGGCAGAGTTGAGCATCTTTGCTTCCAGACCCTTGTTAATTTTGGGATTTTTTCCCACTAATGACAATATTTTGCACAATTACAGAAAAGCATGATATCTTCCCACAAACTGCAGCTTACACAAAACCGTGCAATGCAAAATCTGAAATGTTAACATATTAATAATCAAGAGCTTTATTACTACTTTATTATTATTATTACAGATAAACATGTTCACTCATAACAACAGTCTGGTTTGTGCTTTTGAAGACAACATCAAAGCAATTTCTGATGGGTCCAACTCACTTATAGCTTTCATCTGACTCAAAACAAAGGAAGGTTCCACTTTTAGAGTTAAAAAAGTTCTGTGAATAAGTTTTTGAGCATTATGTTTCTTCAGATTTTAATGTTTGATTTATTTTACCCATTTTCGGTTTCTGATTTGCTGACTTCTAAATGCTTATTTGATTAAAAAGCAAAACAAAAAAATCTTGCATGTGAAGTTGAGTTCCAGCTGAGTGAGAAAGAAAGGTGTTGTGAAAGTGAGCCACAAAACTGACGCAGATAAAGATCAGACCATTAAAAAAAAGACTCACATGATGCATGAGTCATAAGTACAGAGATTCAGTCCCAGAAACCACGTGTCCTGTTGGCTTCAAGCACACGGTAAAAAATGACCATGAAATTTACAGGAAAACTCTGGGGATGCCCTGCCAGGGATTTCCTGTTCAGTGCAGTGTTTGATCCTCAAACACGTTTTAGCTGAGAACAATAACAGAAAACTATAATCTGACTGTTTCCTGTATTACTTTATTTTGATTGTGACAGGGTTCCATATTTCACTGCCCTGCCGCCGTGTGTACATGTGACTCATCTTATTGGCGGAAGTAGCTGCTCACGCCACGTTAGCTCCATTCATAACATCAGCCCTCTGTGTGTAAACACAGATCTAGGAAGCTGTGCCGGCTTTCACTGATTTCACTTTTGTGACCCCGTGACCCTGAACTGAAACCTGTTTCTGAAGTTTTACAAAATCATTATCAGATCAGGACTTGACTGTTTTTAGGTGAGAGTGTTTTCATAATTTAGAGATGATGCACTCAGAGAAACATGAACGCATCTGTGAACTTACGTAGCTATTTCCTGTCACCAGTCTTCTCATGCCACCAGGATGTTCACCGTTATTGGCTGAGAAGAATCACCAGATGGTGATGAAAACCCCCTCTTATAAAGCGCTTTTCCAATAATTGAATAACAACTACATCCTCTCTATCGTGTCTTTACTGTACCTCAACAAAAAGGAAAACAAGACCAGTCCAAACCAGAAACTGTGTCCAAAAGACCTTTCATGTCCAGCTGTAGGTTCTTGGCCAGTGGACTACGTACCAGTTCCCTCCTCTCAACAGCATACTTGGAGCTGAACAGTAGCTGAACGTGCAATAATTGAATGAGGAAATAAGGATTGGTACCAGTCAGTGGTTTAATATCTGTTTCATTCTGAAACAAACCCAAACATGAACTAAAGAGAACCTGCTACACGACCTCTTCTCCAGGTCACAGATGATGCAACACACACCTTGTTTAAACGTCTGGTGATGTAAACCAGATGCTTGCTACTATCACTACTCTGATGATAATCTGCATGTAACTGCTCAGCTGTCTGGTTATTTAGACATGATTGATGTAAATGATGTGAAAACTTACCTTTATTCACTGGCATTTAGTTCAGTTGGTATCTGACTCGTTATTTTACATTGTATGCTTTTTACTTTTGTTTTTATTGTAATATTTTATATTTGTGCTATAAAGTACTTTGGTTAACCATGTGTTGGTTTTAAAGTGCTTTATAAATAAATTATGGTATGGTACTACACCATACTAACCCCAAGCCCAAAACAGGAAGTTCATATATGCTGCCAGTGTTTTTATAGGTTTTTGTGACACAGGAACACAGCATGTTTACATTCTGGTACCACACACACACACCAACAGGTTGATCCACACATTTCTCCAGACTATTTTTAAAAAAAGGGTCTTATGACTTAAATCATTGAGCTCAGTCACATTCTACTCAGATATTACAAGTCTGCAGCTTTTTTGTGGCGACTAGTATAAAACAAAACTATGATGCCTTAATCTCTCCTTTTTAGGAGACTGACCTGCAGTAACCCCCTCATGGTTAAACAGAAACGCCTCTAGTGTGTGTTACGATGCCCACCTCTTCCTTATTGGTTGAAATTTGTCGGCTCATGTTTTCTTTATTACATCAACAGGAAACTCGAGACAACTTTTAGAAGAAAGGTTTCACTAACCTATTGTCTGAACTGAAATTCCCCTTTTCCTCTGGCCAACCCTTAATCAGACAGTAAGAGTTCATGACGCAGTTGTTTAAGTATGTAAATAATGGCACACTTTGAGGGATATTTAACAGGCATGTTAGGGTGGAGCGAAGCATAAACAAACACTTTTCTTGTCACACTGACAAGTAAATCGTGCCACACATGTTCTCTATTGGTTGAGAATATCACCAGACAATAAAACCACCTCCTGCAGCCAAGCAGTCATGTAGACACCTTTTCTTCCAAACAACTTTATTTTTTCTTGACAAAAAGCAAATAAGCAGAAAGCAGAAACAGATAAACATTTATAAATCAGAAAAAAGTAGAATACATAATGAGCTTATGAGTGAGGGAAGAATAAAGTACATAAAGATAATGGTGTCATCACAGTGTAATGAAATCTAAACACTACAGTACAAATACAGCTCATAGATCAAACCAGAGGTGGGACTCAGTCGTTTTGTTTCAGTAAGTTTTTTATCTTTCCATTCAAGTTCCAAGTCTTAATCTTTGAGTTTGAAGTCCTAAACAAGTCATTTTTATAGAGTAAGGAATGATTTCCAGATATTATGAATACTTCTTTAAAAGTCTACTAATTTTACAGAAAAGGGAGTGATATCATTTTTCATAAATTTTTTTACCCTGTTCCAAAAAATCAAGTGTTTTCAAGTCCGGTATAAATTTAAAGGTCTCGTTCACTTGTTTATTCATAATATTAGCTGCTAGATGACAGAATGCCTTGTGAGTTGTTTTCTGTATGAAATAAATGCTCTTGCACTCCTGTTTCAGGGGGTAGATGTTTATCTGAGGAGTGAGGGTCAGAAAACAACAGGATTACGGGTTTTACTCATTAAATTCATGATATGCCAACATCGTCTCTGATAGGCTAACAGCAACATAACTCTTCTGCTGCCTTTGTTCGCTCTTCTTTCTTAGGTAAAAAATGCAACGCTGATGTGTTATCTCCACAATAACACAAGCCTGAACGTGTTTGCTAACGGTTAGCTTCTGGCCAAGACGCAATCTTCTCTCTCGGCAGCAAGTCAACACGGCTTTATCCAATCGCAAGTTAAGGTGGGCGGGGCCATGAATGCTAATTTCCCCTGTGATGTAGAAGAGACAGTTTTTTCCAATTTGACTGTTTTCTTTTCTATTCTCTTTCTACAGCTAATGCAGGCGATGGGTGCTGAAGAAAATGTTGACGTTCAGAATGCATGTGACACTCAGAGTGATGGTCGTATTTCAAAAAGAACAAGTTTTAACCATTTATCAGTGAATGAGACCTTTAAAGTTAGTCAAACATCAAAGTCTTTTCTGATTTCTTCAAGTCCAACATCATCAGAATCGTGACTGAAATCTAAACCATGACTTGAGTCCACACCTCTGCACCAAACCATCTGTATTGATAATATTCTTTATTATATAATCAATATTAAAGTTTCCATTATATTAGTGTTAATATAATAACAGTTATATATAAATACTTTTATACTATATATAAATAATATTCATTATCTATTATCTAATATGCTACATGACACTGAAAGAACACTCGCTGGTGCTGCAGTACGGGTCACCAAGCTTACACAGCTCTGATCCTCAATACCAGCAGTGGGGGGGGGGATGAGTGGACCTGTGGGGGGCTAATGCACAGCCATGTACACTCATTGGTGCAGCAAAGACTCTGTCAGCTTCCACAGTGACAAGAACTATTCATCTTTGCAACAACACAAAACAGCGCATCGGTGATCGACTCATCGATTCTGAAATGCTAACTCGAGCCTGTGTTGTTTTTACAAAATACAGCATTAAGAATGATAAAAGGATACCCATACAGTCGCTGGGCTGGAGGAGCACATTTAGCACCCTCAGTGGACAAATCCAACTTTAAAACGTTTGGTGTTTTAAAAAGATAAATATGAAAGTTTTGTCCTGAGTTATGAATATAATGTGACCATTTCGCTGCTAATAACTGCCACAGGCACTTTAGTCTTACCAAAATAAATAGATAAATATGTCAAAGGAATCCCATGACATGATTGTCTATTATAGAAATGATGGTAGTTGGGAAACTGAGACCTTAAAAAACGCTAAGTGTTATTAACGTTGATGATAATGCAGAGGACACATCATGTAAAATACGTGTTACAGTAAAGATAAGCTCCCTATAGCTGTGACTAATAGATCTAAATAGAAAGCTGCAGCAGCAGGCGACGAGTAACAGCACTATAGAATGATGGTGGGCGGGACCAGGCATCACCTACACAGTTGAGTCAGGGCTCAGCCCCTTCACATTCGTGTAGCAACCCCCCCACTGGGTGCAGCCGCAAGTCCGGTTGCTGAAAACAGAAAATTTGTTTCAGTCAAGACAAATGATGGGAAGAGATGGTATTCATTAGTTTTAGAGGATAAAAATGAAACAGTACCTTTGATTTTTCTTTTTGGATTTGTAGTATTTGTAGAGAAAGTATCCACCCACAACTGCCACAACCAGTCCTGCCAGTCCTCCCAGTACCGCTAGGACTGTGCGAGTAAGATCCAGGGGGGCTGAATATCCACCAGAATGTTGTTAAAATGAAATCCAGTGATGTTTTAGCTTGTTACAGTGATCTACAAATTGCTCACCCCTACCTTTGCCTCCAGTGAGGTGATCCCCTTTGATGCAACTTGCTGTAAAAGAAAAAACGTTTTCATTAAAAATGTCAGAATAACTCAAAGGAAACCAGAACAGACATAAAAATGATGCTCACTGATACAGCTAGCCTCGAAATTAGTCAGCCTTCCAGATGTCTGTGGAAAATAAACAAAATATCTGATTGTTATCAGGAGATTATAGTAGAAATAATAATAATAATTGGTAATAACATTTATTGATTATACATTTTGATTGTTACATCTTCAAATAAATGATGCATCAATGTGGTGACATGCAGCATGTTTTTAAACAAATTTAAAGTTTATTACCTTTGACTGGCAGTGTGATTTGTAAACAACGTTGCTGAAGCATTCCTTAGTCTCTAGAGTGTTGAGGCCTTGTCTCTCCACTGATGAGACTTTTCCCTCATGAGTGGCAAGAACCGTCTAAAATAAACAGAAAAAAGAGTTTGACATAATCAGCCATAAAGAATAGTAAAAGTCTGATGTTCCTCAAAGACCTTTAATGTCAGGGAGACTCATAGAGACGTTTAAAATGAATGAAACTGAAAGAAAAATGTATATTTTTTTAGCTAAAACCTAAAAACAGATGTGTGCTGGTAAAACATATTTTAAAATAAAAGAAAACAAGAAGCAAAGCTGTTGTGGTGAGGCTCATCTTACACTGTCATTGTTCCATGAGAATTCACAGCTAGCCATGTTAACATCTGGAGGGAACTCCTGGTCTATGCTGTAAGTCATCAGGTGGTCCTTACGAGCTGGAGTGCAGTTGAGGGAAACAGCCTCACCCAGCTGGAGAAGGAAGGCTGGAGATACAATACATTATTAGTAAAGTGAATAGAAAATAATATCATTTTCTCTCATAGTTTTCCCCTTTCAGTAACTTTGTATGATTATTAGAAATCTGTAAAAGTGAAAAGTCTACCCTGTACTCTGATCTAATGTAGGAATACGTCTAAAATGATTTGCTGCACAAGGCAAAAAGATATGATCTATTATTATTTTTATTATTATTATTATTATCTACACAGGAGTTGGGTTTCACATCCTTACTCCAGCTCACGTGCAGACAGGAAATCCTCTCACAGGACATGACCAGACATGCCCACACACACACCTGTAACATCTTGTCAAACGCAAAATAACCATAAAATTAGACCTGAGGTGAGATTAGAAACACCTCACCATGCTGATGCTCAACCAAAAAATTTTGATTTTACTTTCGCACCGGTTTAAGTTGAGTCAACTACTAAAAACGACGCAACCAAACTGAGTCACAACTTAAAAAAATATCAACAGTGACTAATCTCGGTTCGTCTAAAGCTTGAGAGTCTTAAAAGCAACAATAATCATAAACATTACTCACTAAACAGAGCAATTCTACACAGCACAGTCCTTATCACATCCATTCTCCACGCTGCTTTCTCTGTTCTGTTCTTTTCTACAGTCATTCTGACCAATGACTGTAAATGGGTTCTGACTGACGTAAAATATCGTCGTCTATAACGAGCACAGATTAACGTCCTTTGACTTCAAAATAAATACCACAGTGACTTATTTTGTGTGATTAAGACCACATTATTCGTTTATTTTTTTTAATTTATTACCACAAACACTTGAACCAAATATGTTTTTAGAGATCAAATGTCTCGTTGTCCTTGTAGACACTCACGCTAACAATTAGGTGCTTTTATTGTGAAAGTAACACAGGAACCACGCAAACAGGAGATCTCTTTTGATGAATATTCAATTATAATGGGGGATTTTGGGACTGATGCAATGTTACAGTGAGCTCACCATAGACATTGATTATGGGGATTATTATGTCTATGGAGCTCACTACTACTATCATGTGATTATGAGGAGTGGCTTATCATGGCAGCTCGTACAAACCAAAATAATTAAAAGGTTTCTGGAATATTTACGAGATGTAGAAAATAATGCTGATTATAATAAAATCTGGAAATAATTTACAGCTCTGTGTATCTGCTGTTTTAAACAAAAAGCTCTTTTACCTTTGTGGTTCAGTAAACTTTAGTGTAAAACATCAGTTATAGTAAACCATAAATCAAATCCTTCACTTCTATTATTAGTATGAAATTAAACTTGAAAGACACCTGCTTTTTAAATCTCACTTGTTCATATCAGACATACCTGCAGAAAAAGTTAGAGAAAAGCTGCCATCAGGTGTTTAATTAGCAGCACGGCAGAAATGAAACATAATAATAATAGTAATAACAATCTGGATTGACTGGAAAAGTAAACATTCATTCATTCATTTGTTCCTGTGAGGTCTGTAGGGTGATGTTGTCAATCTTCAGCAGTCCAGCAAAATGGCAAGGGACACGCTGGACAGGTCACTAGCCCAATAATTGGTCACATAGGGACAAATGAGACAACCAACCATTCACTCACTCATAAGTAATGCACCATGCATGTTTTTGATTCATGATTACATTCATATGGAAAACGTGCAAACTCTGCAGAAAGTGTAGCTGTAAATTTATCCTGATTAAAGGAAAAGGGTAGCAATATAAAAATTGACCAGCAGATGGCAGCAAATAACAGGAAACAAAAGTGGAAGTGCCCGAAAATTATGAGCATATTTCTTTTATTAATTTATAAATAATCATATTATTTTTATCTTATTTAAATTCTCAAAGTAAGCTAGCTAGAAACTAACTGCATTAAGATGCCATTTAAGTAAACAAAACGAACAAAAATCACGCAAGACACCAACATAAAGACTGAGCTCTTTATTTGGACCCTAGAAACCTTATAAAACCCAAGAATTTTAAATTTAAATAATCTATCGGTATCAATAAGTCAAGAAAACAACATAATGGGGGGGGGGGGGGGTTAACTAATGTGACACTAGTAAAGTGCATAACATTTGGTCAACGTTGAAGATTTTTGTAGATGATTTAAAAATCTGATGAAACCATAAAAAAATATTTTTGTGATGCAATTAGCCAGAAAGATGGTCCAATAATTTTGGAATTAGGAATACTGATTTTAACAGTAACTTGTAATCAATACAGATTTAAATAACTGGCTTTAGGTAAATGTTGGAAGATCAGTCAGAGTGCAGGATAGATAGACGTTGTTGTCAGGAATAATCTATGTGTCTCTTTTAGGATTAAATACTCTGTTAGATATCGATGTTTACCATTAACGGCACACAAGCAACAATTAATCTGTAAGGTCATCCTGAAAGCCAGAGGTAATGTTACATTCATCAGCAGGACGCGTTTCAGAAGATAATATGGACAAACATTTGCATTAAAGAAAAGATACATCCTTCAAAATAAGCCATTAGCAAGACCTTGCTAAAACAAAACACAGGGGGACTTTGATAATGAAAAGATAAATAAAGTATAAATGAATCAAAAACAGAAAAAGACATCATCATCAAATGAGGCCAAATGCACAGAAACACACGACATAAACAACAGAGGCTTTGAAACACATTTGCCATTCAGCGATCACGCCACAAATATTCACAGTGTAACCAAACAAACCAGCAGTCCAGAGTGGGCCCTTAAGGGCCAGCGGCGCATGCAAGGATGAGGGAATGACACAGGAGCTACTCAGTTTGGGATGTCTGCGCTGTTGCTGCGGGTGTCGTATTTATGGTGGATGATGAGCAGAACGACGCCCAGGAAGAAGCAGATGGAGCCCACGGTGATGTAGGCGATGCCCAGGAAGGGGTTCTTCCCTCCCATCCAGGAGATGGTGCTCAGGATCATTCGCTTCCGTCCGTCAAAGCTGAGCACGTTGTAATCTGATTACATCAAGTGAAGGGAAAAAAAATGACTGAGGTAAAATCCAAGATTATCACCATTTCAGGGGCGGCAACCTTTAAATATTAATGTAGAGCTGGGCGGTAAAACGATAGCAATTTAAATCTCAAACTAGTTTTTCTTTAATAGACTAGAGAATGGGATGAATAGCCAATGCAACTAAACCGGCCTTTCCACCAGACGCGCAAGCGGCGCATAATGTCCGCGATGCAATTAGCCGCCGTTATAGTCAATGGGTATGTTTCCTCTGACCGAGAAGCGTCGCATTTTGGATGCATCCTAGAAGCGCTGACGTGCCGCTCCGCTAAATTTATGCTTCGAGTCTATTTTTACGCGCCACACTCCCAGAATGCATCAAGCTCATCAGTTCAGATCAGGCCAGACAGGAAGTGAAACACAAAAGCAGAGTAAAACATCTGGAAACTTTCAAAATAAAAGACATGTAGCAGTTGCATAACTAGTAAATATATATACGTCATTACCCGAGAAACCTCCACAGCCGAGGCAAACAGAACAGAAAATAAACCAGACTTTTTTGGAGACATGCTGCCAACTTTCTCCTTGCTTATCGCCTAAACTGCTGAAATCACGCGTGGTCTTGCAATTCTGAAAAATAGTTTGTTTTTATTATTCTGATTAGACAGGATTCTAACTATAAATCTGCATTTGGATGTAAGATTTTAATGCTTCAACATTCCTGACCTAAACTGGAAACAGTGTAAAGGATACTGTAGGTGATGTTCAAGACGTATCTCCCACTGGGTAGAGTTGAGGTGCTGCTCTGGTTCTTGTGGATGATGCGGTAGAGCTTCCGAAAGGTGGGCAGTGCAGCCGTGCGCATCCACACGATGAAGTCTTCGTTGATAAACCCGTTGTTATCAGGATCGGATGGGTCCAACTCATACACCGGCTTCCTCCAGTTCACAGGCTTGGCTGTGTCTAAGAGGGAAATCTAATCAGCGCACCTCCAGTGATTACGCCTCTACAAACGCTGCAGTCCAGTCTGAAAAACTCACCTTTGAAAGCTATAGCTAGGTCAGCTCCAGCAGGATTCTTGAACTTCACGTTCCTGTCCGTCCACCAGGCAATCCCTTTCTTTGCCAGAGGAATTGCATTTAGGGCGCCACTGGGGTCCATATGATACAGCTCCAGAGTGTCTGAAACAGCAGAGAAAGACAGTAAACAAACTGGTTTTTAATTCTAACACAAATCTGCAGGTTTAACATTTCAATCAACAGGAAAGATTTAGCTGGTTAATCCTTGAAAAGATGGTTTCTATTGGCTCACCGTTGAAAAGGCTGTTAGCTATGGCTCCACACGGCGCAATGGTCTCCCCGCCAATCTTACGGTAAGGCTCACAATCGTTGCTGGGATCCTGAGAAAAGGAAGAAATGTTGAGCAAAATCTACATATAATTTTCTGGACTCTATCTGATGAACCAGTTTAAAATCATACCCTTAAAGCCGTTGCGTCACCGTTTAACTGTCGGTCATCTCTGGACTTCACATAGCGCCTGTGGTTCTGGTAGAAGTTGGACAAGCCGTAGTACATGTAGACGTTGTTCTGCAGACGAGGGAAGATCAGGTGACAGAGAGCGTCAGTGCAGGTTAGAAAGGGGAAATTGTTTATTGTGTTGCCTTCATTAGTGGTGGAGAGACTCCCTGTGAACTTTAAACAGGACTATTCATTTGCTGAATGCTTGAGACGTTTAAAACACACTTTGGAAACATTAACCTTCATAAACGTGAGCAGGTTGTAAAAGTTGAGTTAACCCTAACAGGTAAAAATTCCTGCTCAATGGTCACATTTCTTCTGTGTGGAGTAGTCAGACTGTTGCATAACCTCATTTTCATAGAGACCCATTATTCATAACTAAACCATAAAAGCGTAAAACCCACTGGGTATGTAAGGTTATTTAAAAATCATAAATGTGCAAACTCTAGTTTATTCTGATACTTTTAATCAACTCCTGCCTTTTCTAACAACAAATAACAAGCTTTAATTTATTTATTTTTAATGCATGAAAACTAGATTTTAACTAGTTCTTGTGAAATTTGAGCTTGCTCAACACTCACGGATCTACCAAAACCTGTTCAGGGATTTCTTATGTGAATTGAATAAATGAACTAATAAAAGATGCTGAAACAGGCTGTTGTTTAAAATCTGGTCGAACTACTTCTGTCATCTCAAAAGGTGATGGAGCTCAAAGAGAAAATCCAATTTAAATAAAGGGATTTTAGAGGTTTTGTAATTCCCAGTGATTGAATCAGTTGCTTTAAAATAACTCTCGATTCCACAGTTGAAGCTGAAAGAGAAGAACTAACTAATGCAAATGAGTCAACTGTTTAAAAGCACTGGAAACAAAGCGGTAATTCTCCCTACACTTAAGTTCCTATCAACCAGAATTCAAATCACAGAGAAATGATTTTGAGTCTATTTTATGCCCTCATGTGTCGTATAAACAGCACTTTTCTTAATAACAGGTTGATGATTAACTCCAGTTGTTGTATTGGTTATGTTGCTATCATTTCATTGCATTTCAAAAGGAAACTAGAAATAAAAGAAATATAGCCATTCTTTTCTACTCAGAAGAGAAAGGCGTAGTTTTAATTTCATCAAAAATATTCCAAATAAGAGGCAACAAGAATAAAAATCAAAGCCCTCTGAAAGGTAGACTGCATATTTGATAGGTACAGCAATCAATGTTAAAACAGCTTTCAAACAAACCTTGAGTGTTCTTTTTATAAAAATAAGTCAAACCTAATGGATGATCAATGCCAGAACAGAGAGGGTCAGCCTTTCCCCTTTTAATGCCGGAGAGCATTCTCAGGATTGAAGCCGAGGACATTTATTATTCATTGGGTCGATATAAATCTAAGCTGGTGCAGGACCTGAGCTCACCTCAAATGGCTGCTCCAGCGTGAAGTTCACAATGCAGACGCATGACGTGGTGCTGTTCCAGCTGAAGTTCTTGGCGCATGTGTAACATGAATCGTCAGCATTCACACCGGTGTAATCGATCTGAAAATGAACGGAAAGGAACATCAACGGAAAAATGAACGTTGCTGTCTACCATTTTAATTAACACTTTTAGTAACCAGATAATTCAGTATGAAGTAACATTTCTGTGTTTATTATAATCTCATGGCATGTCATCAATGCTACAGGTGTCAACCAGGTTACAGCTCAGTAATGCATATGTATTAACATTGTATTTTGCTAAAAAAAATAAAATAAAATACATACAAATACACTAACATGCAAATTCAAGAGACAAACTAGTGACTTTATCACAGGCGAATAATAGACCCAATCACCCATAATGCAGAACAAACTCGATATTAAGTAGATTTGTCTAAATGCACATGTAAAAGCAGCATTCTGGGTGATAAACAGATTCTGTTTGTATGTAATTAACTCTAAGCTCATTAAGTGCCAAAAGTTGATTAATATTATTAATTCTGTCGAAATATTTGGAACACAGCCCGTTTAAGAACCTGTCTGCACTGTGTTTATTTAATCAAAATAAAGTTGTAAATCTAGATTTGAAACCCATACTAGGATAGAAAAGTTGATTTAATGCGCCCAGCAGTGGTTTTGAAGTTAGATAAACATTATCTAGAACAGAAGCTAACAGGAACTGTACCTCGAACTCTTTAATGTTGTTTGAAGTCACATACAAGCCGATACCGATGGGGATGAAGATGAGACCGATAACGAAGAAAGCGGGCAGAACGGTGCCAGCTGTTAGAATCGGCTGCCAGGCTGGTAGTCTCTGTTGTTTGAACGCCGTGTTGTCTGGTTTTTTACTTTTAGCAGTCCCTGCTCCTCCGTGGCTCACAGAGCCCGAGTGGTGTCCGTCTTCTTCCTTAGCGTTGTAGCTTGACGCCATCATGGCTGCGAAAGGCTTTAAACCTAATAATCCACAACAGATAGCTACCGGCAGCTATTCGGTGGTTCCACACGGTCAAATAAGACCCTAAACGGCAAGGGAAGTGACAAAATCCCCCGTCAGAAGTGAGACCGACTCTAAATTTGACCCTCTTCTACTTTAAATTCGATTCATTTTGTTGTTGATTTCATGTCTTCCGTGAGCTTCGCGAGAGAAGAAGAAGCCGGAAGCTCGAGAGCCAATGAGATGATAGAAAGCAGTAGTGACGTCAACGCGTATCGACAGCTTTGCGGAAATATTTATGTATTTATTTATTTATTAGTTAGTAAGTAAGTTTGCTAGTTATTTTTAAACTTCATATATATATATATGAGTGTGTGTGTGTGTGTGTGTGTCTGCATTTATGTTTTGCGAGCCCAATTTGTCAGGTTACACACCCGCATTATGAGACCATTTGGTTTATGAGACCATTTTTGGTGGTCTCGTAATTCATGACTTTTAAAGTGCTGCAAATTTTTATAAAAGTAAAATCTAAATGTTGTTAGCTGATTAATACTGACTTTGTAACTGCTATTATCATTTTATTTAGTTATTTCAGCAACTTAAACTTTCTTTTGGTTTTCATGGCCAATTTAAAATTGGTTTCGTAAACCACGTCGCGTGTGTGGTATGCAGACCTCCAGGGTCTCATAACGCCCTTAGAATGTCACAGATGATTGTGTGTATTTTTTGATAGTTTTTATTTTATTTTTGAAGTGAGGCTTTTCTTCCATGGGTAAAATAGAACATGTTGACATACTTTTTGTGTTCACCGGATGCAAAGAATTCGTGTGTGTGTGGGATACAAACCACCATGTTGTCATGGTCTCATAAACCATTCAAAATGTCATAGTGGAATGTATGTATGTTCTGATAGGTTTTTCTTATTTTTTAAGTGAGCATTATCTTCCATGGGTAAAATAAAACATTTTGACATAGTTTTTGTGTTCAACAGATTACCTGTTTATGAGGAAATGTGTGTCCCCATAAACCACCACCAAGTCATAGTGGTTTCATAAACCATAAATGCACACATGTGTGTGTGTGTTAAGTTTAATGGTTTAATAGTTTGTATAAGTGAAGACGTTATTTTTTATTTATTTATTCTTTATTTAACCAGGAAGGTCCCATTGAGATTAAAAACCTCATTTTCAAGGGAGTCCTGGCCAAGAGGCAGCAAAATTTACAGTTACAACATATATATATATATATATATATATATATATATATATATATATATATATATATATATATATATATATATATATATCCCGTTACACAGACATGTTATGTACAGAATTAAAGAAGGCAATTACAACACAGGGAATCTGTCTCAAGGGTTCTCAGTCTGGTTTTAAAAG
The DNA here is from genome assembly GCA_006937985.1 of Aphyosemion australe. Classification (NCBI taxonomy): domain Eukaryota; kingdom Metazoa; phylum Chordata; class Actinopteri; order Cyprinodontiformes; family Nothobranchiidae; genus Aphyosemion; species Aphyosemion australe. Next base: position 409,298 of record SSNS01000092.1, read on the forward strand.
TATTCAAGGAGATGAGCTCGGTTAGTTTCCAGTTGTCCTGCAGCCTGTTCCATGCAGAAGGAGCAGAGTGAACAAAAGCCCTTTTACCCAGTTATGACTTTCTCGTTATTTAAATATACAATAGACAATGTTAATATCTGACATTTTTGATTAAAAACATATAGACTTATTCTAGTAAAATTTTGTAACTAAATATATTTATTTTATATTACCTTTTAATTTATAAGAGTAAAATCCCTCTAAGTCTTCAATGGATTTAGTTTCGCCTTTTTGCCACAAGAGGGCGTATGACCTGATATGTTTGTAGCGCTGTTAGCTAGCTGCTACTCCTTCCTGCTTTAGCTCATTGATTTAATCTTTTTGAACACAGATAATTAATATAGATTTATTGAAGTTTAATAGTTTAATAATTTGTATAAGTGAAGACGTTCTGTCTTTCTCGTTATTTAGACTAAATATGCAGTTCATACTAATTTAAAACCCGTAGTAATTATAAGTGGAATGTTTTATTTTGAAGGAATCTACAGGAAATGCTGATGAGTTATGTGTTGTTTAGCTTTATGAACGCTGCATGTAGTAACGAATTTTGTCCGCTAGAGGGCGGAAAAATCCTTGATCTCGAAAGCCGAGTTCTCCTGTTTCCATCCAGTTGACCTAAATAATACGTATAAATATACAATAGACAAGATTTATATCTGACATTTTTTATTACAAACATATAAACGTATTCTGGTAAAAATTTGTAACTAAATATATTTATTTTATATTACCTTTTAATAACTTAATGTAATTTATTAGGAGTAAAATCCCTCTAAGTCCACTCTGGAATTAGATCGCCATGTTGCCACCAGAGGGCGTATGACCTGATATGTGCTTCACATTCATTACTCACTCTCCAATGACTGTAGAAATACTGGACAAACCCCACCCATAGCTTTCTGTGGAACTTTTATGAAGCCAAATGTGTGGTTCCGATCGCCGCCATCTTGGCGTGTCACACGTCTCGCCCAGGCAAAATTTTTATTACTGCTTGTGTCCTATTCACAAACGAGTCAGTCTTCTAATACAACATTTATTTAAAATACTTCTCAGTAAAAATTCTTTACAGCAAAACCACAAAAACTCCAAACAAAACACATAATTTATGCAAAATAGTATTTCCTTGTTATGAAGTGTCCTTACAAAACATTTAAAAAACTTATGTGTGACAGCCTAAATCAAGAACAAGTTAGTAGGATCACAGTCAGATATAATATTTAACCCAAGTGCCCAAAAAATATTTCCATCCAAAAGGCAGAATCAGACAAACAAGTAGAAAAGATTTTTTCTATGCATAAAATCAAAAGGAATTTCTCATTCCAACCATACCTTAGCATCTCGTACGATCTCGCTGAGCTTCTGTATTATGGCTACTATCTCAAACCTTCCCTGCATTTGGTAAAGTATTGCTGTTCACAGTGGATTTCTTCACCTCTATCCGCACAGACTGACTTTCTGTCCGAGACTCCAGCTTCACTCCGCTTGAGATTCCAGGGGCAGCAGCTTTTCCTGCCTTCAGGCTCTTGGACATCGGGATGCGGGTAACTCCTGCACGAGTTGGCTGGGAATCGTGCCCAAGCTGCTTTACAAAATGAGGAGAGTAAAGTTTATTTAAGCAAGTAGTAGACTAAAACAGAGAGGCTACAAAAGGAAACATGTTAAATTCTGTTACCCATGAGAACAGTAACGGATGTTTGATGTGATCTAATACAAAAGTAAAGGATCTCCCCCCAGTCCAGGGCTCAACAGGCTGCTGTTCTACTGCAAAGTTGTTTTATTGTTGGCCAGAGGGCACCGAGCCATGCAAGTCCTGTTTGTGGATTTAAACACCGTGTGCAACTATAAACTACAACATGACTTTTGTCAGGGGGAGGGTCAAAATGCCACATCATTAGCTCTTCTGCTCTGGGACATACCACAGAGGCGATTTAGTCGTGCCGTTCATCTCATCCACCAAGAGCACGCTAGAGCCGGGCTAATACCATGACACCATTCCTGTTTCAGGCATCATGAGATAATGCTCGCAGTAATTTACACAGTGAAACACGAAGCACAGCTATGACACATTGAGAGGTTCTGAAAATACTTTTGCTAAAACCTAAAGGGGTCCTAGAATTCAAAACAGCATTAACTTTGTTGTTGTTCAATACAGGCAGCTTAGGGTGTCTGTACCAAAAAGTCCGGGCCGTCTCCGACCTGCTTTCCTATTCAAATACGTCATTTTGTAATGGCTACACGCCACTGGCATAGACACACCCCCTTAAATTTGCATGTCCCAATTCACTTTAGCGTTGGCAATATATAAATGTTGGTGATGGTAATGCTAACCGCAGAACGCTAGGTGGAGCTACTGCTAACGGCCCTGCTGGACGAGAGGAAAACAACAAAGAGGAATGTCGGAGCACACGTGTGATATTCCATAATGTACTGGGAATAACCAGACTCTAAATGAAGGCCAGCTAGATCCATAGCTAACCTATTGATTTATCTGGATACTCTACATGTCGGAACACAGAGTTTCTAGTTTCAGGTAGCGTTGTAGAGCCATCGGGGTAAAGCAGCCAATCAACATGCAGCTCACTTAATATTCATGTCCTAGGGCTCCGGGGCCATTTTGAGCCCCAACAAAACTTCATATGCTACATAAAGGCTCACAGAATAGTTTCCAAATGTAAAAAATAACATTGTTCTAGGACTCCTGAGATAAAAGATTCAAATTTTGAGCAGGTAGAATTTGTCTGTGTACTGCAGCAAGGAGAAATATTTCCACGTCTTACCCAAATCTTACAGAACTCACCAAGGTGAACGAGCAAGTCCTAAATGCAAAACTTACCGAACTTTGCGGGGATCTAGAAGTCGTAGACGTAACCGTGGATATTGTAATACTACTCGACACTTTCGTCTGCATGCTCCTGGTCGTGGTGGTCGTTACTTGACGTGGTGAACGTAAAACTGTCCCAGTTGATAGCGTCAGTTCTTTGCCCTCTGTTGCATTAGCTGCTGGTCTGACCACCATCTTTGAGGCGACGCTGTTGCCGAGGTGAATGTGGATTTTGTTGTCGTCCGTGGTGGTGATGATGCTATTGCTTTGGCCTTTTCGAACAGGCACTGGGACCATCTGTTTCTCTGGGGTAACCTTGAACACCGCCCGGCCCATGGTCAACTCCTGGGGCTCTCTGGAGGAAGACACCTCAGGAACCACAGCATTACTCACTGTCACGATGGAAACTGGCGAAAGCGGCCTTCCTGAGGTGGAGGACAAAAGTCGGCTGTTCTCTGGAGACTTGGCTCTGGATATTGTTGTGATGGTGACTGGGGACTTGGCTCTTTGAGGGCCCTGGGGTCCAGTAGGCGTTCTTCTCTTGGTGGTTGGGACAGAACAAGTGGGAATGATGGTGATTCTGGATTTAGGCTGAGATGGGTTGGGGCTAAGAGGAGCAGAGCTTGAGAAAGCATCCTCATCCGTCGGACTTCTGATTTCTAGAGTGGCTACGTTGTTTTGATGATCTGGTGTAACCCGGATGTGTAAAGGCTGCCCTTGGTTTTGAGGCATGGATGGTTTAGAGGGCAAAGGTCCCCCGTTGATGTGCTTTTCTAGACTGGTCTCTGGAGGAGTGGCGTCCTTTTTCCTCATCCAGGGAATCCAGGATTTCTTAATACCCAAGTCGCTGCTAGACGAAGGAACAGAAGTGCTTTTTTCAGCCGGCTTCTTCAGACATTTCTGTCGGATATTGTTCATGATGTGATTCTCCTCTTGAACAGACTTCCTGATGAACACAGCTGGCGTTTCCTCCTCCGTCAGTTCAGTAGACGACGGCTCTGTCTGAACTGCAGTGGACGTGACAGCCACGTCCACCATTCTCCTGCCGTTTAGGCTGGGCCGTAACGCTCGACTTTGACGCTTTGCCGTCTCTAGCTCTTTGCTGAGATGGAAAACTTCAGTGCCCATGTTCTTGGCCTTCTCTTCTTCTTCCAAGAATCTCTGCTGTAGGATAGAGTAGTCCACTTGGAGCTGAGAAAGTTGGTCTTCTTTGTGCATCAGCTCATGGATCTTCTCCTTCAGGGCCAGGACATCAGCTTGTAGCTCCCTGCTTCTGCTCTCCTCTCTCTTGCATTGCTGTCGAAGATCTTCTTCCCGGCTTTCCTCCTCTCCTTTCTCAACGGCTTTGTTTCGGGCGATCTGATTCTTCATCTCCTCCACCTGCTGGGAGAGAACGTTTGCTTTCTCCTGTTCAGTCATAAACTTCTTTTCCAACACGTCATACTGATCCTCCGTCTTCATCAAATCTCCCTCCACTACTTCCAGTTGTTTCAGACGGTTTTTCAGCCGCTCAATTTCAAACGACAGCTCTTTAACTTTGTTGTCCTCTTTCCTGTTGGGATCAGGCGTTCTTCCCAAATCGCTGATCACTGAATTCCTCACAGACAGTTTTTCTGCCTGTTCGAACCCATCTAACCTCTTTTTCATTTGGCTGATCCTGAAGTTAAGATCCTCCGTTTTGTCCGCTTCATAAGCTAGCTTAGTGCTGAGCTCTCCCTTTTCCATGGTTAGTGTCTCCACTTTGGTTTCCATTTCTGACTTTAGTTTTAGGAGCTTTTTGCTTTCTTCTATCAGTTTTTCAGTCACCTCCATGACCCTGGCCTGCTCAAGTTTGACCGTCTTGCTCGAGTCATCTATTTTCTTTTCATCGTTCTTCACGGTTTCTATCAGCGTCTTCCTCTCATCCATCAGAGCTACTGTCAGTGACTTGAGCTTCCTCAGGTCATCCTTGAGGCTCAACTCAGACTTTTCCAGTTTGAGTTCTGAAGACTCAAGCTCTTTCATACGGATCTTGAGCTCTATGACTTCATCAGAAAGCTCTTTGGTCAGGATCTTCTCTCTTTCCAGAGCGGTGTGTAACTGTGCACACTCAGCTTTGCTAACGCTGAAGGCTTCCTCAACCGTCTCTATTTCCGTCATTCTTTTCTTGAACTTTTCTACTTCCAACCTGAGGTCTTTGCTCTTGACGTTCTCCTCCTCCAGTCTCTTCCGTAGCTCCTTACACTGATTTTCTGTCTTGGTAATCTCCTCATCCTTTCCTTCCATCTCAAGCACTCGCTTCCGCAGGTTCTCCAGTTCTGTAATCAAGTTAGCGCTGCCACAGTCCCCGTTGCTGAGCTTTTCTCTTAATTCCTGTATTTCCTCCTCAGATTTCCTCAAGGCCCCGTTACTTTCCTCCAGTTCCTCCACTTTGTGTGTGAGCTCCAAAATGTTGGCATTGAGTTGGCGGTTTTGGAGCTCCTGAGAGGACAGTTTGGTGCTCATCTCTTCATGTTGTTGGCTGAGCTTACTGGATTTCTCCTTAAGCTCAGCCTCCAGACTCTGCACCCGTTGGCCATCTTCCTGAGCATGCTCTCTGGCTTCGGTCAGGGCCTGGTCCCGCTGCTGGAGCTGGACACTGAGCTCCTGGACGTGGTGGCTCTGCTGGTCCATTTGCTCCAGATGCTGCTGGCGCTCAGTGACCAACATCAAGGCAAAAGATTTGAGTTTGACCAGCTCCTCTCGCACCTTGGCCAGACGCTTCGAGTGCTCCTTCTCCTTCCGTACCTGGTAGGCTTTCTCGTTTTCAAGCAAACTCTTCAGTCTAAAAGTGTGCAGAGAATAAAGAAAAGGATGTTATTTTAATGTTTCATCAACACAAACCAGTAAAAACCAACAACATCAAGTATTATAATGATTACATAATAACGAACATAAAACGATTCATGACAATGAAGAATAAAGTTGTTTTCACGGCAGTTAGATTATTTATTTAGGATTAATGTATCGTATCCTATAACACGACAGATCCTAAAAACTCGTTTTTGTTCTAAATTTGATTCAAAAATACCGGTGGGGTCTAAATGGACTACAGAATAAAATGAAAATCTATAAAACAGGCACGACTACGATACTTTTATACGCCTATTTTTGAAATTAAATACATTCTAAAAGTAATCTCATGCAGAGATGTTAAAATATGAATTATATGAATCATTTTTCTGTTCATAAACTCTTTTTTTCTTATTTAAAAAACACATTTTTACTAACGGTTGCTCTAAAACCAAGTCTAAATATCAAGAAATAAAAGCATCAAAATGTTTTGTATAGAAAATGATCATGCAGCGTAAACAAAACTATAAAAAATGGCTGAACGTCTACCACATCCCTCCTGCCGTTGACCCCCTGCTGCTCGGACAGCGAACACAAACCGTGAGTGAAAGTTTTACTAACAGCCCCTCTCACCAAGCGCCGGGCTTTTCTCTCAGCTCCTTTCTATGCTGCTCATGCTCCGCTCTCTGCTCCAGCTCCAACTAAATTCATGCAAAGCAGCTGCTTCCCCTCTTGTGCACTTTCAGTGAAACTCCTAATATGTTATTCAAAGGAAACTTTTTTGCATTGCAAAATAAACCAAATGAAAGCAGCAGCAGACACGGAGGACTGTGCAACTTCAGCAACCACTAAAGAGTCCAAAATGAGCTTCATCAGAACCAGAGTCCAACCAGAACTCACCCACCGAATCCTGCTTTTATTAAGTCCTTTTCTCCACAGATCCTCTGCCATCATGTTCCGAGCATGTTGTCAGGATATTCGTAAGTGAGGTAAATGCACTGCAGCTCCTCTTGTGAGTGATGTAACCCCATCCATGCAGGGTGCTGAAGTGTAGGAGCGTGTGTGTTTGCTTGGCTTTGAACAGTGAAAAATGTGGGTGGAACCAAACCCACAAGAAAGCAATCTGCAAAAGAATTACCCCCAGCTTTCACACGTTTACTCAGGAACGTCATAAAGCCACCAACACAGAGAATCACATTTGCTTAGTTTAGTAAGATTTCATAGAAAACATGGAATGTTTGGCACAGAAGCTGGAAAACGTGCAGCTACAGGAGGATGTACGCTCTTGTTCCGCTTCCCCTGCAAAGTCTAGATGTGATGAAGAAACCAGACCTGGAGGATCTGAACGACTCCCGTGTGGTGAAGAAGATCTGGGAGAACGGAACCAATCAGCACAGGAAGCTCTAAGTGAAAACTTTATCCATGTCTCTCCATGAATGAATCAACTCCTAACGTCACATTTTTCTGCTTTTTTTGGTAAATTTATTGATTTTACAAGAAGCTTTTATTGCTTGTTATAATTAACAAATCTGGCTACAATAATAAAATACACATGTGTACCGGAGAAACCGCGTTGGGCTAATATTACTGTCATGTAAAGGTCAAAGCATGATGTCAGCAGGGTCTGGCACAGATGGTCAAGTCATGAAAGAAGCAGTTTACTGTTGCTGTGCAAGAAAAAGCTCGAGTGTCTGCAGCAAATATTAAAAACCTGACAGCAGATCAGCAAGAGACCTTTGTTTGTGTTATTTTGATCAATAACCAAGTTCATTTTTGCCTGTTGTAATATTTGGCATTGATGAGATTGTTTTCAGTCATGTTGCAGGTAAACGGGCTTGTAAAAGAAACACAAATGCATTTTCAGCTGATCACATTTGATCCACAAGCCAGCATCCACGAGGATTTAAAGTATGGAAAACATTCCAGCTCATGTTTCCTGCTCAGAGGCTCCTTTGTGAGTCAGAAACACAAATATTTAAAGACTATTAAAGAGTGATTTGAAATCCGAGGCTCTTTTGCAAGTTTTCGTTTGTTTGCGTGACTCTGACCTCCCTCCAGAAGCGGATACTGTTCCCGCTCATCCTGAACACATTCCACCATGCCACTTAAAAATTTTAACTTCCTGATGAATAAATTGCTCTGTTGCATGAAAAGGTGTGAATATCCAACGGCTCACAGTCAGAAGCTGCTTCGCCTGTGCCCGTTTTCTGCATTCCTCCAGATGTTTGGCACAAAACCACGGACGCTTCTCTCTTCACGTCTCTGATAGGATGAGATGCTTCTGCGAGAGAGGACTGTCAAAACGGAGCTGGACAACAGAAACCTGTCTTTTATGTTGGTGTTTTTCTCCTTTCTTCATCTGTTTTTTTCCCTAAAAGTGTGATGAGCTCCATCTGTTTTAGTTTTTATCAGGAAACCCATCCCAGGTATGTGATGGTTAAACACCTGCACCCATAATACCAGGCCTGGTGACCAGCATCTTTGAGATCCATCTTGTCTTCACTGTAAACCCGGATAAGTTAACAGGACTCAAACATTGCCACAAAAATGTACAATCAATAAACTTAAAATCCAGAATTATCCAAAAATAAACTGGGAGAAAAGCGCAGATTAAAATATTTCCAACACTCCAGGAAGAACACTTTCAGCGATGCCATGGTTTCAACCCTCATCAGGGTTTCCTGTGCCAGTTGAGCCAAACTTGATAGTTTGTAATGAATAAAATACGCTCTGCTGATTATTATAATGGGTTTTATTTGTAATTAAGCTTTAAAAGATTCATATGGTTTTACGGTTTCCACATAATGTCACAATCCATCAAATTATGATTATCTGTCTTGCAAAAGTAAATCTAAGGCTTGTTTCTTTACTGATATCTGAGTGAAGCAGCTGCTGTAGGCTCAGTTAAAGTCGGGACATCACTTATTATGTTTGCTGTTTGAGCAAAATTAACCTCAGAAATTCTGCCTGCAAAATAACATGTTTCCCTCCTCACCTTTCCCTCTCCTGCTCCAGGAGGTTGGTGAAGTCGTCGCTTTTGTTCATGTAGTCTGCATGTTTGCGTTTCTCCGTCTCCAGCTCCTGGACCGTGTGGCGGTGGCACTTTTCAGAGAGCAGCAGCTGTCCCAGCATCCGCCGGTACGTCTCTGCGTGCTTCTCCTGCAGACGCTTCAGCTGAAAGAGACACAGACACATGCAAAGTTCTAAAGCAAATCAAACAAATTTAGTTCCAATGAGAGGGACGTGACACAAACCTCTTGTTGCATGCAGCACAAACATCACTTTCATTGTCTTTCTTGGCTTTAGGGTGACCTTTTAATATAACATTTTTAAATCTAAGGTTGCTAGCTAACCTCAGTCATAGGTGTTTGGTAAACGCTTCTGTTGTTCCGCTTGGTGCCGGTGATGAAGCTGTCCCTCTGCAGAGCTTTGAGGGCCGACCCAGGGGCCACACAGCCATACTGAGACTCAAAGGCCTCTGGAGGAGTCTGCTGGGACTTCAACATGCAGATAACATCTTCTCTGGCCTGAAATCACACAAAATACAAATGGTGTTACTTTTACAATTAAAATTTCTTATCTTATTATTTAAAATAATACATTTCAAAATCTCCTATTTGTTTTTGGTTGCTCCAGCACATTTAATGTCCATTTTAACCACAAGAGGGCGCGATTGCACTAAAACTAAATGTAAAAGTATATTATGTTTTATTGCTACAAGTCAGATAACAACTAAAAAGCTAAACATAAAAATGAGATGATTATTTGTCCCACCTGAACTTCTCCTTCCATGATTCCCAGCAGTTTCAGCAGATCCTCTTTGGACAGGTCCGTGATGTTCCCTCGTTTATCTCCAGCCTCTGTGGAATCTAACAGCAGCTTCTCCTTATCAGAGATCACCTCCTCCTCTTCCTCACCTTCCTTCAGCTGAACTTTGCTCTTCAGGCTCTGCACTGACAGACCCACGTCCTGTTCTTGGTTTATGTCACGGTCGCCCGGTGGAACCACGAGAACCCCGTCAGCTGGGCTCTCCACTCCGCTGCTTTTGGACCTCATCTTACCGGAACTACAAGAAATAAGACTCTGTTTTATTCATGCCATTTCCATTTCAGGTACTTTATCATAAATTAAAAGCCATCTGATTTAGTTGTAAAATCTTCCACATCCTGTTTTTGTATCGTCACACTTTCAAGGAGTTTTATGACTTTGGCCTGGACCAACTCCCCACTCACGGCCTTCCAGGCCCACAACCTGAAAACTCATTTAAACACAAACATACCGTAAATATCATAGCCTGTCCTAATTAATAATCACTGTGTGAGTGTGTGTGTGTGTGTGTGTGTGTGATGCTCATTACTTTTCAAGCCTGCTCTGCAGACAGTAAAAGCTTTAATCCACATCCTGATAGTAAATCAGTGATAACAGGCTGTAAAACAGGTTTTACTGGAATAATATTGTGTTTTTTACTGCAGGCTTCCTGTTGGTTTGTTGTGTGCTATTACTGATTACAAACTCTTTGGTTTACACTGATTCTAATAAAATACAAGTCAACGTAAATGTAAGAATCAGTGTTTGCTTGTTTGTTTTTTGCCTTTTTTCATTTTCTTCTTAAATCATTATTTGCACATTTCAACAGGAAGGAAAACACTATTTGCATGCAAAGCTTATATTTACATGTTTTTATGTTCTCCTTAAAGAGTGGTCCAGGGGCCTTTTGTGGCCCTTGGAGCAATTTTGTGCAGCCCCACATTTAGAATGATGGATTTAGTCTCTCCAGCAGGATGTTGCTGTAGAGCGAGACTTTCTAACATTTATATGTACAGATTTTTGTTATTATTCCTATTTTGTCTCTTTTTTAAGGAATATAAATAAAACAAATTTTACTATAAAACTACTTTTTGCATTTTTAAATACACAAATCTCATTTTTGGCCCTTGAGGTAACTTGATGATTTTGTTCTGAAAAGGTTTGAACATCCCAGTTTTAGATCAACAATACAATGATTAAAATCTGTTTCCAGGACACCAAAGAGACTAAATCCACCAACACTGCAGAAGAAGTATTAGCCACAGCAGACTCACAAAGCAACATGTTAACCCATGTTAACCCATGTGCAACATCTGAATCATGATTCCCAGATTTAAACTTGTCATTTAGGAGGTTTTGTGTTGAGGAAGCTATAGCTACCAGGGTAGCTGGGATCAGAAAGATAAATCAAAACTGTTCAATCCGGCTGCTGATAGGAATCCAGATGAGCTTACGTCTCACTTGTGAGTGCACACTGGTGAATTTTTCTAGCAAAATTTAAGATCTGACTTAAACAACTTGTAGTAAATAAAAAACCTCAACCCTGAAACACTCCTCATTTGATCTCTCAGAGTCGTGCATCAGGCTCATGAAAGCACACACAATAAATACCATTTAAGGCTTTACATCAACAAGCATTGGGTTAGTCTACTTTACAGTAAAGTAAAGGGGAGCTAATTCACTGATAACAGATGTAAGAGGGTTGGAAAAAGGAAATTTAATGGCGCTTGAAACCAGTTTCTTTAAATTTCACCTGCTTCTGGGGAAAAATCCCAAGAGGGTTACGAGATAACATTTGGCTGCATCCTTCATTCTGGACAGAAAAGACAAAAAGAGTCGTCGACTCTGTCTGAGTTCAGTGAGTGCACGCTGGCTTCAAGGTGATCTGGTTCAGAACCACAGATTCATTTCAGTCCCTTCATTCCTGCCCATAACTATTAGTTTCAGCCAGCGGCTCCCGACCATCACACCAGTTTACAGATGGTCCGAGAGCCAGTGGAGCTTGATTCATTCTCAGGAAGAGCATTAAAGCGTCCAGCGGCCATAAAACTCTAAAACATGTGCAGCAGAGTTCTGCAGCAACAGATTAGTTGATGCAGGGTTGGAAACTTGCTGGTTTATTTTTAGATTCTGGGCTGGTGCCAAGAAGATGCGGAGCTACTGTAACAGACCAGCTCACTTTGCAGGGTCACTCTGGTTCAGCGTGTGTGTGTGTGTGTGTGTGTGTGTGTGTGTGTGTTAGGGGGGGGGTTACAGCTATACCTGTAGATGTTCAGCACAGCCAGAAAATAAATGCACCAAAGACCCAAAAGAAAAAGTGTTTATTTTAGACTTTATTCTAAATATTTGGATTAAACATATTATTATACTCAGATTTGATAGTAAATGTTTTATCATCATGTTAGATTTGAAACTAAACATTTAGATTTTAGACTAAATATTGGAATGTAACTTAATTTTTTAACATTTTAAATAGTTTGATTTCACTTGGAATATTTAGATTTGATTTTACATTTAAAGGCATATTTTAATATGATTTTAAATATTTAGATTAAGTTTTATGAAGTTAGATTTGACTTGTATAGTTAAAGTGATTCTAAACATTTATTATTTTTATCATCTGCAGCTAATAATTGTAAAAGAATACAATTATTACTCTGTATTTAATGCTTAGTTTATCAGATTCAAACTTCCTTATCAGTCTGAATAAATCATCAGTTTGACTTGCTGCTCTCTGGTTCTCCTCCACTGTGAAACCAGTGGGGATTCCTGAGTCATGTGATCTGAATTCCAGTGTGACATGCAGCATTCCCAGTTGTCTTCATGGAATATAAAGGAGGGTCTCTGTCGCGTCACAATGCTCGCACAGATTCACGGCATCCAAGCTGGAATCAAGTGGTATGAAAGACGGCCCTATAGCCGTGCAAGGCTCAGCCTAAATTTAAAATGGAACGTTGATCTATAACGAGGTTTGATCCACGTTCAGCTGTCCCGTGTGAGTGTGTGTGTTTGTGTGTGTGAGAGGTGTGGATATATATATATATATACATAAAAGACTAAAACCAGGACGTGGTTAGATTTCAAAGCCACAATTGAAAGATTTTTGCAAGAAAATTTTCAGATTTACTCAAATTTCTACACTATTTTATATAAGAGGAGGGAACAGAAGCTGCTATCAATAAACCAAGAATGTTTTATAGATTTGCATTTGGTAGTTTGCTTATGACAAAAGAGAGAAGATGTGGTCTGAGAAGATTTTTCTTGTACTGAGAAGAAAAAGTCAATCAGCCAAGATATGAGGATTTCAGGCAAAAGCTGTGGATGTGGACGAGAGCAGGAGCTAAAACATGACATCACCTGTCAAAAAAAATAACTAGACTGTTCTGAGGAGATAAATATGCTGCTGAAAGAAGGATTTGAACATTTAGATTTAAAGGCCCTTTCATGCAGGCGTTAATTATTTTATTAGATGGAATTTTGTGCCCAAATTAAACGAAGCTGTCAAAGAAACTTTGTGAACAAAACTGAAACGTTTGCAGCTTGTCTTACTGTAATTATGACTTCTATTAATAACTGGCAGCGACAAACTAATGCTGACATGTCACAGTGGAGCAAAATGTCAGGATAGGTGGTGGGTTTCATCTTGTAGTAATTTCCTGATGTCACTTTAACCTGATCCTCTCACTGGAGAGCAAAGCTGCAGCAGTTATGGTTCCTCTGATGAGAAAAACAAAGAAAAAGGGTCAGGATTTAATGGAAAAAATATATATTATCAATAACTTTTTCTCTTTCTGGTTTTTATATTATTATATTATATTATATTATATTATATTATATTATATTATTATATTATATTATATTATATTATATTATATTATATTATATTATATTATATTATATTATATTATATTATATTATTATATTATATTATATTATATTATATTATATTATATTATATTATATTATATTATATTATATTATATTATATTATATTATTATATTGCCTGCTGTATGGGTTCTACCAGGTTGGTTGGTTAAAGGGTTAAAATAGAAAAACAACACTTCATTTCTTAAAATAAACAATTAAATAAAGTTAAACACCATGCATAGAATTAAAAATAGAGCTAAAACGAATATACAAGATGATTAGATTACACTTTTAACTTTATTTTTGTAAATCTACTTGTCAGTGGTCATAATGTTATGGAGGTATTTTGCCCTCTAAAGGCCATAAAGTTTCACTCTAAAGCGATATTTGTTCTTGGTGAGCTCTGAATGCTTGGAATGATAATTTAACACTCGGCTAACTTCACCACCTCAAATTTCCAAGCCACGCCCAATTTAAATCCCATAATTTTGAATTTGTATTGTTTTCTGTTGGTACTGTTGTCTATTGTTTACTTCTTTCATGGAATAAAAACAAAGTGTGTGGCCAAAACTAAGGAGAACTCTGTGAATACTTACTCTTCCATACTGACAACAAGCCACTGAGATGGATCATGGTTTTCAGAATGATCATGAGTAACATCTATGGGAAGGACGAGGTCTTTGAGTGGCTGACATCATCACAAGTCATGGAGGAGTCATGATTGTGTCATCCCATGCTAACAAACAATGAGCGGGATAGTTGGAATGAAAATATGGGAACAATTTTCTCCTCTCTGTGAAATCTCAAGCTCCTTTTACAATCAAAGCGCAGGATCCAACAACAGCAGCCAAATCACAGCTTTCCGTGCACGCTGCCCGTCACATGGTCCTGAGAAGATCTTGGGTTGCTATGGAGTTTGGGACTTATTTTTAAACGAAGGCAACATGAGTTACGAGTGTTCTGCGAATCATCTGAATGCGTCTAAACTGTATGTTTGGAATTCCAGACGAGAGGCGCTTATAGGACTGGAGCTGCACATGTGTGGGTGACAGCTGCTGGTGAGGCCCTGCAGGCCTATAGGAAGGACACCCACCACTGACAGCAATAAGCTCCGCCTCCTTTCTTGTGTTTCTGTCCATGCAGGTTGACTTTACCCCAGCATGAACATACGGCACGCTGCAAAAGTCTTTGTTCTGATTGATTCACCAGAATTGATAAAAAGGGCAGAGTTTGACAGATCCTGTGTCCAAGGGCACCCCTAGAAAATTTTCATGGGGGGCCAGTGAAAAACTTTGGGTGGCCCAAAAAAACTGGTCATTTTGGTAACTCTGGGAGCGTAAAGCCTTTAGCTGTGCATTGCTGGCTCTTTCATTCTTTGTCAATATAAAAAACATATTTACCTCAAATTTGAGAAACTAAAACATTTTAGAAACAACAGCCATTTTCCAGGAGGGCTTTGACCCCCCTGGCCAACTCTTGGGGGTGCTGCTGCTTGTATTAGCTATTTGCTGGAAATCTCAGACTTTCAGATGCTCTTCATTTTCTACAAATAATATTTTTTGTCCTACACATCTTCTTTTGTCCTCTGCAAATTTACTTTTATCTATCTTTAAGACACGCGCTGCACATCTTTAGGTATGGTTGAGCTTTGGAAAGTTTGAAAACTTCGAAAAATCAAGGACCTTAAAGAGACTTTTGACAGCACCAGAACATGCACACAAATGCATGAACAGGTTGCAATCAGTGAAAACAAAGAAAACAGGAGATTATTCGCATTAGAAATGTAAAATGCTAAAGAAAACATGCAGTTCTGGTCATTAATGTGATTTATGGAGCTTGATGGACGGTCAGCCTTTTCCAAACAGTTGTCATCGCATCTCACAGCTAAGTAATGTCACCTTCTGCAACAGCTGATGTTATGAGCTCAGCACATCCAGACTCATTCAGCTCAGTTTAAACTGGGACCACATTATTGATTTACAGGATGACTAATTTATTTACAAGCTGGGGCTGATAACGTTCTCAAATCAGTGCTTTCAAGGAGCCGTTGAAGGAAAACCTGATCGTGCACAGAAATGTTGAGAGCTACAGGGTGGGAAGGAGGCATTTCCCATTTTCTCCTGAGTTCACTGACACAAGGTGATGTAACGGCGTCTCCCAGGAGCCGCGTGTCTCCTCCGAGACACGGATGACTTCATGCGGATGAAATGGAATTCACTTTGGCGTCTCTGCAACCCCTCCAAAAATATTCAGAATGAAAGATGTTCTCCTGCTGCTCATCGAGGCTCAAGATAAAACAGTGTGTGTGTGTGTGTGTGTGTGTGTGTGTGTGTGTGTGTGTGTGTGTACAGTAGGGCTGCATGGCGCTGGCTGCAGAGGTGTTGGAGTTGTGGGGGAAGCTGAGGGCAAAGGTCGCGCGTAAGTGCATCTAATAATCTTGAGCAAACTACTTTCACTTTGTCCGCTGAAGCTGCAGACTTCTCCTCCCACGTGCAAATCACCAAATATTTCACAATAAAAGCTTTTAGTCATGCAGTCACACATACGTCACTGAAAAATGTTTGATTCATGACTTTCTCTTGTCTCCATGTGCTGCTGAATTGTTATCAACTCTAACTCAGAATGTAGGAATCCATGAATGATTGATGAGCTGAATCGATTAAACAGAGTCCATTCATTTGATTAAAAGGTTTTTTTTCAGAAAACTTATATAAATTAATTTCTTCCACTTAATCACAGAGAAAACAGTGTTTTTATGATGTTGAAGCAAATGTTTTGACTCACCTTCTGCTTTAATATCCCCAGATTTCAGATTTAAACAATTATCCTTTAAAAGGCTTAAAAACAAAAATATTTGTCCACTTTTATCCTCTTGCTTCTCAAAATTTGACGCCGGAATCCATCTGAAGCTCTGATGTCCGTTTCTCTCTCTTGTTTCAGGTCTTCAGGTCATGAAGGGAATGGCAGAGAGCTCTGTAACGTCCCTCCTTCCCTCTGTCACTCCCACAGCCTGCCCAGATCTGTTCCTCCCCATCCCGTCATGAAGCCAGCTGACGGGTGTGTGAACATATAAAAGGAGAGAGGGATCAGGCCGTTCTGGCTCTCAGAAGGACCGCTGCAGAAGTGTTGAGGAGCCAGATTCTTCTACTCTTCTCTTGTCTTTCTGATTAGACTCCCAGAACAGTAGAGCTCTATTTTTAACTCCATCCTCTTTTGCCAGAATGGGTGCCGTTAGCAGCTGAGGCAGGCTGAATGTTGGATGTTTTGGCTGGCCGGTGACAGAGCTAACTCCCTCCCCTTGACCCCTGCTGACAGCTGAACCATTCGAGGCCATTCTGTCATCCTGGGAAAGTCCGGTGACAGCAGCCACCCGAGTCCCAGCAGAAGTCCAAGAACCACCAAACTGCTGACCTCAGAGGGCCGAGCGCGGTTCAACGCTGCAGCTCTTTGGCAGCTCGGCTGTTATTTTGGTGAAAACAGTCTAATTTAGGTACCAGGATGCTGCTGCATAAACACACCTAAACCTGGCTCGCCTACAGGGCCCAAACACATAAGAGATCTTTTATGGAACTGGTTATTTCAGCTGCTGCGTCTTCTCATCCAACACAAAGACCAGAAACTTCTAAAAGTGGTGAAAAGGAAAAATCAGTTCAGTGCAGGAACTTTTGTCCTACTACAACAAAGACAATAAAAATGTGACAATTTGTGTTTTTTAATGGCTGCAAAGATGGTAAAAAAAAACTCAGTGTTGCATTTGTTCAGCACATCATAAAACAGAAAGGTAGTTAAAAATAGCTCCTTTTTTCTTACAATCATGTTTTTCAAATGTATATTTTTAAAATGACACCATATTTATGACTTTTATTACACTGTAAACCCCAGTAGGTTACAGGAACTCTAACGGTTTTGAGTTCTGGAACTGAAAATCCCAAGATTTCAGAAATTAAATTCCTTCTCATACGTTTGAATTCTAGTTTAATTAAAATTGTTCATCAAGTCAACTCAAAATATTTTACTTACCACCATTAAAGACTGTAATTATATTAACTGAGACATTTTCATAAATAAAAATATAAAGTAATTTGTTTGATTTTAAAAACCTGTTATTTGAGAATTTGAAGTTTGTGCAGCTTTTACTGACATTATAGTGTTTTTGTGCTGAAAGTGGTCCTATAATGCAGTTAATCAACAATCTAAAACAGCTTTGAGCCTCTAAAAAGCATCAGAAATGTTCTTTTGGCTTTCATACCTGTTCCAGGAGCCCTGATACAGGCCATTCTAAAACCCCTAAACCAGCCTTGCTGTGAAAAGAGCTGTTTGCCCCTCCCTCTTGGCCAGGACATGAATATGATAATGAGCTGCTTGCTGATTGGTTGGTTTCCCCAGAAGGCCTCAGACACTGGAGACATGCAGGTTTGAGGAGGCGTGGCTCCCCCTTATGACGTGTTAAGGAAGGCTTTCTCAGATCAGAAGTTTCTCTCTCACCTTTTTCAACTTTCTAATTTACATAAAAAGTAGGTCACACACGGCTTTGACCTTTTGGCATGCTGCTGTTGACCACCCAGGCTGTCTTTATTCAACAACAAGGAAAATGTTGGTTTACATTCTAGGTCCTCCTTAAAGCTGAGTGAAAATATTTATTTTGTTGTCCAAATGGATACAAAAATTAAAAAACAACAGAATTCAGTCTATCACACTTTATAATTCCATCTTTGAGCACCTTTTTGTCAAATTATAAAAAACAAAATAACGTAATTTTTTCTTTTCTCTCATTAAGATATAACGTTTTATTGTGAAAAGTTAGCTGAAGCTTGGTGATAATGACTCCAGGACCACAACAGCTTTCTAATTCTTCATGCAAATGTTTTTGGAAATTATTTATTTGATTTGCAACAAGTTTATTTTATTGTGAAAAACTGCTTTTTGCAGATGTTTTTGACTTAAATCTGTCTTTTACTGATATACACGTAAATATTTATCCTAGAACACTCATTGACTCGTTTTTATTGCTACATGTGCTCGAGTCAACATCGTAATTTGCAGTTTGGGGATTTTTGTGGTGCAGAAGCTTCGTGTACATAAAGCCAAGGGAGTGGACCACAGCCTGCTTGTTTTCTTTGGTTAACGTGCGACCAGAGGGAAAGTAGGAAACCAAATAAAGATAAACTCCCAGATGAATTATGTCACCCAGACGCGATTGCATTTCCTCCCTATTTCTCCTGTGTTGCATATCAGATCCAAATGTGGATTTGCTCATACTGTAGGTGTGGTGCTGATGTAATGTGTTTGGTGAACAGAAAATGAGCAAACAGATAAAGGATCGGTTTTATACTCATTTATTTCTAAGCTGTTATTTCTTTGCTTGTGTCCAAGCAGCTGGAGCAACTGTTTTTACAGTTTGAAAAAAAAAAAAAAAAAAAAAGCTAAAAAAGCACAAAACAAAGCACATTTGTCCACCAGGTGCTTTCCCTCCCCACATATGAAGTCATCCTCAAACATGTGCTATCGAAGAGGAAGATCCATCCACAGTGAGGTCATGAGAAGGGTATTTTTGATTGAATGCCATCATTTCCCACACCCAAAATGAAGTAATGTGGGATTGTTTGGATTTTGAGGATGATGGTTCTGTTCAGGCCCGTTTGGTTGCATGTGTTCATTTTTCACACTCATTCCTTGATGCTGACTAAATAAACAAGGTCCCATCTGACACCTGCGTCTCTGCAACCCTGGGTTCACTTTCTCCCTTTCCCTTCAAACGTCAGCTCAGCTCTCATGGGTCGGTTTTAGTTTTGGCGGCGCTGACAGATGCTAACGAGCTAACCAAACAGAGTGAGATTAGATTAGGCCGAGACTACAGGGGAAATGGGGTGTTCCTGGCCTACTGCCATGAAGGGACTGATTGCATTTTTATTTTTAAAAAGCGGTTAAATCAAAATAAAATTAAATCTTGTCTGGTTTGTCAGACTTTAAAGGAGACATACTGTGCAAAACTGACCTTTTGCATCCCTTTTTTGTGGCCATGTGGGTCTCTACTTCCTCTAGAAACACAGCAAAAACAAACAAAACCTGTTAATCCATTTTCCCTCAGTATTTGGTTTAGGAATTATTGGCCTTAAGCAAGCTGTTTCAAAAAGTCCCCGTTTGTGATGTCACAAATGGGGAAATTTGCATTGAACACACTCTCACTTCTCCAGTCTAGAGGAGCAGCATCTCTACTCCAAGCCCCTCCAGGAAATCCAAGCTCCTGACCTCATAGCAGCCAATCAGGGGCAGGGTGGGCATGGCCAGCTCCAGCTTGTTTACTTAAAGTGACAGAGTCCCGAAACGGCTCATTCTGGAAGGTCCTGAAAATGACAAGAATAAAACTATAATATATTAAACTTCATAAACATGTTATTTATAAACCATAAAACTTTTTTTTTTAGAAAAATGTCATATCTCTCATCTTTTAAACATTGGATGTTTCTCAGATTATGTTAAGTTAAAATAAACTCAATGATAATGATCATGTTTGTGTAAAAGTCAATGATTTATTATATTTATAGCTTATATACTGATGGAACAACACTTCTTCAGTTGTTCTGCTAACAAGGACTTCTAATCCAACCATATCCAGTTTGTGTATCAGCACATACCTGCCTTTTTGTCTATGTTTACTTAGTTTTTTCCATTTTTCTTTAAATTACAGAATTACAGCAATTTAATATTCCTTTTACAAATCTCAGACAACCACAAAAATACCACAAGACATGCATCGCCAGAACACAATTATCACCACAGGAATCTCAATGCTAAAGTGCCGCAGCTCTTCTCGTGTGGTTTTGTACCATTTTTAAAGACAAGAAAAATGGGGCTTTGATTTTCCACTTTTAATCATGGTGGTGCTGCCCTGTCCAGAAATGATAACTGTGCACACTTTTGCATTCAGAAAAGCAATCAAAATACTTTACGCTAAGCTCAAATCCATTAAATAACCTCCCAACCCTGCTGAAAAAACAGCATATGTTGTGTTTTGGATGCTGGTATGCTGGTCCAGCATGCGATGCTGTTAACTGGATTCTGGTCCAGCATTCTGGTCGAGGATGGGATGCTGGTCTAGCATGGTGGTCCAGAATCCAATTAACAGCATTCCATGCTGGACCAGCATACCAGCATCCAAACATATGCTGTTTTTTCAGCAGGAAAATATCAGATTGTATGAGTGATGATTTAAATTGGGAAACATTTAAAACAAATTTAACTCAGATTTCTAGATTTTGATGTGAATAAAAGAAACAAAGCAACTTATAAAACAAAATTGCAAAACTCCTTAGTGGTAAAAACTTACAATTTGGTGGAGTTCGGGGTTGCCATGGTAAACAGTTCTTTCATAATCACAAACATCTGGCTTCACTTAAGAGCTTTTAACCTCCTTAAACTTGTTGCATCATAAATAATGCATCTAATTAAGTAGAGAAATGACTCAACAGTTAATTGTCATAATGAGTTACTGCTGAAAATACAGTTATTTCCTCTCTTGTGGTTTTCTGTTTGATGTGAGTCTGTTTCTTCGGACGAAATTGGCTCAAAAATGATACAGACTTAAATATTTCTGAGTTTGTTTTCTTCTGAAGTCCCCTTAGAGGTGATGACTCAGCAGCTCAGAAATGTTAATCACTTATTTCTCATTTCCTGTGTTTGCAAATCACATGCTGTGTAAAGGAATACACGCAGAAGATCTGTCTGTAAAATGCAGCATAGATGAATGCAGCTCTATCACATTTTCTCTATATTTTATCATTATGCATGATCAACCTGAAGCTGGTTTCCATGGCAGCAGACATCCACCCATCACCAGTGTTTTTCTGTCTTCACTCTTTAGAGTCTGAGTCTGTTCCAAGGTCAGCCACAGAAAGACACAAAGTGCCAGTCATCTGGCAAATGCTGAAAGGCAGCGGGTATTTCCAAGCTCCGACGTCTGTGACCCAGCGTGGGTCATGAGCAGAGACGGGGAGACCGCACAGCTGTTGGGTTCCATCCAAACAACAGCTGTGCGTCAGGCAGCTTAAAAAATACCCACTTTTACAAGGTGTAACTTAATACTTTAACTGTAACTGCACATTTTCACTGCACATTTCATTTTCACTTTATGTTGTTTTGACTTTTATCTGAACATGTGAAATGAAAAATGAATGATAAGCAGAATATAAGACATAACAGAATAGATAAAGAATATTAACTCTTGTCATTACAATTAAACATTACCAATATGCACATATACATTAAGTAATTTATGTTATATTCAGATATTTTGTCAGGTTTTATTAAAAACTGAAGACAGGCAGAAAATAAATGTCAGTGAAATGTCTCCATCTGCTGGTTAATCAGTAGAACTACACAATCATTGACTGCAAAAAACCTTTTTATTTGATTGGTCAAAAACGACACGTGACCAATTACGAGTAAGGAAGCGTTTCAAAGGTGAAAGGGACGCTGGGAAGAAACGTGGGTAAATTGTTGTGCGTTGAGTGCTTTTACTGTTCGTTGAGTCTTATGTCGGTTTTCAGAAAAAAAGATAAACAGAAACGAAACTCTCGCGGACTTTGTAAATAATATTTGAGACCATGAGCTAACATTAGCTGCGGATGCTAACGAATGTAAACAAGCGGTTTAACGGGTTGATTTATTGTCTCCTAACTAATACATTTTAATTTGAAGTAATTAAAATATCAACCTGAGAATTACGTTTTATCAAATGTTTGCTGAAAAATATAAACGTAATTTCACGACTGTGGAGTGAGGAATCTTTGTGGCTTTTGTCCTTTCACACTTGGTTTTCTGCTCCCAGACCACTGGGTGGTGCACGAAACCCTCTGTCAGCTAGTTAACATAAAGCCCAATCTTCAAGGCCAGGAAAATCCTCCTGAAAGTAAATTGAAACATAAACAGTCACCAGGAAATTCAATAATAAAGTTTTTTAAATCAATTTTAGAACAAAGAAATTGTGGGAAAACATCCAGTCAGCAGCTTTTCACAATCATAACAGTAAACAATGATTGTGAAATAATAAATACCTCTGAGAGGATGCTACTACCCCTGTTAAATCAGAAAATATTTATTTTTTTCCCATTTTTTTGCTATTCTGCTGTTGATACTGATCAACACTGTTTTGTTTTTCTCAGTGTTTACCTGCACAATGGCAGCTTCTAAGAAAGTGGCATCCTTGCGTCTGCCTCCACTGCCCACAGTAGGTGAGCTGATAAAACTGTATAACCTTCGAGCTGAGAAACAACTTTCCCAGAACTTTCTGCTGGACTTGAGGCTCACAGGTTAGTTTCCTCGCATCGCTCCTTCCTGTATCTGATGGTAGAGTGGCATGTATCCTTCCTAAAAGCATGTCTAGTCGGTGCCGTGGGGTAGTTGGACCTGCTAATGTGAATGGACCGCTTCAGTTGTTTGCAGCCCCTGAGAGCTGGAGGGGTAATATGATTATCAGTGATGCAGTGCAGCTCTGATCTGCTCTCTCGTCCTTTGGCAAGGTGACTGTTAGATTAATGTGTCTCATCTTCGTCACACAGAAGCTTGCAGATATTGAGAAATTGAACAGTATTAATCTCAATTTAGATACTTTGATGAAGATGCATGACTGGAGAGTATTTTGTGTTTGCGGCGTATGATGTGCTGACGAGTCTCAAAAAAGAAAAGGTGGGGAATCTTTTTTCTGTGTTTTTAGACAAGATAGTACGTCAGGCTGGCAGTTTGAAGGATGCCCATGTCTGTGAGGTGGGTCCTGGTCCTGGGGGGCTCACGCGCTCCATCCTGAATGCTGGAGCTGCAGATCTGCTGGTTGTAGAGAAAGATTACCGCTTCATCCCCGGGCTACAGGTAGACTCAAACTGCACATTCAGACAAGCTGTAGCATCAAAATCTGAGGAGTGGCTAGCTCTTTTTCTTCCTTTAATATGAAATGTTATTTCCACAGCTGTTGTCTGAAGCTGCTCCAGACAGGCTGAGGATTGTCCATGGAGACATTCTCACCTACAGAATGGATCGGGGATTCCCAGCAAAAATCTCCAAGCCTTGGGAGGAAGGTGAGAGGATGGAATAAGAAAGTGTTACGGCAGTCGGAGCAACGTAAAAAAGATATGATTAATGTTTGTTGTTTCAGAACCACCAAACCTTCACATCATTGGGAACCTGCCATTCAATGTGTCCACGCCCCTCATCATCAAGTGGCTGGAACATATAGCCAACAGGAGCGGGCCTTTTGCCTACGGACGCACTCGGCTCACGCTCACGTTCCAGAAAGAGGTGATGGAGGTAGGTGAACTCAGCAGGCTTCTCACAGTTAAATGATTGGAGCATATTTTAAATGCATTCACTTTTTCTCTCCAAATAAACATTATTTTTCACTTTATTGGTTAATATTTTTATATTTTAGGCCCCATAGAAGGATTGCTCACTCTTTTGCAGTGTTTTGCTCTGTTTACATAATAAATACACACTAAAAAAGCTCATGAAATGGAAATGAGGCAACATATCATTTGAAAACATTCACCTGATTTGCATTTCTGAGATTTTTCCTCTCCATCCAGAGGTTGACAGCCAGCACAGGCACCAAACAGAGGAGTCGTCTGTCCATCATGGCTCAGTATCTTTGCACCGTCCGCAAGTGTTTCGTTATCCCAGGACGAGCTTTTGTTCCCAAACCAGAGGTAAGACAGTTATTTATGTAGAACCTGACGGGTCCACACCTCGTTGGATCGATTTAACTCGTTCTCTGCATGGATATGTTTCATTTTAATGACGTTTGTGCTTTTAAAGTTCGTTGGCAAAGAGTGTACTCTGCCTACATCCCCAAACACATACATCATTTATTAGGGATGCTGAAATAAAACGTATTTAGTATCAGTGTTTGAGAGGTGGCAGCTGGCAGATTTCTCCCCTCAGGTAACTCTGGGACCTCCTTATGTCTCTGCTCCTCATCAGGTCCCACATTCCTGTCAGCGTCCCTCATCTCATCCCCATTACTCACCCCCTTCTTCACTCTTCTTGCTTGTAGGCTTCATTTGGTGTTGAATCAGTGTTGTCTCTCTTCCATCTTTGGACCCTTTTCTAGGCTGTAATGATGCCTGGTGGGTATTTGAGATGTGGCACGATCGCACCATGCCTTGTAATGAGAGCCTTGTTCTTTTCTTTATTTTTTGAGGTCCGGTATCTTTGTATCTTTCAGCTCGTGTGAGTGCATCACTGGCAAAAAAAAAAAAAGATGTTCAGTCTTATGTAATGTGAGGATTTTTCATTTAATCTCCGGTTGGAGGATTAATGGTAGGACCAGGAAATCCATTAAAACAATACTGCACCAGTGTTGGTGAATAAAGCACTCGAGTGACGTAGGTTTTAATTTACAGACATGAAAGTCTTTTGAAAGTCTCTGGGGCTTCTTTACATCTTTGCACAAATGAAATCTTGTTTTATTTTGTGTGCTATTAGAGAGTAGGTGTTGGGTTGTTGTCAGATGGGCTGCTGGTCCCTCAAAGAGGCTCTGGCTCTTTAGGAGACCCACGGTTGTAAATATTTAATTTTCTGCAAAGAGTAAAATGCTGCAGAGTGAAGAGAACAAGTAGTGATTGTTCATTCTTTCAGAAGAGATGGATTCCAATGATTATTTCATCACTCTGCTGTCTTTTTTTACGCTTATTTTCTCTGGCGTGTCTCACTTTTCTGTGTTTGTCAAACTGCAGCTTAATAGGATGCTGCAGGAAGTTGGAGATTTCAAATCTCCACATGCAGATTCACATGCACGAGACACAGCATCTTGGATGTTTTTACACCCTTTCAAGGTTTGATTGAGAGGATTCAGTTCATTGTTTTCCATCTTCATTTATTTTTGAATTGGTTTAATAACTAGCAAAGACAGCTTCTACAGGGATGACACTAATATACCTTTCCCAGTTTCACGTCGTCTGATGAACTCCAGACTTGTAGAAGCAGAACACATCTGACCTCTGAGAGAAGAAGAAGCACCAGAGCTCACCTGTGGTTTTATTAACAAAGGGTTTGGTAACATAATACTAAAGATTACTGGTCCATGGGATTCAGAGGTGCTGCTGGGTCTTTGTAATCTCACATAGGTGCTCTTTTGATGCTTCAAGCATGTTTTCTTCTTGCAGTCTTACAAAGTCTTCCTGCTTTAAATAAAAAAAACAATAATTATTCTGAAAAAGCTGGTAAAAACCAAAGGAAGACTGTAAAGTTCCTTAAAGTATCTTAAAAATGTGTGTATTTTTTCACACTTCATTTATTCAGAGAGCATTCAACTGGACTTAGTGATTAATGTAGAGAAGTAATATCTTATGACATCACAGAATCATCTAAGTGTTGGAGAAACAATATTTAAAGTAAGAGGTCAAATAATATTTTAAAACTGAAACTTTTATAAGTTAAAGTCATATGTCCTGTCATGCAGCATGCAGCTAGCTACGAAAAATGCAAGATGAAATGTCACAAAAGGTATTGTGACATGAGATTTGCTGTATTTTACTGCTTTTTGGGTTGACATTGGTAAGAGATGCACCCAGAGATCGTCCGGTGATGAGAATCAGCGCAATCTGCTTAACTCTCTAAAATCATAATCTGCTGAGTTTAGTAGAGTCAAAGTGCTGCTTTGAAGGGTAAACTCTGTCCACCCTGAGGCACTGCAGCCCAATAAAGGTAATATTTGTCAGCTGTGATTAGTTATTATGAACAAAGCAAAAAGATCTAGTTTAATATTACTGTGAAGAGCGGGAAAATGTGGAAAACTTGAAAGAGTCTGAAAATTCCCAAACTTTTAAGGACACATGAATCAGCACCTTCCATGTGCGAACCCTGGCCATCTATCCTCACTAAATGTTTTAATGGCCACTTGGTCCAACTCATATCATTAGGAGAGATTATGACTTTTTGATGAGCAGATTTCCTGCAGCCAATGTCCTATAAAAGATCATGGAGGACGTGCAGCCTTCTAATGCTATCATCACCTCAGCGCCATGCAGGCCCCTTTTTAATAACATGTCACGCAGCATAAATCATAACATTTCTATGGCGCTGCTTTGTTTACTGGTGCACGCCAGAGTAATTACGCAGAACTGCATAAACAATAAAAATGTCCTGCCTGATTTATGAATCAAAATTAAAGGCAGCAAAGAAGGGACTAAAGGGAATAAAGATTTCCTGTGAAAGCAATGGATTTAAAATGCAAGTGTATGTTCTTATGTAAAATACGTATAACGCAAACGAGCCACAAAATGAATCCCACGGTGAATGAAGTTGGTGAGCGTAAGAAATAAAGATATCTTATCCTAAAGATCGCAGGTCTGCTGTAAATGAGCGTTAATGCAGGTTAAGCAGGTGGTTTTAACGCTGTGGCTGACTGAGAAAAAAAGCAGGTCGTAAAAACAGCGTTGGCCAAATGTGTCGCTTTGTGTACAAAGCTCCTTATTTCATGTTTCCCACACTTGCTGCAACACCTGCTTTTTAAATGTATTTATATTTTTTAGCAACTTTGTGTGTGTGTGTGTGTGTGTGCGCGCGCGCGTGCCTGCCATATACTTATCACCAGTAACTCAGCTCTGTCGTCTAGTTGTAGGCATATCTCACTCCCGCTGAAACTCAGGGATCACTGATTAAGTTAATAAAGAGGAAATAGTTTAAAACTAAAGCACATCTGAGCCTTTGTCAGATTTTGTGATGTCATTTGTCCCACCAGAACCCGATCTGGTCCTTAATGCCTGATTCTCACAGTGAGGTGATATTTTTATATTTAACTGAACATTTACCTATTTTTTGCTTCATGTTGCTCATATGGCGATAAATGATGGATGAACGAAGTGGTTGGGTGTTGTGTAATCATCAGACAAACGGAGACTTATAAAGACTCCAGAGGAAAAAATAGCCTCAGCTGAAGGAGCAATGAAGAGGAGGGGATGGTTGATTGGCTGGTTGATTAGAACCTGGAGAAGCTGGCCATCTTAAGTTTAATGAGAAGGAAATGTTGGATCCGTTTTACTTCGGCAGCTGTTGGACACATATCGACAACAGATGGGGAGATAGGCTTTTATTTCTGTCTAATCTGTACCTTTCACAGCCTGGAGTGCACTTCTTGTTTCTTGTGTCACATTGAACGACTGAAATTGTCCTTGAACATTTTCTGAGAGCAAACTGGCTCAAAGGGGTCTTAGCAAAACATTTTTTTTACAAATGGAAACTGTTCTTTGAGTCGCTATATAACAAATGAAACTCTGTTGGGGCTCAAAATGACATAGGAGCCCAGATAAATGGCCAAACAGCCTCATAGTAAAGCCCTAAAATGGGAAGACTGGTTTGCCCCGCCCTCTCGGCCAGAACATTACGTGAGCTGCCTGAAGCTAGAAACTCTGTACAGCCGTAATTCAGATAACCCAGTAGGCAAGCTTTGGATCCATCTGGGAATCATTTGATATTCCTAGTACATCCTGGAACGTTACACGTGTGTTTTGACATCCTTTTCTTTTCGTCTCATCCAACAAGAACGTTAGCAGTAGCTCGGGCTAGCATTGTTTTGCTGTTAGCATTACAGTCGCCAGCATTTATAAACTGCCGATGCTGAAGTGGGTAGGGACGTGCAAATTTAGGAGGGGGGTGTCTTCCTATGGCGTGGTATACCTGCTGTTTTCAGAACGAGCTGTTTCTCAGTGGTCTCAAAAATGACTAAAATGACTCATTAGCATAAAGCAGGTCAGAGACGGCACAGGCTTGTTGGTACATTAGACAAGCTGCCTTAATCCAACAAGGTAAATTTGGTTTTGAATTCTAGGCCCCCTTTAAAGTGTCTTCTGTGATTTCCCCACATAGAAATACTGAATGAATAATCCCAAAATAACTTCTTATTAAATGCAGCTTTACCCACGTCTGAGATTTCTGAAGTGTTTTTTCAGGGGTCGAGGAGTTCTTGAGTCCTTGTTGCCATCAGACGTCTTCATCGTAAGTGAGAACATTGAGATCTTACATAAAGAGATCTGATTATGACCAGATAGTCACGTATGTCTCTGCTTCTCTTCGCCGTGGCTGGATTTAAAAATAAATGTCTACATTGGAGTTGGATCTATAAATTGCATCTATCTCAAGGTCTCTATATTGTCCTATAAACTCACTGTGGTTTGATTGGAGAAGGGGGGGGGCATAGAGAAGGGAATCATAAAAGAAGCAGGGAAGAAAAGGGGCAATAAAAAAATGAAAATTGAGAAATAAAAAGGTGCAATATGGCAAACAGTGGACAAAAATAAGCAAGTGAATGCAGAAGAAAGAATGAAATGGGAACAATGCTTGGATGTGAAGTTTACGACGAAACAAAGCCCGAGAAACGATTCTTCACCCACCCGAGTACAGAGCAGCAGAAGACGGATTCCTGACAGAGATGGATCTGAGCAGAGAGCGAGGCGTACCTCCAGCAGATGGTTGTCGGGACTCGCTCTGAGTAATGGCTGCATCAGCCATCACCCAGCAGCTAACAAGAGGAGAGCCCTACAGATGTTCGCCTTGTACGCAGTCGTTTACCAAGAGCACAGGCCAGATGAACGGAGCCTAAATTAAATTTGTTAATGGCGCGTTGAACATCATTATTACAGTAGCTGTTGGTAGAGTTTGGACTCCTGCGTGTGTCTGCAGCAGTTTTACGGTTATTTTTAGCTTATTGTAGTTTAAGCTTTTCTCTCCAGCGAAGGTGTCAGCTGGTGTTGCCATAAATCTATCCTTTGATTCGGAGCATATGCTTCACCTTAGTCTGGTCCAGTAAACCACAGTCACAGTGATGGATATCCACTCGCTGACCTCATGTGACCCGACTCTTGCCTCCACAGCAGGAGTAGTAGGAGTGAGGATCTAGTCTGAGGGGCTGTGCTGCTTTTCTTCACCTCCTGCCACACTTTCTGCACACAATTCATGTGGATCTATTCATATCCCGTAAATGGGGTCAAACGCCGTATCGGGAGGATTGGAGAAAGTTATTTCAATGACTCGTGCCAGGAGGGAAAATGCCAGAAGACACAATCTCAGTATATTACAGACCAAGGGTAAAAGGTACCTAAAAATATTCCTTTGCCTCTTTTCTTTTTAAACAAAATGCAGAGGTATGCAGAGTCAGCCCGTGACCGTCTCTGGGGACACTCCTTGCTCTGGGTTTGCTCAGAGTCAACATTTAGTTTAGGAAATTTGGTTCTGTTTAGTTGCAGTGTTTCAAGTAGATCTAGTGTTTTTATGTGATGAAATGATTCTGAACAATATCTATAGTCCACGGAAATAAAGCTAATTCAAAATGAAATCGGCCAAACTGAGTGGCATCAATCTGTAAGCTCTTATTTTGAAAGGTTATTTAAACTGCGTGCGTGGCATCACCTCATGGCTTGGTTCCAGGTGTTCAGAGGGACTGATGGATGGGTCCAGTGGGAGCATTGATTGAGTTTCATCAGAATTTCAAAGCATATCTGAAAATACGCTCAGGGACATCTCTGCCTTAGCTTGTCATTGCCTTCAGTTGCTCTCAGTTTCCTTTAATATAATGAATATTCTTCTCAGTGATCATTGTCATGAAGCCAAATATAGATAGCAAAACAGCAACGTGATCACACCCTTGAAAGTTTAGCCTCCCTCACCTTTAGCCTCCCATCCACGTGCTGCACGACGCTCAAAGCTGAAATATTAAAGGGCCTCCTTTGAACTGTCAGACTGTATTGTTTTCCTACAAGCTCTCCTTTTGTCATCTCTGCAGCTTTTACTGCCTTTGTCAGCAGTTTACTGCGCAGTCAAGGTCGCTGCTGTTATTCCAGCAGCCTCGTGTGAGCATCAGGACCACAGAAGAGCTCCAACAAAGGAAGGTCGTTTCTCCACTAGCTTTGACGACTGCGTTTTTATCTTCTGTACGATTTTCATGAGTGTAATGGCTGTCCAGAGCAGAGATGCGTTTTAGGTGTGGTGTCATACTGGCCTCGTTTGGAGCTCAATCTATTCTTAGGAATAAAGATTTTTATAAAGATGTCGGCATGCTAGATTTTACGATAGGAGTTTCTGAAAAAGCCATTGGAGCAAGCTACTTTTTGAATGCAGACTATACAAAGGTCAAACCTCATTCCTCCAGGCCCCCATGGCAGGCCCTCTGTACATTTCAGAGGAGATTAGAATTTTTCCTTTTTGACAAAACGTTTAATTTATTGGCTTCCATCGGAATGTAAAGAGCGATTCAAGCAATATGGCAAAAATGCTTCAGAAAAACATCTCCTGCCCCACTTTTAAATGACTCTGATTTGTATTTTTCTTTTCTTTCCTTTAATTGTTGGGAGACTTACTGGTTACAGAGTTAATTTGCTGCTCGGAAAGGTTAAACAAATCTATGAGATGGAAGAGTTCAAAGGGAAGGTGGCTGGATAATTAACCTCCGCCTTGAACTAGCGAGCGCTCACCTTCCCTCGTCTGAGGCTCCATTTCAGATCTCTTGTTGCGGCAGCTCGGGGTGAGAGTCTTTGATAGAAAATATAGGTTAAACACACAGAGGAGCAGAACTTATTAGCGCTTCCCCACGAGAGGAGCAGATAGGATGCACACTCCTGTTGCATAAGCAAGACGAGGGGGGGAACGAGAAGAAGATCTTGTAATAATCATGAAGGCATATTCTCAGTCTCCATAGCGAGGAGACTCCAATCAGCTTTAATGAAAAGACTGATTCTAACCAGCTGTACAGACATTAATAACCACAACATTCTTGATTCTGATTTGAAACCAGCTCTAATGCCAGACATTTTATGTAGCTTAATTTATGCTTTCAAGGAAATTCAGAAGGAAATTAGTTTATCTTTAGAATCGCTAGTTTAAAGAAATTACCCTTTATGTTTAAAAATATCATTATTTATGTAAATATTAAATGTTTCAGATCAGCAAACAAATATTAATGCCAAAGTCAACCTGCAGCAGCCTCCCTAAAACGGGGCAGGATTATTGTGTTTTGGGTGATTTCTTACTTCTGCTGGCAGTAATCAGGCCCGTGAAACTGAACAAAGATTGATTATGTTCCCTTTAAATAACTGAAAGATGTATTTATTTATACTAGAAAGAGTTTCTGTTTATGAACAGCGATGCTAAAAATCTTTCAAAAACACAATAACAACATTTAACCATTTTAAAGACATTAATTAATGAAATACATTTCTCCAGTCAACTAATTAGATTTTTTTTTTGCAACAGATTTCTCTTTGAACATTTTTATTGAGAAACCGATTCTAATTATTTATTATATTTTTTGTAAAGATGTAAGATGAGGGAAAAAATCATATTAATGTCTTTTTTAATCTAATAGTTAATGAAAAATAGCAGCTGTTGTCACATTTCATTTGCTACTGAATTATTTTTACCTGGCTGCTCTTGTCTTCCCCGCTATAGCTTACATGTTGTCAGTAAACTCATTACCTCGTGTCAGATGAACCCACCAACCCAGATAGCAGCCATTCCGTACAAATCCCAGAGGCGTTGTTATTATTTCATTCGTGTATTAGCTCATGCGCTCCTGTTTCCAGGCTGTAACGGGAAAAGCTTTTGGGACCAGTATTAGGAGAATCCCTTCTCTGAAACCCATTTGCTCAGTTATGTTTTATAGATGCTCTATAGCTGTGAGCAGAGCTGCTCTCAGAACAGCCAGTCCCATCCAGGCAAGCTGTCGATTTGGCAGGAAGGTCCTCCACAACCACACCCATTATAAGTCCAGAACAACCAGCAGGGGCTTTGCTTCCACAAAATAGTTTTATTGGTAAAAAATAGAACTACTTGCACAAGCACATTGAGACAACTGTATCAGAACTTGTGAACTTCATCATCACAAATATGCTCTGGCAAAGTAAGAAGTGCTAAAAGCATTCACAAAAATAAGCTGCAGTTATCAAAATAACAAACCAACATCTCGGTACGGTTTCTGCAGGAGAGTTGTAACTCTGTGGATTTTTTTAGGACCAAGTCACGCTGCACTCTGGCCACTTGTAAGCAAATAAAATTGCGTGCTGATGATTAAGCTGCACAGCAACAAAGAATTGGACTCTCTAGCCGGCGATTCCCTGCTGAATCCCATCAGACAGAAATTGCTCCCTTTTTTTGTCCAGAGTGCCTCTTGTGTTATGTGTTCGCATTGGTCCAGAGAGCTGGAAATGCTTGGTTATTCAAACCAAAACTGCTGTTTAGTTGTAACACAAATTAAAAGTGCACTGAGTAGACTTCTTATAAAGAAGATATGGTATGAATACGGTGTAGCTGTACTGAAACAATCTGAAGGACTATTGATCCCTCAGTGGAAACAAATACTCCTAAAATCCTAGATGCTTGTGTACACACACACACACACACACACACACCAACGGTGACTCGGATTTCCTGGCAAAAATGTCTTTTAGAAGCTTCCATGCACACACACACACACACACCTTATGAAGCTCTCTTACCCAGTGAAGTCTAGCTGTGCTTTGGGGAATGAGATATAAAGAGAATTTTAAAAACAAGCCTCAAAAGCCACGCAGGACTGTACACAAGCATCTAGTTAATTTAGTTTGGCAGAACAAATCATTTTCAAATGCATAATTCATGTATTAACAACTCAATAAAAAAATAAACCAAAAAAGTTATTCCAGATAATATTAAAACCTGTCATCATGAGACAATTTGGCACATTCTCTAAACACATAACGTGTTATTAGCTGATGACATGGCACATTCTTTACTTTGTTTTTATTGCATTTATCGATTATGTCGCCTGGGCAGTGGGTCACTGTCAGGAGGCCGAGTCTTCTGGCTCAGGCCTGAGCTGAGCAGGGTGCGGTGGAAACCTGGCCCCCACAGGGCTGCCAAGAACCGCCAGCGGTGCCCACAGAGAAGCCTGTGGAGTGCTGGCAGCAGCCTGCAGGTGGCGCTCTGAGCTCAGCCATCTGCTCCTCCCCAGGAAGCTGCAGGTTTATGAGAGAGAAGGAGAGAATGTGCAGTTCTGTACATCCCAACCTGCCAAAGCTCGTCTTAAGCACAAACCGAATATTCCTCCTTGATCCTCCCCTCAGAGCAAAAGTGCACACACACACACACACACACACACACACACACACACACACACACACACACACACACACAAAGGTAACCATGAAAGCACAGCCATGCAGCTGACACATGAGTAGGTGGGGGGAGTTTTGTTTATGTGCATGTGCGTTTCAGCAGGACACGCTTTCAACATGCGTCAGTGTTCTCCCATCAGAGATCACATCCATGTGACGTGTGACACCAACGGGGCGGGAGGGGAGGGGTGAGTTAGGACGACTGGTAAGATAGTCAAGTGGATGCAATTTAAGACACTGAGACCTTCTGCAGGTGGGGACTGGTAGCATAAGCGCACTGCTTATGCACTGCACTTGGAAAACAAGTCACATATGGAGAATGACTCAAACCTTTTTTAGAAGCTGACTACACGGCTAGCTATCAGCTCCACTCAAGAAGCTTCTCATCTTCTGCCCCGGTGCCACTGCTCTATTAAATCTCTGTACATCCATGTGGCAATGCTTACGGGCCACGGAGACCAGAAGGTTTCCAAAACCTTAGAATAAATGATATTTTTATAAATATCCACCTAATAAATGGGATTAGTGAGAGCAGCAGAAGCGTTTGCACGCCATGGCGAGAGGGAAAAGATGCCTCCTCTTCAACTTCTGTGACTGACATGCGGATACCACCCCCCACCCCCCAGACAATAAGACATTCAAATACTGAATTTAGTTTCCATGGCAGTGCAGAGGCGAATGACGGGAGAGAAAAGTGCATGAAAAAGCGTTTACTGTGTACATAAAAGACACGCTTTGACGGGTAGGTGTGTGTGTGTTTGGGAGGGATCGTGATGGGTAGATGCTACTTACACACAGCTTGTCAGGATAGGAAACCTAGAAAAGATAGTCCCACAATCTCATCCTGCCAATTTCTCTCCATCTCTCTCTCATATTTCCACCTGCAGCGGGGGAACCACGGGCATGGCTGTGCCCGCGTTTTCTCTGTTAAATCCGGCCCAGCAGCCCTCTCCTCCTCCCCCTGACAGTCCTCTTTGAACAGTTAGAGCAGGGTAATGTTTCTACAGCTTTTCAGGCACAGGCATTGTGTGGTTCAGTCTTCTACCAGGCATTCCACTGTATTAATACGCAGACAGGCTCCACACGGCATGCTTTAGAGGCAAAATATTGACATCCTTCTAGCAGCTAGCAAAAATACAACCATCTATTTCAATCAGCTCCAGGTTGCATTCTAAAAAATTACAAGTATTCTTTTTATTCTGCGTCTCTATTGCCTATTTTGTGAAATGGGATACTAACGATTGTAAATAGCAGCTAAATGATTGCTTGTTTCCCCTCAATTCAAACCTTTGGTGAGGGCAAAATAAATAAAAAATAAATTCTACATGGAAGGCTTCCTTATTTGCTTAATCCGTTCTCCAGGGAGCGCTTATTGTGATTTACTGGTGAAGGCTGCATTTGTTTGGGGCTTCCTTCAATTCTGCAGCAGCACACCCTGGCTCCATACATACTCTCGCCGTTTGTTCCAAGGCGCTGCTTAGGGAATACCTCCACTGCTTGTGCTTGCAAAACAGGAGGAAAAAGAGGCGAGCAAGATGGAAAAGAAGGGAAATGAATTTAAAGTTGTTGCCCTCCTCTCTCTCCTCTTCTCCACCTCAGTATGGAGTAAAATCCAGCGCGTAGCGTAAGCTGTGATGGTTTCCCCTTAGGCTTATCTTCCTTTAGCCGTTGGTTGCGTACACAGCGGTGCTTTATTATACATAGTCCTGCAGGCTGTAGCCAGTCTTATTGTCTAATGGAGAGAGGGAGCAGTACTGGTGCTGGAGCTCCTGCTGCTGCTGGAGCAGCTGTTGCTGCTGCTGCTGGAGCAGCAGTTTGTCAGGATGTGGGAGCAGGATCAGGTCCTGTGGACCGTGTCGCTTCCCCGAACAGGACATACAGAAGATGGACCCTCCAACAAATAGGAAACCCGCTGAAACAAAGGCCACGTACACAGCACCCCCAGGCTCAAACTTATTGCTCTCGGGCACGCTGGAGTCCAGGAAGTTGGTGATGACCTCGTTGGTAAACCAGGAAGCAGGCACCAGACACAGAAAACCCGCAGCGACAAAGCAGCCGCCGCTGGCGATGGCGGCATGCCGCTTGGAGCGTCGTCCACCTCCCCAACGTGTACATTTTAGTCCCAGGGATGCCAGACAGAGACCCATGGCAGCCAGAACGCAGCACAGCACCATGGTGGTGCGAGCAGTCTGCAAGTACGCAGGAAGTGAGAGCACCGAATACTTAAGTGTGCAGCTGAACATGCCGGTGCTGTACCAGGTGCAGTCCATCCACAACCCCTGCATTTGGGAGATCGCCGTGATGATGTTGGAACCCACATCCGCGCTGACCTTCCAGTTGGGCAGCAGGGTGGCCACCGTGGCACCCAAGATGCCCAAAAGCGCCAGGACAAATCCAAATATCTGCATGCCAGTAGATGCCATGCTGCTTGTCAGGCTGTTGCCGCCGCTGCCTCAGCCGTTGTCCTCTTCACGCAGCATTCACCCAGCGCCAGCCGGGCTCGTCGACCCCTCTGCCCCGATGCCTTCCTCTCCTCCCTTGGTGGTGCACCAGCTGCCAGTTAAATCCCAGTATTTCAGCTGCGGCTCCACTGGACTGGAGGAGAGAGACCAACATGAGAAATTGAAATGAGCATGTCTCCTTGCACTCCCCTCTTCTTTCTCATCTTATTCACCTCACACTTTTTTTTTATTCTGGCTGGAAACAAAGGACAGCATGAAGCAGCAGGAGCTGCAGGAGCTGCTGACTGTGGGTAAGCAACACAACAGGGACCGCTGTGCACCTTCTTCATCTCATATTAGAGTTGTTATGAGTGAGAAATGAGTTTATATTTGCAATCCTCATATAGATAATGTGGGTTTAAAGCTGCAGTGTCCTCACCTCACTCAGTTTTCATGTAAATAAAACAATAATTAAACTTTGAGGTCTTTATAATGGATCATTTGTGCCTGTGCTACTTCTGAGTCGAAGCTTTCTGGTGTTTATCTTTTTGTCTGTGACGAGATTGCATGAGAAGCAGCGATTTCTTTCTAAATAATCTCTTACCGCGGCTGGTGCAGAGCTGGAGCCGACGCGTCACGTTGTTTCCGGTAATTCCAGTAAACACGGCGGGCTGGTAGCGAGGGGGCGAGGGGCACGGTTCACCCCGGACCGCGGATCCATTCAACACATCCATTTCCTTGGCAACAAGCGCCGGAGAGACCACACAGGCTCGGCCGGAGCCTGGGAGAAAGTAACCGTAGCGCAGCCGCCGTCTCCCCTCTTCTTCCTCCTCATCGCTCGGTTTTGCCTCCCTCTCCTCCTCCTCTGCGTGTGCGTGTGTGTGTGTGGCGGCGCGTGCGCGGCGGCGCGTGCGCGTTCTGCCTCGCAACTTCCGACAGCAATCTAATCTGTAGAAGCAGCGCGAGCCTGTGCATGTTTCAGCTGGTTAACATTTGTATTGATGTAGGTGTTAATAATACCCGCCTGGTGTTCTGTGGAGATGTGTTACCCCTGAAAACTCTCCCCAAGTAGACTCGATCTCCAGCCTTCAGGATGTTCCTTCAGCTAAAATGTGCAAAAACATTGAAGTAGAAGAATTAAAACGTCTGATATGCGCTTAAAATTACTTTTGTTTTACTAGGAATAATTGATTGAGATTCAGATTGTTTTGCAGAATACTAAGTGCCACATTGAACAACGCAAGTTAAATCAACATAAACTATGTAAACAACACTAATGCAGTCTTTTGTAATATGCAATGTGCATTTAGTAGAAAAATAGTCCCTTAAAGATCCATATTCAACAGGTAATCCACTCTAACTCACCCCATGCAATTCATTTATATACACAAATAAACATCGCGGTGTGCTTCACAATTAACCTGCAGGGGTGGGTCCAGGGTGGGCCAGTGCTACCCCCACAGTA
Source organism: Aphyosemion australe (assembly GCA_006937985.1). Classification (NCBI taxonomy): domain Eukaryota; kingdom Metazoa; phylum Chordata; class Actinopteri; order Cyprinodontiformes; family Nothobranchiidae; genus Aphyosemion; species Aphyosemion australe. The sequence continues at coordinate 446,679 of SSNS01000092.1, forward strand.
AGCTTGGCCCCCCTGCTGAGGGCAGAGTTTGAGCAATAATAAGTTTGCTGTGATAATTTAGCCTAATGCCAGATGTGAAGCATAAGTATTTATGGGAAAGTACTAAGAGATGCTTAGACAAATATTTTAATGTCGTTACTGAGATAACTCCGATAATGCATGTTTGGCAAAATAGTTATATTTTGAAACCAGTTGAAAAGCTGTTGTATCTAAAGTACATAACTGAACAGCTGCTATTATACTGTTGCAATTTCTCACTAAAATTTGAAATTCTTAAAGGTGTGTTTGTAGAGTTTTCTTACAAATGTGCCTCTAACAGAGCAGCTGTCTCCTAAAGTAACATTTCAGCCTTTGACCAACAAAATAACAACAGCAGACACTTGTGACCCCAACTATCATCTGTTGGAGTAAACAAACATGGCTAATAAGCCAATTAAACAGCAACCAAATAAGAAAATATGCATCTTCAGAAGCCATTTGACTGCAGATTGTCCCTCATGTAAGAAACATGGTGAAAAATAAACTGTTAGCTAATGATCATCTGCTGCAGATCATTTTTAGGTTTGTCTCTTGTGTCTTAGTCATTTCCTTGTGTACTGTTCCCAATTCTTTATGCTGTGAGGGGTCAGGTACAAGGATTAGAAGGGAAAGTGTGGAGAAAAAGCAACCAGAATCCATAAAATATACTTTTTATGTATTTTTGCCCTTCTGCTTATTGATCACCTGGAAGTATTCCTGATTTTGGTGTGAAAGTGTAAATAAACTAGTTTAAACGAGCTCCTCTAGCAGCGGACCAGCAGTACACTTACATACAGAGGTTTCACTGAGGAATAATCATTTTGTGCCTAATGACAAACTACTGGAGAGGAAAATAATATATTTTACTTCAATCCTTTAATGTCCACATCAGAGATAAACACATTAAAATAATAATAATAATGTTAAAAATGGGTTTGGTTATTATATAATGGAAGGAAAATCTATTAAAGTAGGAATGATTTAAAGTGATGATTTTTAACTTCGGACTCAAACCCATTTTGCTGAATTTGTCAGTTTCATTGAAATTCATCACATGCTTTAATAAGGTAAGGACACACCCTGACTTATACCTGAATCTTGCTTTAGCAGGTAGCGACTGGCTTTAGACAGTGAAATGTTTGCATGCAGTTGAATATCCTGCACAGAAATGTAAACAAAGTAAATGAAAGCCGCCACATTTCTGCATGGAGCTGCGGTAATCATAACGCAGTCCTGCTGTGGCTACAAGATAAGAAGTGACAGAGATGTGACGCTACGATAATATTTCCAATCACAGCCTGGCTGCACAGCCGGGGAAGGGTAATCTAATTTTGGCAGAAGAAAAAGTTGCCATCATTAATATCAGAATTGCAGGGTCTTCTGAGGCTTTGTGTGTTTACGTGTTGGACCAGAGGCCAGAGGAGCATGTGGATCTCAACATGCCAGAACTGACCCTCCCTAGAGCATCATCTTCATCAGTCAGCAGGAGGCTAAAGCTCACAGCTGCTACCCCATCTCTCCTTTCCTCTGTAGGAAGGGAGTGGCTATGGTGGCCTTGATTCATGAATGACAAAAAGGACAAAATAATGGGCAGGGGAGCAAATCAGGCAGGATTAATAGACTTGATATCCTTGTAAATGCAGATGTGGGTTTGTGTTGGTTGTTGCACAGCAAAGGCCTGCTGTAGGACATTTTTCTGTCCAGTCTTTGACTAAATTATGGTTCTCTGCTGTTAGTTGCAGTGATGCTGGTAGTGCCTGATTTGCTTAGTTATTGATCTGTTTTTTTATTCAGCTGTTTCCCTGCAAACAACCCCTTGGAGACTTCTTTGTTGAAGTGAGATCTGGCCAGAAAGTGGGATGGTACACCGCGTTACACGATGTGGATGTCGACCTTCAGTGGTGCCACGTTCTCAGAACTCCTTGTGGGATGCCACTGCAGCAGGATGAGCAATCCTCCAGATTCCCGCAGACACACTATGGCATGGCGCTTGTGATCGTTCTTGTAACAGATGAGATCTTAAAGTGCTGATGTTGTGCAGTTCTTCTGGGAGTAAAATAAATAAATTACTAGGTAATCCAGGGAACGGATGAAAGGGGAAAAAATGGAAGGAGAGAAGAGCAAAATGTAGTTGACACACGCCCAGTGAGCGCAGATTTGCGACGCTGTGATGTGTGAAGTTGTTGCAGGTTGTCGTGAGTGTGGTCCCCTTTGTTTTAACACCCCACAGCTGAGCTCTTTAGCCCTTCTGCAGCAGAGCTCTGAGGCGCAGCCGGATCGGCCATGCTCTCCTCTGCCCACATGAGGAGCTTTTATCGATTAATTTGCATTTCCCTCTTTTATGTCCTCCCTTGCATAATTGGTTTTCTGTGCTCATCGTCTTGCAAGGGCCGTTTGTTCACAGTTCAGATGCAAGGTGTTGTCCGATGTTGCTGTCAACGCAGTCTTCTACACGTTCTACATGTTAAAAAGCGGTAAAACAAAAAAAGTTAATGAGCAGCGGCTTCAACTTATTCCAGTTAAACCTGCCCCCTAAGTGTCCAATCTAGAATTGCATTTCTATCCCATGAAAACATTCTCCCCCCCAGGCATTCCTTATTTTCTGGCACAGTAAATTGCACATTTTAGGGCGAAGTTCACGCTTTTCTATGACGAAAGCATCTCTCAAGGGAGCTGATCTTGTTAAAGACCAACCCTGCAGTCTTGAACGTCCTCTGTGTGTGTCGTGGGCAGTATTTTTGGGAGGTAAACGGTGAAGGAACTCGGAACCATTTCCTTCTTATACCCCTCTAGACTTGTCATTCTGGAATATTTTTCTGGCTCAGATTGGTGCTTTTACCTCTCCAAGGAGGTGGCTTCTTCCCCTGATGTAGTAGAGGTTGTCTTCTTAAGGTATTGTCACGATTAATGCAGCTCTTACCGCGCTGGTTGCATGTTCTATGTGCAGTTCCCTCTCTGTTATTCCCAGGCTGTTTATAGCTTTCTTCCATCCCCCTTCTCTCTCTCCGAACCTTCTATTATGTAAGCACAAGAGCTGGTGGTTCAGGTGGTGCCCCAGGGTCCCTGCCATCTCATCTTGGTTACGCTTTGAGGGACATGACAAATTACTGCTCACACCCCATCGGGCAAGAACTCACCAAGAAAGACACATTAGAGGTGGAATAGGAAGGAAGGAACCTGGTGAACCACGGGGCAAAGCTGGAGTAATGGAGTTCCCTGCTGAGCTTTGGGAAGGTCGAACAGGAAAAATGTTAATGCACAAATATGTTAATATCAATGCAGACGCTTTGTTCTCAAGTGGGACGGAAAAGGTCGTGAATTGTGGACACAAGTAGATTGCTCGTATTTTTACCCTTATCTTAAAGGTCTCGTTCACTGACCAACCGTGTAATACTTGTTCTTTTTGAAATACGATCGGTCACTCTGAGTTGCACATGCATGCTGCACGTGAGAATCTTCTTCAAACCCCGTCACCTGCATTAGCTGCAGAAAGGAAATAGACAGGAAAACATTTGGGTCAATAAAAGCCAGTCTCTCCTACGTCACAGGGAAAATTAGTATCCATGGTCCAACTTGGCTGAGCCAACTTGGTGAAGCACGTCTTGGTTAATAGAGCTAACCATTAGCAACTCCACAACATGGCGGAACACTTTCAGGCTTGTTGTTTTTAGAGATAACACATCAACGGTGCCTTTATTACCCAAGAAAGAAGAATGAACGAAAGCAGCGGAAGAGTTGGGTTGCTGTTTGCCAATCAGAGGCAAGGTGTTTGCATATCATGAATATTAATGAGTAAGACACATAATCCTGCCGTTTGCTGTCCCACCCTCCTCTGACAAGCATCTACAGCAGAAAACTCACAAGGCATTCATTCATACTAGAGACCCGATTAAAAAAACAAGTGAATGAGACCTTTGCAAAAATAATTACTTCCTCCTTCCATAAAATAACCTTTTTTGTGGGTTTAGCAAATAATTAGTATAATTCAGGAAGAGAGGCAGAAGTTCAAAGTTTGTGCAAATGTTTGAAGTCTTCCTTTTCAAAGCGGATTATGTTGGATGTACGTTGAGATGAGGGAACGAGTACAGATCCTTATATAACAACATAATCAGAAGGCTAAATCTGTGTCAACTTGTTTACACAACCTTGAAAGGAGTGATTATTATCAGAGGATGTCCAATCGTTGTCCTGTTTCATGTATGACATCCTCTGCTGCCTTTCGTAGAGCTGAACTGGCATTCCGGGTTGTTTTTAAGGGTCGGGATGTCAGCCGGCCTCTGGAAATCAGTGAGGATATTTGAAGTTTCACTGAAGTAAAATGTGTTCCTTGCACCTCCAGATGTGAGGCCAGGTGACTTGGTAGGATTTTCCTTGCATGTTGAGGTTATCAGGGGAAGAATTAATGGCAGCCAGCCGGATATATTACAGCAGTGCTACCTAGTCGAGCCGTGTAGCAAGGCCATACATAAATCATAGCAGCAAAGTGACTTGGACAAGCTGACGGCTGAAATGCTGCTGCCTGTATTGTATAGTCCCAATATCGACTTTTCCCCTTGCTCCTCTCTTAAATCATGAATTGTGGAATATAAATGACCTAATTATTTCACCAGAGAGTGAAATTAAAGGCATTCCTTTCTTTATGGCTTCTTCCTCCTAACAGATGGTGGTCCAGTCTTGCATAACTGGATTTTTTCACAAATCCAGGTTTAAAATCTTGATCAGATTCTTAATATTTTGATGTGACAGGTGGAGGAAGTTATCCTCCTAATATAAATCAAATGATGCAGCCATTACTCTCAGCGCTCTTGGTGATGCCTTACATGACTTTTATTTTGAAATAATTATCACTATAAGTAAACAGTGTTATGGCGGACAAAAACCAACATTCTAAGTAAAATGACTCAACAGCTGCATGCTTTCACAGCTTCTTTCCATCCTCCTTGTCACACTTTCTAATGCTGGAGACTTTTGAAGCTTTCTCTGAGCTGTTCTAGCGCGCAGCCTTCAGGGCTGTTGAGACAAACACCCCCCCACCACTGCCGTCCCATTAAACGCCACTGCGGCAGGAAGCTCAGCAGCATCTCTGGACTACACAGCGATCTATAGATCTGATAAGAGATAGTGCTGCATTGTGAGTGTGAGCTCTGATGTCCGGGAAAAAAGGGGAGCATCTAAAACTTTCATTAGAAAGCCTTTACGCGCCCTTGGACCATTTGAGCTTTCCTCCTCTAATTATCGACACCAGCCCCTGAGCCCAAAGCAAAAAGCAGCTGTGAGTGAGTGAGTCACATCATCCAGAAATACAAGCAGCGGCGTGCACGATGAGCTCTGCAGGGCTTGTGTTCACAACAGGGGGCTGCTGAGCTGAATTAGATGTCCTTTTATTTTACCTCTGTGACGCGTGAGGCGGGGGGGAGTTTGTCCTCAGGATAATGTTTTATTTGCATGTTTGCCTTTAAAGTTCAGATTAAAATGCTGCGTTAACGTTGTCATTCATGCATGACGACCCTGCACACCTTCACCCCCTCTCATTTTTTTTTCCTGAACAAAAAAGTCAGTTTCAGCTTCTATTTTTTTTTTTAGCTTAAATCCTTATCAAGCATGTGAGCAGTTCATATAAAATTCTTTTACCTTTTGATACAAAGAAAAACCCTTAAAGCCTCTTGAATCCCTCAAAGCCAAAAAAGCACTTGGGAGCAATGAGATGTATTATTATCATAATTGTTATTATGAGTAATGCTGACGATGTGTCTCCATGGAGTCTTATTGTTAGTCTGCTCAGACTCCGCTTCAGTTCTCCCTCACCGGGGAAGCACCACGGCTGTTACCAAAGATGGAGAGATAGATGGTGAACTGGCTCTGCTGCCACTCTGCTCCGACCCTCATCACCCTAAGGCCATAACACGCTGGCTTTATGTGCACTCAAAGCAAAGATGAATAGATTCAGACACTAGACTACTTTAAATGGTTTTTGGTTATTTTGGCCCATCATGACATTTAAAAGTTAAACTGATAATGTTTTACAGAGGAATGCTTGATGGGATAAAGAAATATTTATAAAATATTACACCTAACAGCGCCTTTATTAGATAAACTACTACGAGGCGTTGCATTAAAAAATGCAACGTTGCTATTGCTAATGGTTAGCTTCTGCTAGCCGAGACGCCCTCTGCTCTCTTCTTACCATGGGCGGTCGCAAGCCAAGGTGGGCAAAGCCTCCCAGCTACTGATGAATAATGTTTTCTCGCTCACTTAAAAAGTGCTACTTGGTTCCTCAGTGAGCGAGAACGTTAAATCCTCTTTGTTCCTCATTCAGATGCTGGATTTGAACTTTAGTCGTCTTTCTGGCATCTGGGAACCAACATGTGGAAATCACGCCTGAAAACGCACGATTTCTCTCTGGCCTTTCACTCTTAAGTCTGGTCTTAACATTGAGTTATGTTTTGTAATTCCTCCCCCTCGTTGTTTAATTTTTAATCTGTGGACTGGTACCCAGTGGTTCCACCTTGTGTGTTTTTTTCCTTGTCCTTTCAATGCTTGTTATGACCTGTGCGACTATTCTATCTATTTCTGCCTGTGTTGTTTTATCATTGTACAGCGCTTTGGGCGGTTGTAATGCTGCGTTAAATGCACTCTACAAATAAAATGGTTTGGTGGCTTTCTATCTGCAGACCTGAAACTGATTTCTGATTGGCCGCCTGAAGCAGGATTTTAAGAGTAAACAGCTCAGGAATCGCTCCCATTGGTGTTTTGTTACTCTTTTATTTGTTGTAATTCTTCCTTTTGTCGTGTCTGTCCTGTTTAAACAGGTTTTTATTATTTTTTATAGACATGTATTTTCTAGTAGGTAAAGGTGCTGTGGGACGTGCATTAGGCTGTAAATGTTATCGTGTATAATAAAGCTACTATTGCACACTTGTGCAAATAAACTATAAATAAAATGAAACCCAGATGTCTGAGTGCTGAGTTGCTGTCATGTGATTGGTTGATTAGCTGTTTGTTTTAACCAGTTGAACATGAACACTACATAAATAGCTGGTTAGTGATTTCTGATGAAAATCTCAACTCAAGGTGGTGGAAGTAAAAATCGCAGGATTAAACTGCACTAATTAAAAAATAAAAATGGCTGTGGCCCGCGGTTCTGGAGAATGTGGACCTTTTTACATTCCTACTATTACCTGAAAATGTTGCATCAGCTCAAACAAAAAGCCGTTTAAAACATGAAATCAACAAGCTTTGAACTGGGAATACTTCTGCCCAGTTGACCTTCAGAAACGACACCCTCTGCAGACGTTACTCAGGAATATTCTTGCCTTAGCTGAGCTCTAAATGAGAGATGTGGATGGAACAGCTTTCTCTTAAAAAGATCTCCTTTTTTCTCTGAAACAGTTGGCAGCAGTTCTAATTACCTCCCTCCTGTTTTCTTAAAGCACAGCGTGAGTTCTGCCTAACGGACCTATTACTGGATCTATATGTATTCCCTCTGTTTTGGTTTTCCGCTCAGTGGAAACGGTGCAGCTGTGTGGACAGAGCCGGCTTGTTGTGAGGGAGACGTGAGCGCTATAGTGAGTCAGGCTTGTGGGTATTAAGGAACTCCCTGGTGATGCAGCGACAGAGAGGCTCGGTTTCTATGGTCCATCGCACAGGTGTTACTGTGGCAACTGGAACCAACCTGCTATCCAGCCATGCTGCGTCATCCAGCATCTCCTTTTTGTTTCAGCCCAGCCAGATGATCCCCTAATTCTCTCCCTTACGTTTGTTCCTGCGTCTCTCGTATTATTTATCAGCTCAGAATTCTTGCACACACTTTGCATTCTCCTCCGTCATCGCACCTGTCTGCACTTTCATGCTGGATTTTCCTGCTAACTCTCCTGCTGCTTCTCTCTCTGTGTGTGTAGGTGGACGTGGGAGTAGTTCACTTCACCCCTCTGGTTCAGCCTCAGATTCAACAACCCTTCAAGCTGGTGGAGAAAGTCGTCAGGAACGTTTTCCAATTCCGTCGGAAGCACTGCCATAAAGGAGTAGGGTAAGCACAATTAGAAAACTTGATGTGACTTGCGAGGCCTCTATCCTCAATGTCTCTCCTTTACTTTTTAATCTTGACACATCCTCATCCGTCATTCTCTCTGCATTTTTCATTCTGCTCCCCGACAGCAGCGTCTTCAGCTCATCATTAATTAGAGTGGTTTTAGATTGGCTTTTTTCTCCTTTTTTCCTCTCAGCGCTCTGTCAGACGGCCTTTGAGGCTTTCTGGAACCAAACCCTTAGCGCTGAAGCAACTTCAGAGCTCAGTTCAAAACCAGTAGCAACAAACCCACTCATCCACATGCATGTGATCGCTGCCCATCGCCCCCGTGCTTGTTCGGGAAGCGTATGTGGGCCCGGGTAACAAAAGAACCCAGGCTGTGTGAAAGAGAGCAGCAATTATGAGTCACAGAGGTGGCACAGAAAGACGAGGCTGTGTATTTTATATAGCAGCAGTAGGTTGGTGGCGAGGGCCTCAAATTTGGAAAGCTGTTTCGATGTTCAAGCACCTAAAAGCATCTGTGCTGCAGAGAGAGTCAAATTGGGTAATCTTTGCTTACTTTGAATACAAATGGAGGAAAAAAGGCTCCGAATGTCCTTCAAGGTAGAGTGAGCATTCTAGGAAAAAGCCGCTCAAGCAGGGTAGGCTACATTTGAGGAGAAAAAAACAAGTCTAAGGTCCAATGCCCTTTCTTCTGGCTCCTCCCTAGAGTTATAGAATCTGATGGTAGCAGAAGCGCCAGAGCTTTTTCCCCACAGAGACGGACTCGGGCCTTCATTTATACTAGACACCGCTGCAGATGTGTTGAAAACATGAGGGAACTTGGTCTTTAATTTATTCCTAAATAATATTTGACTTAAATTTTTTTGTCTGAGATCTCCGACTCCCCTCGTCTACGTAGCACGGCGTCGGAGTAAAATTAACAATTCATGAGCAGCTCTTTGTGTGATTTCAATTAACTTCTCAGATTTGAAATGACTGCCAAGGGATAATTTCTTTCTGTTTGAACTTTCTAATGCCATTAAAATTGCATGATCACTAAGATATCAAAGCGACCTGAATGCAGAAATCTGTACAATCAAATCTCTCTCACATCTCGCACCCCAGAAAGTTGTTTCCTGAGGCGCGCCGCGATGAGCTGACGCAGGAGATGATGCAGAAGGCGGATGTGGACCCCATCCTGCGCCCCACGGAACTCACCATACCCCACATACGAGCTTTAACGGAGGCCTACGCTCAGCTCTGCGCCCACAATCCCGACCTCTTCAGCTACGAGTTCAGAGAGGAGCTGAGACTGAAGCACCTGGGCAGGAATAGACACACACCGGTGGATATGTTCATGGATTCCACCCAGAGTGCTCCTCCCCCCTGCTGAAAAAGGCACCAAACCCAGAGAAGCCCACTAATAGCATCTGTTAGCAGAGGAAGACAACACATTGCTCTTAGCATTGACATTTCCACCTGGCATAGACATGCATTTTTAAACATTCTTCCTGCACCCAGGGAGAAATAAGCAATTTGAAATACATGAATAGTGTAAGAGCACCATTTCCTTGGATGCGACATTTGTGTGTTTTTGGGGGGAAAGAGAAAAAAAAGCCACCCACAGTAGCTCCTGATGAGTAAGTATGTCTTTATGTTCCAGTTCTTTCTTCATTTCTATCCGACACCTTTTCCTGTGGGACCTGAAAGAAATGTCAGCGCTTTCAGGGTGATTTAGAGAACGAGAACATGGCAGCACCACATCCAGGACGTTTTATCTCCTTCAAGTGCGTGCTGCTAGTCACTTGGGAGACGGAGCTTTAAAGGGGTGAATGTGTCAGTTTTTTTTTTAATTACAATATACTTCTGTTTGTTTAAAAGTGTCTGTTTTTATTGTATAGTTATAGTTCATATGAGATTATGTAAGCTTAACGTGTTTCCTGACTGATATTTATTCTAATGAACCTCCTTTTGGCTCATTACTGTCGACCTGTAAATGAGCCAAAAATAACGAAACGGCACCAGAGAGTTTTGTTTAATTAAAGCAGAAATATGAATGAATTTAAAGACTCTAAAAAAACAAAACAATACAAAACGCGAATAAATAGGAGTTTGTTGTTTATTATTCAAGAGTGTTTTAAATACTCCTCTTTGAATGTTAGAAGGGATTCTCAGCAGCAGAACATGACGGCGCTGCTCCCTGCCAGCGCGACAGATGGTGTGCTCGGGTCGGCTTGCCAGAGGGAGACTTCACTCACTTTTGATGAGAGGTGGGTGATAATCTCTTGCAGAAATCTGGGATTTTCATATCAGATATTCAGAAGTAATGTGATGTGGGTTTACAGTATGCTCAGTTGAAATGCAGAGGGGTTTGTTGTCCTTGATGCTTTTATTTTGGTAAGTTACCAAGATGCAGAGTCCTGCATAAAGTGGAGTAGAGATAAAAATGTAAAGAGCTGCTTCGATCCGTGCTCTCAGCTTTGAGATTAAGAAGAATTTAAGTATCTTCCTGCAGATTCTGCTTCAGTTGAGTCCGTTTAAGTCGTCTACACCAAAGTTGGGCTTGGGAACCCACGGTGAGTGATGAAAATTAGATTTGAGGGCTTGATAAAGTCTCCAGAAATCAAACTAAACTCCTAACAGATTATTTTTGCAAAAAGTAGTTTAGTTAGCCTTTTATGGTTCATCTAGTACGTGTTTTTCCTTTACTTTGGGTCTAATTCCAAAATGTTTGTGAAACCACTGGTTAATAAGATGTTCTTAAAGGAATTTTCTTTTGCATGCCTTTATTTTTTTACTTCAGTGGTAAACATCAGGGCTGTAAGAAAATATCGATACACAGAAATATTGCGATGTTTTATATTTTGATTCTTAAAAGCAATTTTATTTTCTCGCCATAATTCTGGATGTGACTTGGAAACGTCTGGCTTGAGTTTTCCGATTCAATTCAGTCTTAAAATAGCAAATATCACCTGACTTGTAGTATCGCGATATATTGTCTCCCCTTGATTGTTGCCAATACACACCCCTAGTAATTACGCATCTATTATTTGGTTGTTCAGTGGCTCAGTTTGATCACTTAGTGTCTCTTAGGGATGTTTTTCATATTCTTTCCACTTAATGTGAGTAATGTCCATGAGTCTCATTTCTCTTGCATAAGTGGCCCCTTAACCCAACTGTCCTCCAGGGCTGTTTGGTCATCAATCTTTGCCAAAAGCAGCGGTGGTAGCTGTTGACAATGAGACAGACAGAGAGCAAACGTCATGAAATGGAAGGAGCCTCTCTGTATGCCTGGCTGACAGCTGCTGTCATGCACTGGCTGCAGCATTTTGAAAACCTCTTCAAACTCAACATTTGGCTTCAGGCGGCTTTGACACAGCAGGAAACACACTTAGCAATAACTACAGTTGCAATGCTAGGCAGCCATGGTCCTGCATCATTCCCCAAAGCTTGACATAAATGACCTGCTAAGATTTTTTGTCAAGTCTCGACATTAATTTAAGATTTTGCATCCTATTGCTTTAATTTATTCTGATTTGTTAAACCATAGTCTTAAATATCCTTCCATAGTCTTCTGCTTATTGGAGGTTGGGTCGTGGGGGCACCAGGTCCAGGAGAGAAGCCCAGACATCTCACACGCCAAAAACACTCCCCAACTTCCTGAGGCCAGAGAGGATCTATAATCCCTCCAGGGATTTCTGAATCTTCCTGGGGGTCTCTTCTGAATGGGACAATGCCGGAACAACTTCCAAGAGAAGCCACCTCAGGTGACTCCTTTTGATGTGGAGGAGTGGCGGCTTTACTCTGAGCTCCTAACCTCACCTCTAAGGCTGAGCCTGGCCTACTGAGGAAGCTTAGTTCGGCCATCTTGTTCTTCTGGTCATGATCCACTTCCAGTGACCATAGGAAAGGGTTGGAGCATAGATCTGACTCACCCCGTCTTACCACAACATACCGGAGCGATGCCCTCATTACTGAGGACAAAGCCACAGTTCGTTCTACCATCACCCAAGAATGTAAAATCTAAAAGCAAACATGAATTTAGAGGAATTTCATAATTCTTGACCTATAATTGGGATTATTTGCAAAACGTCCCCAAAATTTTGCTTCCCGGTCTTTTGATAGTTTATAATGTTAGCGAACTCTGTTCCACGTCGTTTTAAGTGCATGAAAACAGATTATATTCTTTGTTTTTGGATAATAACATCTAGGTTGAATTAAGAGCTGAATGATTTTAGAAAAAGATCAAATTGCAATTTTTCAGGCAGACATTGCAATTTCAGTTTGATTCATGTTTTTCTTGTAATCAAGCTTCAACAAGAACGTACAGTAACATTTCCACACGTGACAGTCAGAAGCGCTGAAAAAAATCGGAGCTTAGACGATCACATGATCGCGTTGTAGAAAACGATAAATCGTTCAGCCCAGAGGAGAGTTTGTCTGTGCTCAGTTTAAAAATAGACCTCTCTACAAAGACAAATTGTTTTCCAACAAGGAAAAGAGAAATCCCAGCATGCGTGTGGATTAAATTTTATGTCCGTGTATAAAATGCACCAAACCAAAGCTTTTCTTGCTCATTCTTCATCGTCTCGTGTCCCATTTCTGTCATATTTCCATATTCTATTGAGAACTTACCTTTTGCATCTAAAGGACATAGACTTCTGCGTCTCGTGTGACAGCCAATCAGGGACCATCTGTCAAGCTCAACCCAGGGACCGAGCCTCAGATAAGATATTTAACTCTCAGCTACAAAAGATGTAGAACTAAAGGCGCTGCTCCCCAGATGTAATTCAAAGATGAAGCTTTTATTTATAAAACAGTTCCACAAGCATTCACATTCATTGGTACACTAGCATTAAAGGCGTGATAAATTTGAGCTGAGACGTAACAATTTGCTCTTTAATTTTTCTTTACAGTACCTCAAAATGTATTTGGTTTTTGCAAACAGTTTCTACAAAAATATCATTTATTACAAATTCCTGCCTCGTTTCTCAGCTGTACAGTGTGGGGCTTGTGCCCGTATACAGAAATGATCTTCTGGGTGGCTACTTTTAAAATAAAGAGAAATAAACTAATCTTCAGGAGATTTCATCTGTAGCCAAGAATTCAAGCCTTCAACCCAAAAAGCTTCTCAGAATCAACTCTAGAAATAAATAAAAACAGCAGTAATAACATTAAACCTGTAGAGTTAAAAAAGACTTCAAATATTTAGGCAAACAGTCAAACAGTGTACTTTAGTGCATAAAATACAGCTAGAAGGCTTTGTTGTGAATTGACCCTCTTTCCTGATTTCTCTCCTTTAAATCTGAACTAGCATCACGTTTGTGCTACCAGTGTTTAAGTTAAACCGTGTGCAGGATTCACCGCGGGGCCTGCCTGAGAAACCCGATTCGTCTCAGTTTCCTGTCGCTATGTTTACACCGGGCTTCAGCACTTGGGACGTGTGTGACTGACAGACGGAGACGTTCTCCCCATTTTTTCAGAGAAGAGGTCAAACCTCAGATCAAACCTGCCAATCAGCTTGAGCCATCGTGGAAATGTGAAATGTTTTTTTTAAGGGGGGGGGGGGGGTGTTTTACAGAAAAAGGCAAAGCCCAGAGAGCTGAAGATTTCGCACCTTCACATCAGTGCTTGGCAGATTCATTGCAGTCGCCAGCAGGACAGAAATCACCTCGCTGAAGAGAAACCAGGTCCACCTGCCAAGAGATCATTTACACCTAACCTTCTGGAGCTAGGTGTCAGACATGCAGACCTCTGGGTTCAGGAGAAGCTTCACAGCTACGTTGGCAGTGGCCACAGGGGTTCCCCCATGCGTGACGCTGGGACTCCAAGCGGCCCTCTCACTTATATGACCACTAATTTGTGCGTCAGATCCCCTCTGTTGTGTTCATGCTGGCTCCTAAGAAGAGGTGGCCTTTTCAGAGTTTGTGGTGCAGCTTTCAGCTGAATCAAAGAAACAGTCTTCATTCACGACTGACGTCAGACTTTGGACGCTGAACTCTCTCTCCAGCAACGCGTTGAGGTCCACCACGCCGCAGGACGACGCCGGATCTGTCTGACTGTCCAGTGACCTGTTCTGTTCCTTCATGTGCAGCAGCGCGCCCGGGCTCCTTCTCAAACTGCTGGGTTTTTTCTTGATGGCGGTGAAGTGTTGCCGCAGCAGCTTGTGTTGGATCTCTGGAGTGTCGCCGATTCCCTCTGGTTGGACGCGTGGGGCGGAGGCACATTTTGACACGACATCCTCGGAGAGTTGAAGCTGAAGGAACTGAGCTTCTATGGCACTCGTGGGGGAGCTGCTGTCCTCACTGTCCCTCCTTGTAGCCCCTTCACTAAAGCCGTCATCGTCTTCGTCGTTTAGGATGTCCGATTCTTTCACAGAGGTGGAGTGTGGGTTTGAGTCAGAACCACGAGGTGGGGTCCAGTTCTGCTGAGCCAGTACGGTGTGTGGGTCAGACAAGAGGCAAGCTGGAGGAGCCCCAGAAAAACTGTAGGTTCCACTGCTGAGGCTTCCCTCATCCGAGTCTGGACCCAACTTGGGATTCCCACCCTGGGAAGAAACTTCCTCAAAAGGCTGCTTACACAACCGTAAAGCCCTGGAAGAACCTGAGAACAAAACAGAGACGAGTCATTTAGCTGCTAATATTAAAAATATATATTTTATGTCCCATAAAGAAAAGTCTGAGAGCTCACCTAGCTTAGCTGAGGAGGGCAAAGTTCTACACAGAGGAGTCAGACGTTCCTTAGTCCTCTCCAACGTTCCCTCGTTCCTCATGTTCCTCCTCAAGTTCTCCCTGAGGAGGGAGCGGATCACCTTGATGATGCTGATCTTGTTTTCTGACACACTGCGGGCAGAAGATGATGTAGGTAGGAGATCATTATGTATGTTTGGTAGACCTTTGGGTTTTCTAACACCGTGAAGCACACGTGGCCTTAAAACTCCGAAAACATTCACCTTTTATTATATGTAACAAACTAAATGTTATGACTGTTTATCAGGTGGGAGTGTAATCTCTGACCTGCTGCACAGCTGGAACACCGTCTCCGGTCTGCCTTCCACCTCGGACCTGGAGTGGATCAGCTCCCAGATGCAGCTGCTTTCTGTGCCTGTTCCTGGGAGAGAAGAAGCTTTTAATCACGTAGTCCAAATATATTTCAGGAGGGAGGGGGGAGCTGAGTTCAGGGAGATAAAATGGCGTCCTACCTGCAGCATTTCCCAGCCTGACCTGCAGCGAGGAGAGCGGGATGAGCCGTCGGAACTTAAACGGGTCCGAATCGCCGTGACAAAGTGCTGAACGAGGGTTTGTCTGGTGATCAAACAGGTAAAAAAAAAAGATTTTGTTTTTTATTTTTACATCAAACAAAAAAATTGCATTATAGGAGAAACAACAGAAGCATTTCACCACCTTCTTCTTCAGCTTGTTGTTTTCCCTGTAGACCAATATCACCGCTTTCTTGAAAACTAGAGAGAGAGAGAAAAACAAAAACACATCAGCGCCTTGGTTTTGACTGCAGACGCCTCTTGGGAGGATTTGAAGGAGTGCAGCCCCCAGAAGCATCTCAGATGCCAGTTTGAAGCCTCTGTGCTAAAGCCATGGATATTTAAATTCTTCTGTGCAGCTCTTTAACAAACCCAGCTGACTAGTTAAACACAGGATGAACATTTATCTGCAAACAGCCGTGGCTGACGTGCTGTGAGACTCACCAAACACAGTAAGTTCTGGATCTTTCCTCATGCGGCCCAGCGATGGGTGCGGGTTGAGCCAGACCACTGAGGAATGCATGAGAAACTCTCCCATGGAAATCTCTGTGACCTGACGGGGGGACAAAGGGCAACAGCAGGGTTTAAAAGCTGAAGAAAAACAAACCAGATGTTTGAATTTTCACGGAAACTAGAAAATAAGCAGATCTATGAATAAAGGCGTGTGATGGAATCTGATGTTCAAGGATCGCTTTAGGCTTTAAGAGCCGTATAAATCGAGTGAACTCCCCTCAACATTTAGCATTCACTTTGAAATGTAACATTGCAGTGGTTTTCAAATAAATATTCCATCAATCTGGAAATGTTGAATCCCAAGAGGCGGCGTGCACAAGATGCACCGCTCTGATGAATCCTGAAATTAGCTCGAGTGCGTTCAATCAAAGCTGATTTCAGAGACGCACCTCTTTGTCGAGGCCGGTCTGCTCAGCGACGAGCTGATCGAACACAGAGCCGTACTCCTCGTAGATCTTCTGCATCTCGTTGATGTGGCTCGCCACCTTCTCCATGGCTTTCAGAGCCTCTGCAGGGAAAAACAAAACAGAGTTGACAGGAACTCTACTCCACACGCATGGATCTTTAGATTTTTGTTTCCCCTCCTTACCGGTGAGGTGGTAGTGCTCCTCGCTGTCTGCATCGGTAAGAGAGACCAGCTCCCTCAGGAGCAGGGGGTACTTAAGCACCCTCTGCACCGGTTTAATCAGGTACGACTCCAAAGTGGACGAGTGCTGCTTCGTGGGGTTTCTTGCGTCCAGGAATTCTTTGAAGGCCTGATCCGTTTTAGCTTAAACAGAAAATGCACACCATGTTTGTTTTAGATCTAAATCTCAATCTGGGTCAGTGCAGGATCATGGTGCAATAACGTTTCTCCAGCAGGGGGTGGTGTAGGCTTCACCTACAATTACCTCTGCAGGAGGAAACTGCTCTACTAACCACAACCAGGCCCAAGTTTTAAAAAACAATCCACCCTGGTGTTTGTGTAAACAGGTCTTATTTGCTGAAATAATCCAGTCGGGATTGCTTTATGCCCACACCAACAGTGCTGCAGAAGTGGTGACATTTCCCCCCCAGCGGTACGCTTCCGCAGCGCTTTACAGAGGGGGGCCGCTACAACATTAATTATAACACTTCCAGCTACAGACGAGCAGCTGCAGCGGCACCTCCCAGAGTAATTGGCAGGCAATTAACAAGTCGAAATATAAACAGAGAGAAACTGCGGCTCCTCGTAAAGAAAGTGGAGGAGGGGCTGATGGAGATATCACAGAGGGGGAATATAATTATCTAAAGCGTTGATGAACACCTGCCTCTGACCAGGTTGTGCTGCGTTTTTATCCGTCCTGTGTGATTTTTCTACCACCTGTTGCAACATCGAGGGCTTGAATCTCTGATTAAATAATCGCTTTAATTTGGATTTGTTTTGGTTCTGATCAATATACAGAAAATAGAAAATCCATTCATGTTTTCATGCACTTTAGAAACATGATCATTTTATCGCCTGCTGGTAGCATTAAGTATTTAACATAATTTATTTAAAATAAGCACTTCAGCCTCTTTCATGCACAAATGTAGTCTAAAATTGATGTTGCTTTGGGTAATTCTGACCCATCAGAGACTTTTAACTCCTAATCCTGTTAAATCTCCATCCTGCTGCCTACTTCAAGGAAAAGCCCAAACTGTTATGTTAATGTGACAGATTGAAGCAGCACTGGGATGCTTTTTGCCCCCTCTACCCTCCCACGGCGGCGAAGCAAATCTTCTTAGACCGTTTTCTTTATTGGGCTGCGTTCCCAAGCGAAGCTAGAGAGTCCAGCAGGAATCAACTTTTAGAAAATTTCCTACGAGCTCCTAGAAGAAGCAACACGTGAGGTGTGGATTGAACAGGGTGATTTGGAAGTCTGTATTTTGATTAAACTTTGAATATTTGGATCACAAAACCAAAGGTGGAGAAACTCATGATGGAGTTTCTGAGCCGAATGTTGATGAGCGGAGCCGGCGGTTCTTTGGAAAGGCATCAGTCACTTCACTTTCATCCACATGTCTGACTCTGGGAAATTTACTTTCATGCAAAAAAATTCCTTTAATCCCAGAAGATGAGACCAAAAGTCCAAAAGTGAGAGCCGACGCCGCTCTGATGCAACACAGGCGTAAGGATGCTGACTTTAGCAGACGTGTGGAAACTTTGGAAAAATGTTAAATCCCTAATCGGGATGGAGTACCTCTCTTCAGGACCTGCTGGACTTTGATGTGGTTCGCACAGAAGCCGCTGTAGAGCTTGAAGTGGTCGGCGTAGTAGAGGAACGAACCCCCGAGAGAAAACAGCAGCTTCTGCGGGAGATAAAACAGGCGGGGGGGGGGGAGTGGTTTTTACACGGAGCGGCAGAGAGGATGAAAGAGTGTGAACACGTGAAGTCATGACCATCCTCCCTCTCATGGGAGACGGTTCAGACCCCCCCATCCACTTCCTCACCACTAACCTTTGGAGCTCCCCGGCTTTCAGCATCAATCAATAGACCCGACACTTTGTCATGTCAGGCCTATAAATCAGCTGATCACGCTCCTGTCGCAACACCTCAATTATTTATACATCCTCAAATCTCTAAAGACCACGTCTTACTTTGGAAAAATGACTCAACTCATCTGGTTTGGGAATATTTATAAAGAAATAATCCCTCTGCCCTTTTCCTCACCTTAAACTGTGACGGAGTCTCGAGGGTGCTGAAGTCAGGCGAGGAGGCGATCCTCTCCTCCAGGGTCTGCAGGAAGACCCTCTGGAAATCCAGCATCTCAGGAAGGCTTCCAAACAGGCTCTCCATCTAGGAATGAGAAGAGGATGGAGCGGAGGAAGAGTGACAGAAAGAAAGAAGACAAAAGGTTTGATGGAGCCGTGGGAAGTTGATTGATGAGGATGTATGAAAGGAGAGCAGCAGAGACAGGAATGGGAGGAGGAGAAGGGAGAGAATGAGCCAATGTGTGTGGGGGGGAAGCCAAGATGGCTTGTAATTCATAACAGTCAGTCAGACGGGAACCCCGGAGTCTTATAAAACCTCCCCTGTGATGGCTCCATCTCTGAGTAAGCCAGTTAGCAGCAAAGCTATGACCCCGCTAGAAATGTAGCTCATAAAAACATGCAGCTAAGGTGGCCGGTACCCTTCATTAAAGGCCATTAAGGGGCTAACGCGTCCCTGTCCATTCTGCCTCGGGACATGTCCCTTTGTCTAATAATGGCCACTTGATCTGGCCCGGGTCTCGACATACTATCGGCTGGAGTGTCCCGGGAAGGAATGACGTGTTTGAGGTCAAAGTGGGAACCTGTGAGGTCATCAGTCTCTGGAATTTAATCACGGGGGTTTAAATTGAGAAAAATCTCACATGTGGAATGAAGAGCGTGCGCGGCAATCAGAGGACTGAGGTGTTTCAAGGAGGGGTTTACTCTTAAGCCGGCCTTTTATCAACGTGTTCCTCTGGGAGAGTGGAAGGTCAGTGAAGGGGAATGCTAATTTCTCTTGGAAGCAGTTGAAGTGGCAATAAGGAAGATGGCTCAGCGGGGTTCATCAATGGGTGATAAACACTCAGCTCATTTTATATTTCATAAAGAAATCAGGATCTCAGAGAACACACCTCTGGTCCAAATTCAGCCCTTGGTCCTACAATCTGCAGGATCCTCCAGAGAGGCAGGGGGAGCCGGAGCTGGCCCCTCACACCTAACTAAAGAAGAAGCACCGACCCTGGTCTGGTAGTTCGATACAGATCCTTGTGCAGCTCTGATCTGCTGATATTGACCATTTCAGGATTTATCTCATATTAAACATTCTCCACAAACGATGACTACAAACCTCATCCAATCATTGTGAACGTCCCGTTCTTAATGATTGAATCCTGATCCGTCCATCAAACTATCCTCTGACTGTCCCCCTCCCCCCGCACCTACCCCTCTTTCTGCACTAGTCACACGTTCTCGGCTTGGAGCAGCTGAACAGGAAGTGAAGCCAGAGCCACACTAGCTATATTAGCTAAGCTTACCATACGGTTTGTTATAAAGTTAGGTAGGATAGGAATTATGGTATAAAAGGAGCCAAAAATGGGTCGAACACATAAGATGACATTATGGTTGTTTAACAGTATTCGTTACGTCTGGTATTCTCCTGTATTCTGGAGGCGGGGCTTCAGGGGGGAGCCTGAAGAAAGGTGATTGGACCTTCGACTTGTGTATTTTTAAAATGTAGCTTGCTTGATGAACTTTTCCAGAAGCTCCTATCCTGACTTTAACTGTAGGTTTCTGATTAACTTGAAAACTTTAATTCTAGACAAAAAAACCTCTCTGAAATGATTTTACTGAGCGATGGTGCATTAACAAAAAAATAAACAGATTTCTGAGTCTGAAGTTTTGATGCATCTCTACTTTGGATTACGGGCCAAGAGGTAAGGGTGACACCTACCTCGTCTTGTGGCAGGAAGGTTTCATTCTGCAGCGGTTTCAGGTAAATCTCAAACAAGCTATCCAGGTCCTATAAGGAAATACATTTAAAAGGTCAGCCATTTACACATCATTCCTTACCCAGCTCACCCTTTAAAATCTCTTTCATCATCAGATTTCTTCCTGTATAACCTCCATCTTTGCTTCCCTCCTCCCACAAATCACCTCATTTCCCTCTCTCCCCTGTATCGCCGCCGCCCGCTCCTTTAATGTGGCGGGAGCTTGTCTCTGTATCAGTGAGGATATTCTCATTAGCTTGATTTATGAGCATCCCCCTCCCTCCCTCCCTTCACCAGCCCGGATGCTGGCGCATGGATACAGATGGAACACTCTGGGAAGACGCTCTCTTTTCTCAATTACAACTCAATGGCAGGTTGAGGAAGAGGAGTGCACAACGATGAAAATGGGAACATGAAGAAAAAGCGGAAATTATCAGCACAAACCAGTGTTTAATGTGGGTTTTAACCTGCATCAAGGAGGAGAAGAGCTGTTACAAAAAACATGGGGGCAGAAAATTGATGGTGTGGGAGGGAAATATGGGTAGACAGGAGAGGAGAGCTCACACTTCCTCAGTCAGAGGGAATTAGGTCTTTTTAATGCTCACCATCTCTCTCCTTACATCAAAAATGTCTTATTAAATTTAAGGAAATGATAAGAGACCCATTCTAAATCTTTGGAAAATGCTGTCAGGTTTGATCAATTATTCATCCTGGACTCTCAGATTAAATTCTTATATTACAGTTGTCAAAAGGCCGTGGACTCACCTTCACGTAGGACTTCTCCGTGTCCACCAGCTCCTGGATGACCTTGCGCAGCCTCTCGGTGGCGCTCAAATGCTTGGGGCAAGGTCTGAGCAGCGTTCCATCTCTGGTCGCGCTCGAACCAAGCTCCCCTCCCCTCGTCGCTGACGGTTCCCTGATGTCGTCCATCACGTCCCTGACTCCTGAGCTGGAGCCTTCCTGGAAGGACTGGTAGAGGGTGCAGACTGCGTCCACGCTCTGTAGGGGGCGACAGTGAGGATTGAGATGCTGATCACATTGTACCTTACATGAATACACTAATCTTCCCGCGGATCCAATAAAGCTTCTAATGATTTTAAAACCGTAAAGAATCCTAATTACATAAATAACTGTGCTGAGAATGGTCAGTGGTCCCTCGGGGTATTCTGAGTCTGATCAAAGACCAAGTTCACTCGGCTTTTCAACACATTTGCAGTGGTCTCTAGAATAAATGAATGCCTTCTGAGTCGATTAATGTGAGGAAAAAAGCTCTGGCGCTCCTGTTTCAGGAGTAGAAGTTGGCCAGGAGAGGGGAGCAGAACACTGCATGATTAGATTTCAGACATCTCTCCTCTAATTGGCTAACCGAAACACGACTCTAACACCGACTCTGTTTGCTCTGCAACGTTGATGTTTGATCTCCACAAATAACTCAAGCCTGAAGGAGTTCTGCCATGTGGTGGAGTTGCTAATGCTAACGGTTAGCTTCTACTTCTCAAGACGTGCCCTGGACGCTAAACCAACAACAGCCTTCCCTGTTGTGAACCAAGATGGGGTAGTCTATAAATGCTATTTTTTCAGTGTGACATAGACCTGACTGACTTTTCTAATCTGAGCGTTTCCCCGTCTATATGCAGCTAATGCAGGAGATAGTGGAAGAAGACTATTTTCACAGTGAACTTGGTCTTATTGGATTTATTATTGTAGGTTATGTTAATTGGCTTTTTAACAAAGACTTGCACATCTGAAATTATTACTCAGATGTTTTCAAAGCACAATTTATTGTTTCAGGTTTTAAAATGTAAAAACTCCCACAAAACCATGATTTAGTCATTGTTGGAGGTTTTGCTCTTTCACAGAAAAATTCGATTCCGTGTACCTGATAAGCAGGTGGAACCCCATTGAGGACTCCTCGTTTACAGATGTTTGATCATCTGCATAACTTTTATTTTCTACGCGCTTTAACTGCACAGCCTCAGGAAGGAAACTCAACATATGTGCTTAAGGCATCCTGTTGTAAAGTTTCGCCTGTGGCAGGAAAGATTTGACAGTCTGGTAGCACCTGTGGCAAAAAAAAAAAGAAAATGGAACAATTAAAAGCTTTCTGCAATAAGGAGAAATCCTACATTATCCTCTGTTAATGGCAGCTATAAATACATAAACTACTTCATGAAAATCCAAAATAATTTCTTAGCTGATGAGCAAAACACCAAATCAGCAGCAACATCCAACAGCATGTTGGATTGTGGTGTGAAAGCCATCAATTATGATGATTTCACAGCTAAAAATAGCCTCATGATGACCAGGCCCTCTTATTTCAAGTGACGGACATGATGTTGCATTATAATCAATGACCAGTCCCTAAAACCAGCAGAGGCAGATAAGTGCCAGTAATAGCAGTTTCCAGTCTGCTGCAGAGCGGTGGGACGGCCCTCATGCCAGCCAAAACAGCTGCTCAGCACTCTCTGCCCCCCCGGTTTGTGTGTGTGTGTGTGTGTGTGGCTCTTCAGAATATCGCACGAGCAAGCAGTCAAGACTCGCTCCCCTAACCAAAGTGTGTATAGCAACAGACGTGGATCGATACGCCCTCCGCTCTGACGCTGCAGGCACCGAGGCGCATGCATGCACACCAAACGTGAGCCGCGTGTGAAAGCTTGTCTGAGTCGGTTAGTTCTGATACCGGTGTGAGCTACCACCCATAATCCCCACCACCACTACCCGCTCCTGGGGAGTCCGCCGACCATCAAGGCTTCTGTTAATGAGCCAGCGACTCATCAGCTGGCTCATTACGGCGCGGTCACTCCAGAGATTTACCTCCCAGAGTCTGAATCTAGGCTGCATGTCTCTGGGAATGACAAGACAAACAGAGAAGACCGATGGGGGGGGGGTTCCTCTCCCTTTTCTTTATAAACGTCTGGGCTAAGCCTCTTTGGAGCGATCGACTATCCACAGGCGTGCTACGCCGAGTTCTTTATACGTCAGCTGATAATTATGAAGGGACTTAATGTCCTCCTGGCGAGCCGGTGCCAGGGACAAGATGTAATCATGCTCTGCAAAATGAACATACCTCTCTGTTTGACTCTCACTGACAATCTTATGCTCCTGTAAACAAGGATCCACCGCTACGCTGAGCAAAACACCCGAGTACATGTCAGGGTTCTTTTTGTAAATACTGCAGCTGACAAAGTTTCTCTGTGAAGTTCATGAAGGCTGCCTGAGCCACTGGTGAGGCTGCTGCACACAGCGGCAGTCAGCCCTCATTTACGGGTACACGCTCTGGGAAAACTCTCTCAGCAGGCAGACGGACAGGGGAGGCTCGCCTGAAGGAAACACGGAGGTTAAAGGATATCAGAGCAACAGGATTCATCAAACAGCCCTCTCTAGAGACTGATAGCAGTCATGTCTCATTTCTGCCCCAGACGCCCAAAGGGATCGAGGATTTTTTTTTATTTTATTTTTTAAGTGTCTACCCTTTTTGCGTTAACTGCCACTCAAATGCTGAATTAATTCCAACACATCGTCACAATATGCACACGTGTACACCCCGAGATCACAGAGGATTATTTATGTTAATTTGATGATGATGATGATAGGACCCCAGGAAGAATAGCAACTGTTTTAACAGTGGCTAATGGGGATCTTAATAAAAAACAAACAAACAAACCAGAGAGCTAAAGGTGAATTTATTCTGATTTTGTGAACTCTTCTTTTGTTAATGAAATGTACCTGCACTGCAGCCAGACGAGAGAAGGTGGGCAGAGAGAAAGGGCCGCACTCATGACTCAGAAGCTGCGTCGTAACAATCCGCCCAACGCAGCCTGACAGCCAGCCCAAATAACCGATTAAGAGCTGAGGATGTGAGCCAGCAGTGACGGAAGAGAAGCCTGGGAGAGCTACGGAAAACAAGTGGATCCGACAGCACCGCTGTGAATTCCCGTTCAGGTTTTCTCCCTGATAGGTGTCGACTCCACATCACGTTTGTACCCCTCGCTCATCCCCTTAAGTCAATTTAGAAAATAATTCTTTACCCTTCTTTGTAGACTGTTGCTTTGTCTTCTGTCTACGTTCTGGCAGCACCTAGCAGGATTTCCTGTTTCATCTCGAATCCTCTGCCTGCACGCGTGTTCGCTGTCAAAGTGAAGGGCTTTATTCCAAAATGCTTTTAAAGTTGAGTAAAATCTAATCACACCGTCACTCCAAACAGATCAAAGGACCTGCCATCACATACACGCTCAACCTACACGCCTGCGTTCGTCTCTCGCTGACATTAACCGTTTGAACGTTAAATCAAACAGCTTCTGTTGAATCGACCCTCTTTCATGAGCACGGGTCCATAAAGTGTCATACCTCTCCCAGTCTCCTGGTCACCATGAAGACCAGTCGGTAGAGGAGCCTCCATGCCGCCGCCGCGTGACGCTGGGTCCTCCGAGCCAGAGAACAACCCTTCCTGCGCAGCTTGCTTCCCCTAAACGTCGGCATGACGACGCCACACTCTTACACCTGGATGTATAGCTCGACCGTCTTGAATTTCCTTCTTAAAGAATCATTAGAGCTTCTCAACTTTCCCCCGCCTTCTTGTGTTTTTTTCTAATTTGCAGCCGTGGTGAGGCCAGAAGCTTCGGCCTGAAGGACCATTTCTGCCTCTGATGGGGATTGAGCCATCGATTCTCTATCCTTCCATCCTGAAGGCGTAGGCAGAGAAAAATCACTTCCTGCTGCCTTGTTTTGCATGCCGATCAGAGGAATAAATTCTGGCCACTTTGGGGAGAAACCAGCAGCTCTATCCATCCATCTCTTGCATCAGCATTGCTCTTCCTCCGTCGCCACTCCTCGCCTCCATCCTCTAGATGACCTCTCTGCTGTGATTTCCAGAGAGCTGTACGGCGAGGCCGGGAGCTGTTTCGGTGTCCGGTCTCAATAGTAGCAGCACAATGTAGAGTGTTCTGGCTTGTTACCTCTGCACACAGAGGAATGGCTGACTCAAAAATGGGAGGCTCTGAGTCAGTGGGGGTAACGGGGCAGGAATGTTAACTATGGCCGTGCGCAAGAATAAAACATCAGTGTGTCACATGAGTTCATCTGGGATTAACAGAGAAATTAGGATTGGACAAATAGCTCTAAAAGTGTGAATTAAAGCTACGTTTAAAGTTTCCATCCCATGCTGTTTATTGTTGACCCTTAACCTCTAGTAGCCACTGCAGTGTTGTGTGTGGCATTTAAACAGCTATTTTCATTCAGCACCGCAGATGATAAAGTTTCCAGCCTTGGTACTCCTCTTTTCAAACCTCAGACGCATGCTGGAGACGAGAGCTCTTCCCTAAACACAACGCTTAGACTAAAGAAGCCACGAATCGAATAACCAGTCTTCCAATTACCAGAAACCCTCACTTATCTCCTGAGCTTCATCCCCTTGCAGGGAGAAGTTATTCACTTAGACTATTAGTGGTTTTAATGTGAAAAGTCATCAACAAATACAATAGTTTTACATTTTTAAAGGCAGTGAAGTAAAATTTGAGTTAAGATCTCAGTATTTTTCTTCAGGGTTTTGGCCATCCATGCTTATATTATTGGGGTGGGGGTGTAGCAAGATAAACACCATCTCCCTTTTAAGAGCTTCGAGTCATTATGTGCCGAGCTTCTTTTTTTGTGCTGCTCAAAATCAAAGGAAAAGACGTACGCTTCACCCGCAGGAGCTCTATCTCTGCTGCGATAAACAAACAAATGTGGGGAGGGAGAGGATAAAGACGACGGGATGAAATACGGGCGTGCCCCTGGGGGCTGCTTTCACCCATCCCTCACAGAAAACAGCCTCGTCATGACATGGTGAGGCAAAGAGAGAAAGAGCAGCCACCCGGCGGCCGGTGATTCATGTGCCATCTTAGCGGGCTATAGTGCCACGGTGCCATCCTCCTTTCAAAGCCCAATAAAAGACAACACAGTCTCATAAATCAAACAGAGCGGGGGGGGGGCTGTTGCGCTCCACTCAAACCCATTTATGCCTTTTATTATTCATCGTTAACAAATATTACTCTGCTAACTCTCGGGGGACTTGGGGAGAGGGGTGTATTTTAATAATGAAGCCAGCTTCAGATTAAAGCACCTATTCTACTGAGTCCCTCCGGCTATTCAGATCCACTTCACTGCATGACTGCTGCTACAAAGGCAAAGAAATGCCACCATTATTCTCTATTCTCACTCCAAGATGCCTAAAAATAAATACAAGTTAATCCAAGAAGACTTGTTGATGAAGGATCTGGACTTCTTTCCTTCTGAGGGAAACGCTGAATATGAGTTTTAAGTGTGCATCAACTTTCTGACAAACCAGCACTGGAGATATTTTTACCACAAACCCACAGACGTTTGTGGGATTTGTAAGAAAGTTAGCAGCTGAAGTGAGAATTCTTACAGTATCAGCTCTCAGTTAATTCCTCCCACAAGCACATCAGCCCATAATTACCATCCGTTTGTCCCCTTTGGCACCTCTCTGGCAGGACAGGCAGGCCGTCATGTCCTCAGTCAGGCAGGACAGCTTATCTTTAAGCAGTCGTCCTAAACTGAGCAGCGCAGATCCCAAAAAAAGGTCCGTCTCCTCTGCTTCAGAGCCGCACGTCCAGAACCAGCACATGGCTAGCAGGGAGCACAGAGCGTGGGCCGGAGACTGGTCGTGCAGGAAAAGCTCAGCTAAGGTGGTGAGGTAGAGGCACTCCCGGGGGTCTTCATCGCGCCTCGTTGAGGCTACAGTCGCTACGGCCGTGGATGAGGTCATCCCAAGCGAGGTGGTATCATGGCTTCCATTTGGTCCTGATCAAACTTGTTTACATTGAAGTGGACCGACAAAAGGAGGCTCGTGTTAACTGAGCTGCCAGCGGTAAGCCCAGATTAATAGGCTCCTTATGGCCAGATGGCAGCTGATGGGCTTAGTCATAAAACACACACACACACGCACACACACACAGAAGTAGGGTAAAGGAGACCCTCTAAAGTTTGGAGACCAGACCGTGCTAATATCTGCAGGCGTATCTTATAAATAAGGATAAAAAAGGAGAAAA
The DNA here is from genome assembly GCA_006937985.1 of Aphyosemion australe. Classification (NCBI taxonomy): domain Eukaryota; kingdom Metazoa; phylum Chordata; class Actinopteri; order Cyprinodontiformes; family Nothobranchiidae; genus Aphyosemion; species Aphyosemion australe. The sequence continues at coordinate 473,983 of SSNS01000092.1, forward strand.
TGTCTTCACATTTAAAAGGTCTCAGAACACCTCGGACTGTTTTGGTCCAGCAGAAACGCTGAAGTCCTATGAGAGCTTGCAGGCCTGCTGGGTTTTATTACCCAGAAACAAAGCTTCAGAACATCAGTGGCTAAATGGAATACATCAAACACAATTTCTCCAGACTGACGGCCAGACGGAGCGCGGCTCCACTTACAGCTTCTATCATAAACCCATTTAAAGGCTCTTAATGAAATGTCTGGTCTAGATGGATGCAAAGAGGCTTAATATGTCTGTTCACTGTTTAACCTTTTGCTTACAAGAGTGTCTACTTGGCCATGGCCAAGGTTCCAAAAGGTGAAAACTGAATTATTCAGGTAAATTTCTGCTAATTTCATTGCTCATGATTTGTTAAAATGGTCATTTGATGCAAACTTTGTTGAGGTTTTGTCTGTTTTGGGTTCCTCTGCTGCAATCGCATCAGAGATGTTTCATCCATCTCAACAACAAGACCTAGAAACTAGAGATAAACCGATATATCAGGCCGATATTTACCATCGTTTTGCATATCGCCATCAGCTGCTATACCTCTTTAGTAGAGCCGATTCAAAGTCAGGCACGTCTAAAGATTTAAACAAATATTCAGTAATCAAATAAAATCCCAGAAGCCTTAAACCATCAAATCAAATAGAAATTACTGCTGTTTTAATTTCGCCTGTAAGCACAGTTCCACTCTCTATCCACGTCAAATCAGTTTAGTCTGAGTGGTCTCGTGGGAGTTATCCGCGACCGCTTCAGATGACATCTGCAATCGATTGGTTAAGCTCATAACAGAAGCACGGCGTTGTGTTAACCCTTCTGCTGAGGCAGTCTGCAGCCAAATATTTTATTAAGGAAAGCTCAAAATGTAAATCAGCCTGGATGGAAAACAACAACAACAACATCCAGCCTGTTCTGCAAGTGCAAAATGGAAAACAAATGACTAATTTTCAATTAAGCAACTAATAAAACGCAACAGAGAGCTGGAAACTCGTTCCTCTTTCATCCATTTCTATCGACTTTCACAGCAACGCATGCATGCATGAACCTATTTGCTGATACAGGCCTGATTTTCTACCTGGTGACTCAATTTCTCCCTCCTCACCCTGGAGAATGTGCTGAAGGCTGTGATGTGATTAAATCCAGCTCTGCATGCGAGCAGAAAAAAGTAATTTACCAGCACCAATATATTACGCTGCTTTATCTTTTGTTTTTCAACATTCCCTTTGCTGTGGTTGACATTTGTCTTTTCCTTTGTGTCTCGTGTGCACACGGCCTCCTTCCTGCACACACACCTTTATTCCCGTCATTCCTGGAGTAAAAACATAATCTGCAGGAAGCTCAGCAGCAGCAGCAGCAGCGGTGGTGGTGGTGCAGTGCAGATCCCAGTGCAGTGGGACTGACTCGTGTCTCTGGGCAAACAAAAAGAATAAAGCCAGAGTCGAGAGAGGAGGAGACTTGTTTTCTTTAATCCACCTCCAGGCCTGACCTCAGGTCAAATGCTGCACGACATCTTCTGCAGGCAATTAGATTCACAGGCAATGCCGACCAAATATTCCGCCTGGATCTTTTCTTATCCGAATGAAAATGAACCCGTTTGTTTTTTCATGTGTTCCCACGTTTCACAATGAGCAAATTAGCTAACAACTGTAATAATAATTACTGTACACAGCTTTGGAGATGACATATTAGGTAAACATGCACAAACACTCATCAGATTTTAGGCACACAGCCATGTCATTAACACTTTTTAGTGACCACACACACACTCATTAGTGCTCTCCATCAACACATTTTCACATGTCATATTCCTGCATAGCAGAGGAAGTATTCCCAAAGGGGGTCAGTTTGCATACCCCCCCCCCCCCTCCAGAAACATTAAAAACAGCAGATATTTCACAGCTGAAAGCATATGATCAATTAGCTTTAATTTACTGGAGATCATTTATCTGCAGAAGACATGCTCCTGTAAAATGATTTCAGATGAAAAAAACAAACCTGAAAGTTTCAATTATTTGCACTAAATAAAAAACTCTTCACAGGTTTCCATGTGACTCGTGTTTGCTGGAGGCGGAGCAACACGAACGCCACTCTCAGTCCGCTTCCCGTCCCTATGACAGTAATAAGCTGTGTTTATACCGGTGGCTATCCTAATTATGGTAATGCTGCGGATTGGTGCCAGTCTGCTTCCTGACAGCCTCACAGCTGCCGCCCGAGTGGGCACAGGGCTCACACGACACTGTTCCTGGTTTTCCTTCTCCCCTTCCCACACACACACACACACACACCTGGGAGGACAGGAAGGTGCAGCGTGTGGATGGAATAGTCGTTTTTTACTCTCCTACCTTGCTGTGCTGAACGAGCTGGTGTGCACAGTGGGAGTGATCATTCTCTGGTCCTACGCACCGGGACTCTCCGCTGTCGGCTGCAGCAAACACATCTGGAGAGACAGAACAGGAGGAAGGGAGTCAGTTCAGCTATTTTTGTGTCTTCTATTTATTTTTCCAACTAAAAAAAAAACACAAACAAGTCTACAACCAATGCAGGCATCTGAAAGTTAAGAGTAGAAACTCCAAGGTCATTCGGTTGTGTTAGGATGAAAGAGATGACATGTGGCTCTAATTAATGTTAGAAACAAACAAGAAGAGCTGGTTTCTTTTAAAACCCTTTCAGATATCCATGCATGTTTCCATATTAACACACGTTACAGAATGACATTAACAGAGTATTTTAAATTCCCAAGGACAAACTCCCCTGCGTGTTATTTATCTTTGTCACCTGGAGGCCGGCCAACATGACTGCAGGAAATAAAAGAAACACCTCACGTGGATTTGAAAGTTCACATTTCCAAATTGCTCTAAAAACACTTAAAACAGATTTATTTTAAGACACCAGTCGCCTTTTTCCTTGTTGAATGAAAACAACGTGACAGCGCGCTTCCTTCCAAGAAAAAGGAGAAGAAGAAAAAAGGTTTTTGGAATTCCTGTCAGGAGAAGTCTTAATTCCTCTTCTCCTGCCTGGAACCAAGCGCCCTCTAGGGAGGAAGCAGAAAACTGCAGGCGCTTTGATCCGTCAGTAATGAGGCCTTCAAGTCATTAATCCCTTTGTGTTTAATTATGTCTGAAGAGCAGGAAACAGTAATGAATTGCTATAATTAAGATGACACTTAGCACTTTCTCTGAAACAGACTCTTTTTGTTTTTATTGCAGTAAAAAAAGGCTCCGTGGATTCAGAAGTTAGAAGAGCAGCAGCCCTTCTTTTCTTGTAACCCGTCACATTTTTCTTTAAAACACCCACCACCGCTCCGACTTCTCAAACAACACAAACCCTTGACTAGATGTAAAGTTCTCTTCTCTGATTCGAGGCTTTAAAAGCAAACGGCTCGTCTACCAGCTGGAATCACTGGAGTGTTCGGTGCCACATGAGCGGCCTTACCGTTTACCATCGCCTTGCATCCGCAGAGAGGTTAAACCCAGCCAACTGACTCTCCTTCCTGGTTATTTCTCTCATATCAGACTTGTTACCTTTCATCCGATCTTTATCTGTCTGCTGCCTCATCTGGTTTTTTTAACCGTAAAAACAAACGGTAACTTCAGGGGAAGTGACGATGGTGACAAAAACAGAAGTCTGGTGTCTGTTTTGTGGTGGAAGTGACCATCTCGGTAGTTCATGTTGATACGCAGACCGTGACGTTTCTGTTTTATCCTCCATGCTGCACAGAGCAGCAAACAAATATACTTACATAGATCTTGAAAAAAGAAACGAGGCAGAGAAATCGATGGAAGTGATGAAATAGGAAACAAAGATGCATTTTAAAAATGTGGTTTCAGGATTTTTGCAAGTAAAATGATCAGTGTTTTCACAAAACAAATTAGCGTCTGGCGAAATGTAACTTCCACTTTGGTTTTAGAGCATTTCTAAATAAACCAACTCACCTGACGAGGACTTGGCTCTGTGGTGTTTGCTACAAAACTCCTGGCTGTGATCGGATGAAGGGATCAGATGGTCCGAGGTCAGAGCTGACGGGACAGAACCGTCCCGTCTCAGCCTCAGGTGCAGGGTGTGTTCAGCAAACAGAGTCTGGATCAGCGTCAGGTCCAGACTGGACACATAACGGCCATTTAGCACCAGGATCTCGTCCCCCGGACGCAGACCTGAACGCGCACAGAGAGAGTTTCAGCGCCTGCATGAAGCTGTAACTGTAAGGGTTAGAATAGAGAACAACCACCTTCATTAAAGGCTGATCCTTCAGGGAGAACTTCACTGACAAGAATCCTGCTGTTCTTCTGGTTGTCGATGTGTCCCGTCACTGCAAATCCTGCCGTTAAAACGGAAGCCTTTATGAATAAAACCGCAGCCACACATAGGAATCTTTATGTTCTTGTGAGCGTGACTCACCAAAGTCAGTAGTGCTGCTCGGTCTCCTCATGTGCAGCGTAAACACATTAGCCGGAACCACCTCCAGCTGATCGCCGACCTGCAGGGCGATGTGAAACGAATCGATACACAATGAAGTAAAGACGAGATAATAAAGAGCTGTGGAGGGATTGTGAATGTTCATCCTCCTTACCACATCGTGGAGGAGCTCGCCGGCAGCCACGAATCGGAGCTCCGCGTCCCGACCCGCCCGCCGCTGCAGTCGGAGGCTGTGCAAGGCCGGGTCCAGCTGCTTCACCTGTTTACACAAGGAGCCGCTTAATGTTCGGCGGCCCGTATCCACAGAATGATGTGACATTTTTCATGCACCGATGCGTGTTTGCTGCTGTGCAGGCGAGGTGTGAATTATTTACAGACGCCACACGTGCTGCAAAGATTCAACCATGCTTCATCTTAAGGGACAGCATGCATGTTTGCATCAAATGAAAGGACTTATGACATCTCTGCATAATGCAACTGAATCTACTAAGAGGTAAAAAAAACTTTCTACACATGACAATAGCTGAAATGGCATCACTGCTTCAGTTCCCCTTTTTTCTTGCGTCAACTGTCACAGATATCACTTTCTCACTGTGGTGAAATGTCAGTTCTTTGAAATCCAACCTTGCAAGCTGCACAGAGAAGGTCGGCGGCTGTCTGGTCTCTTCTGGTGGGAACTTGGACCGTCAGGCCGTCTGGCATGTAAACACTCATCAGCCTGTCTGAGGCCCCACCGAGCTTTTCCCAAATACCCCCATCGGGGGGCGACATGGAGTAGATGTTGGTCAGTGTGTTGAGCCTCTAGAGGAGGGTGAAGGAACGATACAGAGAAGTGGATGAGCAGTGGTAGATAAAGGGGGGGGGGGGGGTGTAGATGGGATGAAGGAGGTAAATAGAGGAGGGCGAGCTGAGAGCCATAACACACAAATCAATACAGTTCCATTAGTCTAAACGCTTGGCTCTGGATCAAGCAGTGGAGCAAAGATGTCATACAATTAGCCTTTCAGAAATTCATTTGACAACACAGACGGCGGTAGCTCCTCGTTATAATGACCGTGTACACAAGATGATTGTCAAGGGCCAGCTGATCGGTCTAGACCAGTCCTGCGACGCGCAAGGGGGGGGGCTATCTCCAAACTTTCCTGGAGGTAATTACTTGTTGCATTAACTGTGGCATTCGCAGCGAGGAATGAGTTGATTTTAAGGTGGGGGCTGTCCCACCGTTCAGCCTCACCAGCCATTTGAGGCTTTTGGTTGAGACTCCGTGTCTCTGGAGGGGAAAAGGCAGAGGGAGACGCCACCGCGCAGCTCAAAACCACAATTATTAAGGCCACAGATCATAAGGAAAGGCTCCATCTCTCCAAATGTAACGACAACATTGGGTTAAAACTGAGACCCGGGACCGAGCGGGGCGATTGGAAATGTTTCAAATGCATCATGGGACTGTAAAGCGGACATCGGACGTTTTCCATCTGATGTGTGTGAGATTTTCTGTTAATGTCAAGCTGGTTGCCTGTGTTTGATGAATCACCTCATGAAGTAAAACGGCCTTTTCCCCCTGCCAGACAAACAGCCTTAAGGGACAAGCTGAAGTCTCTGATTCAGAGCCTCACTTCGTTCCACAAACACAAGCTGCAAAAATAAAAAATAACCACTTTGTTTTCTTTCTTAATGACGAATTTGGGAGTTTGTGCATTAATAAAAGCCACTTGTGTTCTTCAGAAAGCACCCCCACCCTCTTCACCTGTTGAAACCCACCTCTGTCTGAGCCGAAATAGGGACAAACATGTCGTCATGGCAACAGGTTAGACTAACAACCTCATCTGTGTCCAAGCGATATCAACGTTCAACGGAAAGTCAAAAATCTGGTTTCCCGCTGACTAACACTGGACACTCATTCATGGTTAGGGAGCGGTCGCCTGGTCAACGTTCCGTCAACGTTTGCCAAGTTTGAGGCGGAGGCACGTGCTGGACTTCAAAACGTGCCCTGTGTGGCCAGTGCGTGCTATTTATGTTTGAACTTCACCAAATAGTTGAAGACTTCAGAGTTTCCTTTATAGTGTGTGGATTATCTCAGTATGTCCACTCAGGAGCTTCTAAACGCGGAACAACAGACGGATGCTGCCCCAAAACACATCTTCTGTTACCCTTAGCAACACAAACATTACAGCACTGCCCTGAATAGATAGACCGACCACAAAGAAAGAGCTAAAGCGGTCATTTCCTTCTTTTACATCTATTAAAAAGTGTTGCCCTTAGTTTCCACCAAAGTTGATCTTTCCACTCCTGAAACGGTTTTCTACTCAGCCACATGGATGGGTTTCTCTCCGGACCCTGGTCTGAATCTTAGATTTAAAGCAGGTTTGTATTCTGAGTTAGGGGAGTGGTCTGGGGGGCCGTGACAGAGGATCGGTAAGTCGAGGGTGACGGTTCAAGAGCCAGGACAATCATTTAATAAAGGGTCTCTGGTTGCAACCAGCAGTATGGTGTCCATTCTAGGACATCCTCAGGTCTCAGAAAACATCTTCAGACTCAGAACTTCCCTTATCAGGAAAAAAGGATGTCAAACGGAGAAGCATCAGGTATCCCTTTATTCAGAATGCTGCATCTACATTTCTCACATGATCTAAGTTCTCTCATGCCACACCTCCACTTATTCAGCTTTATTGGTTTCCCATCAGTTCAAGAGCAAATGATAAAATCTTGCTTCTGACATGCAGAGCCCAAAACTTTCAAGCCCCGAGGTACATTACAAACCTCTTGAACCCTTCTTTCCTGAGCAGGTTGATGAGGTCGAGCCTTTTTTTATACCTCACATTAGACTGAAAACTAAGGCCCAGCATTTGCTCCTGTTCTCTGGAACTAAATGCCTTTCATCAGAATGTGTCTGTCTCTTCTTGACACCAGCTGTTTTCCTCTAAAGTCCAACATCCGGTCCATGTTTGGTCTGAAGACGTTTAGGATGTCCTTACCTAGACACTATTCCCCAGAGCAGAGACGGATTACAACTATAATAAAACTTCACTGAACAATAATAGCAGAAATGCTTACATTCAACATTGATAGTTCTAAGGATGAGGAGTCAAACACGTCACATCATCTGTGTAGTCGAAACATCCCGACTCTGCTGCAGACAGGAGTGGGTGGACGGAGAAGTTAAGGAGCAAAACCATGGCAGTTTAACTTTTCCATCAGCTGACAGCTCCATAACGGATACACGGTGTCAGAATATCCTCTGCTGGCTATGGGCTCGTCCTGGATGCTTTGTTCACAACAACGTACCCTAAAGTGACTTTACTGTAGAGGATTAAAAAAGATGGCTGCTTATTAGTGTAATCTAAGGGATTTGTGTACCAAACACAGCAGCCAACCCAAAGTCATTAAGACAGAAATGAAGAACTGTGCCTTTTGTGGTAATTTGTTTCTTCTCTTTCTTTCCACTCCGAGGAGTTTTAATCCCCAACAATTCAACACGGATCCATGTGATGAGCTGTTTTCTTCACTCGCAACCAAATCCAAGAGGTTTAAACACTCATCTGAAGGGGAAGCTGTTAAAACCAACATTAAAGCTCAGAACTAATGAAAGACATCATTGTTTTCCTGAACCACTTCCTGTTCTAAATCTCTTTCAACGTCCTAAATAAGAGCAGTTTTGTCCCTCGCCACAGAGACCACAGCCTCACTGATTCATTACATCCTACAGCTCATCCTACTGTCTCAACGTGTCCTTTATGTTGGTCATGAAGCGGCGCGTTTCATTATGGTAACAAGCTCAAGAGGCCATGGTGGTTTAATTCATTTATTTTTATTATTAATGTTAGCCAACAGTTGCCTGTTGCTTCCATTGTTCACTCAGGTTGAAAAAAGCTAAAAGAATTTGGTAAGAACTCGTTTTTTTCTGCATCCAGTGCAACAAACAATAGATTGATCTGTCAAAGCCAATAAACACTTGTAACCACAACAGAGTCATTTCATCTACTGGTCCCTGCAGCTTTAGGATGGTGAGTTTCTAACTGAAGTAGTAAGTAAGGTTTGGCCCAAATCAGACTCCTCAGGTTGTCTAAAAGGTTTTAAACTCTATTTGAAGCCAAAACTAAAGAAATCAGTTATGTTACAGTTTCTGATGCATGAAGTGATAAATTGGAAAAGTTTGCAGAATTACAGCAACGTTTCATATTTATTCATCAGTAAACATTAGAGCTCCAGTTTCCACCTGCTCAGGTGGTCAGAATATGAATGTGTTCATAATTAAACATTTGATTTGAGTCTTATTTTTAATAACGTACATGGTAGGTTTGTGTGTTCCCACTAGCTTACAGAGTTCTAGCATGTTGAACTTCTCCTGTTAGATCTGCTGAGTTTATCTCGCAGACACCTGCAGATCAACATGAAAGGAATCTCTGCTTTTGATCCTGAACAACTAACGCACTCAGGAACACACACACACACACACACACACACTTTTTAATCTCCACACACACACACACACGTGTGTAAAAATATCTTTACACAGCTCCACTATCAAAGCTGTGAAACAGAGCAGAGGTCAGAGCAACAGAAGAGCTGATTGTGTCGTGGCTACTTCATGCTTTAACAGACGACAGCACCACAGGTTTCAGACAGGTTTTTTTTTGCCTCCACACCGCATCAAAGATCTGAAAACCAAAGCAGACAAAACGACTCTGCTGACTCACCTCAGAGCTTTTTGGTGGCAGGGTGAAGGTTTGACCTCCAGCGTCGCTCTCAAAGATCTGAATGTAAAAGACGGACAGTCAGATGGGGGGGTTAGTGCCTGACTCATGGCTGTTGCTTCAGCAACGCAGCGTTAGACACACACCGAGCTGGTAGTTAGGTAGTTAATTAAAAACTACTCATGGTGAGGGGAGAAGTTTGATACGGCTTTCATGTGAGATCTGCAGCCCTTTGAAGGTGTTGTGGTAAAAATATGCTCTGTGTGTGTGTGTGTGTGTGTAAATGTAGGGACTTCTGTGTTGCAGAGAGATGAAAGGGGGTAACGGTTAGTAGATGAGAGGAGAGGGCAAGCGTTCCTCACTCTTCTCCTCATCTGACCCGAAGTGCTGAAAAATCTTGATTGGTTCTAACTTCCTCAGCCCGTCTGTCGTTGCTCCGCGGTCCAAAAGATGTAGTTATCAAAGGCAAAGGTCAGCAGCACTGTGTCTGCCTCTCTGGGGTAGTTAGTTTAATATTTTTGGAATTGCAAAGGCTGGTGTCGGTAACGGACAGCGGTGCCTTCACTGACCAGAAAACCCAAAGTGGATGGCTTTGAATTTTGGTGGTCTTATCCTCGGCGTATGTCTTGAAGGTTGGATGAAGCTGAACAAGGCTACAAGCTGAAACTCTGAATGTTGCATTTAAAGGAAATACAGAAAGTTAATTTCTTAAAGATGGAAAATATATATTTTTTTCAATAGTTCTGTCTGTTTCTGTTACAGCTGAGAAGACCAAAGTATTGATGACCCAGTTTCCTAAAAGGAAATAGTTAAAGGTACGCACAGAACCAGGGTTTTAGGTGTACCATTACACCCCTATTTCTAACTACTGCTTTAAGCTTTAAAACCATTTATAAATGAATAAGAATTATTTTTCTGTCTTATTTGGTTTCTGGAGATCATCAGAATTTGGTGTCGTAGTAGCAAACTCTTTGCTTTAGTCAAAATTTCCCATGAAACCACTAAATGGATTAAAGCCGGCAGCGGATGCACATTTATAAATGATTAACTTTGACAATCATAGATGATAAACTGACAAAAAGGGCTCAGTCAGTCAGATATTGAGCTAAAATCTGATGAGTTAGTAGCTGAGAGTGATTCACAAAAGATTGCTTTAAATCTTTAAAAAGGTGATCATTATTGATCAATACAGAATGATCAGATAACAGAGGAACTTTCACCCCGTTAGCTTAAAACCGATCTGAAGAGGTGACTTTAAGGGTCTCGGGAATTACTTTACAATAAATACAAGATGAGCAAAATCTTTCCAGCCCATTATAGAAGTAAGATCTGCAGACTACCTCCCTCATCTGCACTTGAACATTTATACACTGGCTATAAACAGTGCTGCTTCGTCGTAAACCATCTAATTTTAGCGTGCTCTACCAGCTCTCCCACAAATCCTCAGACCTTGGCCCACTTCCCACAGCTGACAGTCGGCCAGCTCCTTACTGTAGCTCCGCTGGATGGATGAGAGTAGAAACCAAGAGGGAAGGATGTGGGGGGTGCAGAGAGCATGACTTTGGGGCAAAGTTCTGGAGCACAGTGGTAAAGGAGAATTAGGCTTAGTCAACATAGATGAGTCAGGATGGAAACTGTGCGAGAGGGATTGACGCTCTGGTGTTTATCCTCCGAGAAACAGAGTTAGGATGAATTGGGGAAGGATGAGAAATGATGTGAAGAATTGGGAGAGAAAGGACAGATAAAAATGCAAGGTTCAAGAGATTAAATAGGTGCAGAAGAAAAGCAGAGATAGCGCGCTCGAATCGGGGGCAAGTGAGATTAATGGAGGGCAAACGTGAAGCGAAGGGACGAGAATATCTTAGAGAAAGTCGGACGGGAAAACCTGAGAATACAAAGACGTGCTTCTTCTTCGAGACAAATCAGTTAACAGCCAAACAAACTGATGATTTCAAATCCAAAACAATTAAAAAGAAAACAGCAGTAGGCATTAGTGAAGGCAAGGGAAACCTAGGAGGGAAACTAAACGAAGGGTGTTTAATATTAAGAGTCTTTACACGAGCCATCTGCTGGTGTCTGCAGGACAGAGGAGCGCACGGAGAACGCCATCGACCACACATGGCCTTTAATTATTCATGTGTGTGTGCTGCAGCGCCACCTCAGCCTTCTGCAACTCCTGACGTAACCGCGCCTCATTAGACCGGCCGGCTGGAGAGCCCCGGAAAAATAACAACGCGCATACCTAGATGCTGACAGACGCTCGCAAACGCATAAACATAAATATCACCCAGCAGGTGGTGGGAAAGATGAGAGCAGTTAGGAAGGAGGGAGCAAACCGGGGCAAGGAACATTTTGTAAGCAGACAGCTCACCTAGTGAAGATTACGATTAACTTGTAGCTGTGCTGGAAACTCAAATAAGAGGCAAGATTGAGGTCACACCATTCAGCTGTGTCTTTCCTTTCCTGTTCCTCAACTAAAGACCAGAGGTCCATGAAATACACGAGTAAACAAGAGCTTCCTGAGTCCCCCCCCCCAGCCTGCAGGGCGAAGAGCGCTGGATTTTTGTATCGATAAATAAGCGGCCTGCATGACTCTAATTACTAACCAGAGAGGATTTAGACTTCCCCTGCTGCACCTGGGTAAAGAATGCTCCCATGTGTTTATGCTGATGAGAGGTTTGCAGTCAAACCTGGAGAAAAGCAGGAGGGATGTGCTTTTAATTAATAAACACCCCCCAGAGGGGAAAATGTGCTGAAAGAGCTGCACGTGTTATGTGAGAGTAAGCGAAAAGGCAGCATGGTTTTAGGTTGTTTCATTAACTAATGGGCACGATTTGCATGGAGGGGGTGAGCATTGACACAAGCTTCACATGTTTGTATCGGTGTGTTTTAGTATCTTGTAATAACGAGAGTGTTTCTCGTTATGCCTCCATTAATTCTGTTCATTTGTTAAGATTATCCACATCATTTGGATGTGAATTTTAGCCGAGTTGCAGCTTGGCCCAACTTGAAGTTATTAGTTTCTAATGTCAATCCAGATCTGGATTAGCATTGTTGCCTTTCCCAGAACTCCCAGTAATCTTGTTGATTTGCACGCTTGCTTTAACGTCCTTTATTAAAGACTTTTTTTAAGTTGATGAGAATTTATTTTCAAAGATGTGCTAAAATAAAAAAATCTGTATCGGCCATCAAAACCAGAATTGGTGCTTCGCTAATAGGGCATCCTAATGTTTGCTTGGTTTTTTTCTTTTAACAGATTTTTTTTAATTACTTGACATTTGTTGACATGAGAAAAATAATTTTGTTCATATTGTTGTTTCTTTGTTTCATAAGAAGAAACTCAGACTTGCATTTACTGATACCTGCGATGCAGAGGGTCTCTTGTCCTGGCCCCTCTTCATAAGGTTGTCGAGGCCTTTCAGAGAGGAGAACAGGCCTCTCTTGCGCTGTCTGCAGGTCAGGGACAGCGAGCGCCTCCTTGCTGTGGCCTCGTCTCTGGAGCAGATCTGAGCACAGCATCAACACCACAATCAGAAAACAATCCAGCTTGTAGAACCCATCAAAATAAGATTATTTATCATCTAATAATGAAAGAAAGGGACAGGATGTCTAAAATTACTGTTACACATCATTTAAAATGAGAACTGAAGGGTTGCACACAAAAAGTATCTGATGGTTTCCTAATTTTTTGGTTTGCCTCAGTTCTTTTGCTTTCAAATGTCATAAACGTTCTTACCAGTGCATGGAAGGAGGAAACAGAGAAAATCCCAAGGCGACCCAGCGTGCTTTTAGTGGGGCGGCTTGCGATGGCCAGCAGGCTCTTTGGGTTTGGCAGCTCTCCTCCCTGAAGGCTGGCGAGGTAGCAACGCATCCTGAACAGGTCCATGTTGAACTTCTCCAGGTTCTGCTCCCATTGTTGGATCTAGAAGAGATTATTAACTTGACTGATTTGAATCCCTACATATGGATTTCTGTTTGGGGGTGACATCTGAGGTAGGAATGCTTCACAGGAGGGGGAGTCTGGGAGTCAATGAAGGAGTTAGGGTTGTGCAAGTGCTTCCATTTAAAGTGTAATCATTTGCAGCTGTTGTGGAGGGTAAAGCCATGACTTGGTGCAGGTTTGGATAATGACAAATGATCGCATATCGAGCATAGTGGCGTGCATTTGGGTGTGCAGTAAATCCAAATGTGCGTTTTCTACCTTGAGAGGTCCGAGACGTTGAACAGACCACCCGTCAAACTTCCACACACCCCAACTTTTACAGTTAACCCCCTCTCTCTGCTTGCACTGTGCACGCTATAGAAAAGTGCTTATTTTGTTGGCGGGAGACTGCTTTTAACGAGAACACTCACGTTAAACAACCCTGTATAACAACTGATTTAATGGGTCTTGTCTGCACTGTGACTTCATTTAGTATAGTGGAGCCTACGGCGGCGGCCCACTAGGGTTCGCTCACATTGACTGCATTCTTCTGGGTTTGGGAGCAAACTGTGATCAGGGCCAAAGGGTGGCATTTTATGAACATCCTAAATAAACATCTTAAACAAAGAGCTCACAGAGAAATTACTGTGGGACTAATACACTCTGAATATTTGTAACTGAGCAGGTGAGTAAACTTAACAAGCCTCCACTGTAGACTCAAACTCGGGAAGACCAGCTGCATTTGTTAAAAATACTTTGCATCTGGCAAGTGGAGGCACTCAAAGTGTGCAGCGCTCTGCAAACTCGATTTTATTTTTATCCAAATCTGCAGAAATCTTTAGCTGTTCGCGCTCCGCTTCTCCACCAAGATGCATAAAACTCAAAGTAGTAGTTCTTGCATAAATTTGCAGGCAGACAAATTATTAAAATGTACCAAAAAAATCGTCTCTGCTCAGGCAGCAGGTGAAGACTTAAAGGGTGGGGGATTTTAAAATAGCTTTTTAATACATAAACTCATAGAATTGTTGGTTTATTTCAGGCGTTTCACAGCTGGTTAAGACTCTGCTAAAGGATTTATTACAATAATCTGTAATTATGTAGAATTGCGTCACAAATATAACTGACACTAGTTAGGAGCAATCAGTACTACAGAGAAGATGCGACTAAACTCATAAAAATATAATATAAAGTTGACATTTTGTCAAAAAGTCCTTCAGTTTAGCCAAAATGCAAACATTTATCTAACTTAAATGTTTATACAAAATTATACATTTTAAGAATAAAAAATTATGGTTTTCTCATTTTTTAAACCTATTTTTGGGTTAGGTCATAAAAAATGAGGAACTTTGTCTTGTGACAACTGAGTGGATTGAAGATGACAAGAGGGGGAGGGAACGGACTAAACCTGATCAGATCCTTCCTCAAAAACAAAGGAAATTATGCTTGGGGAAAATGACTCATCAGTCTAAATTTACATTTGGATTGCAGAAGTTGTGAACATGCCTCCTCTCTAGGCTTTAAGCATCGTCATTTGAATAAATCTGCTGTGGTCTCTAGAATGAATGAATGCCTTGTGAGTTGTTTTCTGTGGGGAAAAAAAGCTCTGGCGCTCCTGTTTCAGGGGGTAGAAGTCAGTCGATGAGTTTTGCTCATTAATATTCATGATATGCAAATGTATTCCCTCTGATTGGCTAACAGCAACACGACTCTTCATGCTGCCTTTGTTTGCTTCTTGTTTGGGTAAAAGATGCAACATTGAGCTCCACAAATTACACAAGCTGAACCTGTTCCACCATGTTGTGGAGTTGCTAATGGTTAGCTTCTACTAGCTTGGATGTGCTCTGCTCTCTACTGGCCTCAAAATCAATACACTCTTCCTGTGGTAGCAAACCAAGGTGGGCGGGGCCACGAATGCAAATTTTCACCATTATGTAGAAGGGACTGGCTTTTTCTGACATCATTGTATTCCAATCTATTGCCTTTCTGCAGCTATTGCAGGCGATGATTATGCTAATGCGATGATAGATCGTATTTTGAAAATAACAAGTGGTACCCAGTTTCTCTGTGACAGTGAAATAAATCTAGATAAACATTCAGAACCAGTATAATTCAAACGGACCCATTTGGTTTGTGTTCACAGAAATATTGTCTAAACAGATCTTTGCCTCTTGCACTCTGCAAAACCCTTAATGCATGGTAAGTCTTCTACTGCAACTTGACCGTGTGTGTGTGTGTGTGTGTAAGCACGATTTGGGGGCAAAGTCAGACTTCAAACAAGGTCTACTGGCACTGATTTCAGCAGACATGGGTGGGGGTAGACAGGGACATCAAAGTAGTGCCCTGTTGGTGCTAGACAACCCCACAGAAACCTTAAATCTCTCATCAGCCTCGAGGCGCCTTTATCAGAGTTCTGTCCCGTCCCACTTCTGACCCTATCATTCACTCCAGCTCTGCCGCGTCGCTCTGAGGTGGCATGTTGGCTAATTGGAAACAGACACGAGTCGGCTAGTCAGACGGTGCCATCGCCGTTGCTGCATTTATCTCACTGGTTTCCACTCATTGAGCTTTGAGATTAAATTTAATATTACAGTTCACAACATGCAAAAGGAAAAACTGCATAGAGGTATTTCATGTGACTGATTGCAGGTATAAAAAACATCTGGATTTCCCCACATTCCACAACTAACACTAATTTCTCGTAAATGCATTAGTGCTCTTGTTAAACTCGTCTGTAATCTGCTGCGTGTAGAGTCCAGCACAGTCCCCACCCCCCAGGCTTGTGTCGAGGAGGAGGAATAGGATAATGCATGTTGTGAGCCCATTACCAGAAAACATCTGGAATCTCAATCTGATGCTCTGGGAATGTGCTGCTCCCCCGGGCCCCCTCGCTATGCGCTCAGGGACCGATGCATTTAGGCCACTTCAGCCGCCCACAGACGAAAATAAAGCACCAAACTGTCGCCGCGGTCGCCAAATGAGGAGAATTAAGTGGAGCGAGTGACATGGTAATTACATACATGATGTGGAACAATGGAAGGTTTATGGAATGAGGAAAACATTACACCACCGGGTAAATTAAATCAACAGATTATCTCAAAAGTTTTCAAGTGATGCTGATAATAATTTCATCCTCACCTGGTTCTCAATGGCCCTGCGGTTTTTAGGGTTGCTGACAACAGTCAGCTGCAGCTCAGCCATCTTCTTCATCTTCCCATCCATGTCGATTTTCTGCAGCAGCGCTCGGACCTGGCTTCGCAGGAGACGCACTGTGTCCTCCTTCCCCTGGCGCTTGGCGAGCAGCGAGGCGCTGGCGGAGTGGATGGCCGTCACCCAGTTCTCCAGATCTGTCTGGTTGCTGGCCTTAAAGAGACGAGAAGAGCGAGGACCTCATGAAGCATCGAAACCAAAGTTTGATGAGGAGCTTAATAAACCCACCAGACTTGCAGGTTAGGTTTAAGTTGTCATATTATCTAAAAAGATGACTTCCTCTGCATTTTATTGATAACTCATCACCATGGCAACATACTGGTTAGGGAATCTAACTTATTTTTAAAGAGGTTCTTCACTGAGAAACCATTTTTTACTTATTTTTCTAAATGATCGATCACTTTGAGTTTAACGTGCAGGCTGAACTAGTCTCCTCCACCTATCTCCTGCATTAGCTTCTGATAGAAAACAGAGGGTGAAACTTTAGGATTAGAAAAGCCTGACAGATCTACGTCACACTTTCACTTAACATTCATGGACTCACCCATCTTGACTCATGATGGGGAAGGCTGTTGTTGGTTTAGCGTCCAGGAAACAGCAGAGAACGTCTCGGCTAGTAGAAGCTAACCGTTAGCATTAGCAACTCCACAACGCAGCAGAACTCCTCCAGGCTTGTGTTACGTATGGAGATAAAACGTCTACGAGTCAGTGGTAGAGTCGCGTTGCTTTTAGCCAGTCTGAGGAGAGCTGTCCAAATATCAAGAAATAAAACTCCAAATCCTGTCATCTGAAGCTACTTTCTCCTCTGGCTGAATTCTCCGTGCTGAAACAGGCACACCAGAGCTTTTTTCCCCAGAGTACAGCTTACAAGGCATTAATTCCTACTATAGACCACTGCAAATGTATTAGAAGTATGAGTGAAGAACCTCTTTAAATGATAAAACCTCAAAAATTAAACAGGCAATGAGAACATTTCTCTTTGTAAGTCTTGAATTTCACAGTTTTCCTCGAGGGGCGCGTCAGCTCCAAACACATGTGGAGCCGAGGATCACAGCCGTTTCGTTAGGTGACGAGGATATGTAGGTCAGTTTGATGAAACGTGAGTGTTACCTGGAACAGATAGACGTCTCCGTACGAGTTGCTCAGACAGAAGACATTCTCCCTTTTGGGGTGTTCAGGGACAGCCTGGACGATGCCGTCTTCGGCCAAAAGGGCGTATCGGGGCGACAGCTCCTGCTCTGCGGAGCCTTTCCCGTAAGTTTCATAAAACAACAACGTACACCCTGAAAAAGAAGGGTACACAAATGAAAAACTATTGTAAAAACAGAAATGAATAAATAAATGAATGAATCACATCAAAACTCCGATTCAGGTTTACCTTTCAGGGTCACCCAGTAGTGCTTCCACTTGCGTCGGGTGACCAGTTCCAGTTTCCTGTCTTTGTGCAGGGTGACCAGAGGTTTGAAGGAGAGCCAGCCAGCCCGCCTGACCACCCCCTGCTCCTTCTCAAACAAAATATCCATCTGCTCCAGTGACCCGTCGGCCGACTCGCTGCTGCTCCCATCCTCCTCCGTCCCTGTGGACGGATCTCTTCCGTCTCCGCCACCTTGCCCGGTTCCTATCTCCAGTTCCCTCATGAAGTTCTCATAGATGTTCTGGCGAAGGGCGTCGCTGGTTGTTTGGTGAATGGCTCCTGAAGACTGAGCCCTGGATGCTCGAGGGAACCAGAAGAGGCTGGAGACTTGTGAGGGGGAGCTGGTGTCAGCGGTCAGACCATCTACTCCACTGTCGAAGGCATCGCTTGGATCCTTGTACCTCATCTCCTAAAGATTATATATTGGTGTTTACTGGCAAGAATCTTGCAATATGATATACATCACAATTCAGGGGAGACGGTACGATATATTACGATACTAAAAGCCAAATATTTGCAATTTTTGAGACTGAATTTAATTGGAAAACTCAGACACTTCCAAGGCACATCCAGTGTTATCGTGAGATCTCATTATTCCATTAAAATAAAGGCGGTGAAAACTGCTGCCACCTAGCGGCCGGGGTTTGAATTACACCACGCAAAGATATACAATAACAATTTGCATGTAAATTCTCAATAAAAGCAGATAAACTGCTTTAAATATCTGTTCAATATCATGTCACGACATTTTGTAATATTTTATTGTATAGATATTTTCTTACATCCCTATTTATCTGTCAACTTAACTTCTCATGCTCTTCCAAAATTTGTCCTAAACGACTCTGTCCCGGTGCATGATAAAACTGAGGTTTTAAACTGTTTTAACAAGCATTTTATCTCATCTGGTTCAGTGTCTACTTCTACTGGAACACCCTCTGTGTCGCCCTGCACAGATTCCCAAATGACCCCTGGTGCCTCCTTTAACTTTGTTCCGTTTACTGTAGAGCAAGTGCATAAAATTATTAGAACTCTGGATCCCAGAAAACCCTCTGGCCCAGACATGATTGAACCCTATTTTTTGAAAATGGCTGCTGATTTCATAGCAGAGCCTCTTACAGTTATTTTTAATCTATCTATCAAAACCAAACAAATACCATCAGTTTGGAAGTCTGCTTTTGTGACTCCTTTACTAAAAGGTGGTGACCCAGCTCTATTAACAAATTACAGACCAATATCTAATCTGTGTGTCCTGGCAAAAACTCTAGAGACCCTAGTAAGTGAACAATTGAAAGACTTTTTATATTCAAATGACCTTCTCTCAAACCTGCAATCAGGTTTCAGAAAAAAGCACAGCACCATCACTGCAGCCACAAAGGTGATCAATGACATTCTTGTTGCTCTGGATAAAAAGCAGTACTGTGCCTCACTTTTTATTGATCTGTCAAAAGCCTTTGACACTGTAGACCATGCTGTTTTAAAACAAAAGCTTCCTTGTTTGGGATTGTCTGAACATGCGATCTCATGGTTCACAGACTACTTGAATGACAGAACTCAATGTGTTAAATGTGATGGGTTGTCCTCTGAATTTTTGAGTATCCACAAGGGAGTACCACAGGGTTCAGTTTTGGGACCCCTCTTGTTCATTATGTATATTAATGACATAGGACAAAATGTGTCAGATGCTAATCTGCACTTTTACGCTGATGACACAATCATTTACTGTTTTGGAACATCCCCCACTAAAGCTGTTGAAGTCTTACAGAAAGCTTTTAATGAGGTCCAACAAACACTTCTGCAGTTAAAATTGGTCCTCAATGCTGACAAGACTAAACTAATGTTGTTTTCAAACTCTAAAAAAAGACCTCTAAGTATGCCCCCAGTGACCACTCTGGAGGGAAATATCATAGAGGTGGTCCACACATACAAATACCTTGGTGTCTGGCTCGATGACTCCCTCTCCTTCAAGCCCCATATAGATAATCTTGTGAAGAAACTCAAACTCAGACTGGGTTTCTTTTTTCGAAATAAACTGTGTTTTTCCTTTGAGGCAAAAAAACGACTAGTTACTGCAACATTTCTGTCTGTTCTGGATTATGGAGACCTTTTGTATATGAATGCCTCAGCACAGTGTCTTGGTAAGATTGATGTGGTTTATCATGCCTCGCTGAGGTTTATTACTAACTGTAGACCACTGACCCATCATTGTGAATTGTATTCTCGAGTGGGATGGCCTTCTTTGTCCACCAGGAGGTTGGCACATTGGTACACTTTCATTTACAAGGCCATGCTTGGATTACTACCCAACTACATCTGTAACTTAATCTCACGGAGAAGTATAACTTCTCACAGTCTGCGTGCAAACGATCAGTTGTTACTCTGTGTTCCGTTTGCTCGCACTGAACTGGGTAAAAGGGCTTTTGTTCACTCTGCTCCTTCTGCATGGAACAGGCTGCAGGAAAACTGGAAACTAACCGAGCTTATCTCCTTGAATACATTTAAAACCAGACTGAGAGCCCTTGAGAGAGATACCCTGTGTTGTAATTGCCTTCTGTAATTCTGTACATAACATGTCTGTGTAACTGGAAAATATATATATATATGTTGTAACTGTAACTCTTGCTGCCTCTTGGCCAGGACTCCCTTGAAAATGAGGTTTTTAATCTCAATGGGACCTTCCTGGTTAAATAAAGAATAAATAAATAAATAAATAAAAATTATCATGTCTAAAACGGTTTATAGATCTGCTGTCAGTATTTAAACAAAATGCATCCCATTTTTCTCTACACTGGTACAGAAATCTGACATTCTTTCAACTATCCCAGAAAGACTGCAAAAACTTTAATCAACTCATCTTGAACCTCAAACCTCTAAATACTCATGAAGTTGAGAAAGTGGGACACATCCCCATCAGGCTGAAACCCCCCAAGCTCGGACATTTTCACAACATTTGACATCTTGATGTGGCTTCCTAATGCTGTAAATGAACACTTGATGAAATTGCATCCTTTTATCCCTAATGACAGCCTACCTACACTTGACTAGATTGCAGCATCGATTCACCCTCCAGCAGCAGAGCGGAGTGCTCTCCATGAGCAGATGCACAAGTTTGAGCCAGAAGACTGACTTCTAAATCATTTTTCTTACAACACCGAGCTTATGCTTACCTTTCAGGGCAGCAGCACGCTTCATGAGCTCAGTATTTGAGTTTATTAACCACTTTATCCACCTGCCGCCATGAAATACAGAGTATTTATAGGAACATCTATGGGAAAATATACTGTTCTCAAGATGGGTCTTTTCTAAGATCTCCCCAGTTGGCACAGTCCAGATTTACTGCTGCTCTTCCCAGCTCCCCATCCCCACCCCAGCTGTTTTTTATTAGACAGGTTCTTGGTCTTTGGCATCTGGGTCACAAAGTGACCTTTTAAATCCACAGGCTCAGGTGGAGGGGAACCAGGGCAGGAAGGGCTCCTGATTTCAGCAGAACTGCTGAAAGGAAGCACTGTGGGTGGATATATGGCAGGAAATAAAACGTACACAAAAAATCTTTCCTCCAACTTTTAAATTGTCTGAATGTCCTCAGACGGATTTGTGTTCGTTGACCCAACCTGTAATAAAACTGATTGAATATGAAGTTATCATGTTTTCCCTGAAAATTTCTCCAGTTTAAGATGCAATAGACAATGTTTCTCTGGAGCATTTTTTGCCATATGGGTTGAAATGCTCTTCACAGACTGATGGCAACCAATAAATTCAATGTTTTGTCAAATTAAGGAATAATTTCAATCGCCTCTAGCTGGCATAATAAATTGTTGTACGGGTATTTAGGTGCATTATGTTGGGAATTATGGCAGAAAAGGTGCCAAAGACGGATCAAAACATAAAACTGAACCCTCTGGAACAAGAATTGCATATTTCTGTATTCTGGAGATACGGCTTGGGGCCTGAAGAATTGTGTATTTTCAGAAAGCTTGCTTGAACGGCAAGAAAAACATCTCTTATTCCACCTTTAAGAACCAGCACATGATCATACTTTAGCATGGCCAGTGGGAGAATTAGAGGAATGACGGATGCTGCCCGTCTGGTCCTGGAGGGTTGGGAATCAGTGTTGAAACAAAGTACCGTAAGCATTTTATTTAGGATAATCTGATGTTTTGAGCACAAAGAGAAGCTCAGAATTTCCTAAATCTACCCAGAAGAAAATGCTGAAAACTGTAGCTGTTTGTTTTTTTTTTTAGTTGTTTTGCTGCAACGTCCAGCTGACTGAGCATAAATCCCTATTAGAAGATTTATTCCCTACGGAACGTGAGGGGATCCCAGAAAAGCTGCACCAGAACAACCAAAGTTCCTTCATTAACATTAGCGGAGGGGTGAGGTTAAACCTTCAGCATGGATTTAGTTTCACTCTGCAGAGCCTCTCAAAGGCTTACAGCTATCCTCTTGGCAGAACCCAAACAGCATTTTTAAAGTTTTACAAGGTAGAGCTAAAAGAATTAATGTAGAAACAATCGCTTTCAAGCCTTGGAGACAAGAGAGGGACACGGGTTCAGGCTCAGTTTAAACAAATGTTTTCTGTCAAATAATCAAAAGTAGGACTGTAGAGCGGCCAAGAAAACTCACATGACTACCAAAAACAAGCGTGAGCAACAGAAAAACAAGCCGTAGTTATTTCTAATCTCTCCTCCGACCCGTACCGGCACAATGCAAGTATTATTTTCCTCCTGGGAAATCACGTTACTACTCATTTCTCTGATAGCGACTAGCTTAAATGTTCCAAAGCTTTGGTAAACAACGTGATAATAATCACAAATCTTTCAAACCTGTAAAAATTAGTAAAAGATTCCTTAATAAAAATGCAATAATGTTTTAAATCACCCACCCAGAAAGCGTAACCATGGCACCTGCATATCAGCCCCTCGCTCCTCTTTCCTGGAGGATCAGCCATGACTTGCATGTTAATAAAACTCAATCAGATCCTCATTCCATCTTCATAATAATAATACCCAGCGTTGGCTGCCTTACAAATTTAATTTCTCGTCACCCCGCTGTGCCCTGATCTCAGACAGCTGGTGTTGTGATGCTAAAGAACCTGAGAGCGGTGGTTGGTTTCTGGCCATGCCAGGACAACCACTGTGACCCAAACACAGATGAACCTGAGCTTAAAAACAGCCCAGAAGCTCAAACTCCTAAACAAAAGCAGAAATCACAAAACTGAACTCATCCTGTCCAAACTCACCTGAGACTTTTTCTTCTTGCGGCTGAGGCTGCCTGTCCAGTCACTGAAGCGTCTGATGCGACCTTTAATAGAGTCCTTCTTATGGAAGGCAAATTCATGCCCACCCGTCTCCTGGTGCGACGTCTGGGCTCGGTACTGGTTCATATCCTCACTAATGGTGTGTGCTTTGGGCCGGCGACAAGGCAGGGTGTATGACGAGTAATGGCGAGACTCTGGGCATTCCTCCTCCAAAGGAGCGTCCAATATCGATGCAAAGGAGGCCCGGTGTGCTCGCTGCCCCATCGTAGGCTGTTGTAACTGCGACAAGTCCTTGGCTGTGGGGAACGTTGCAGCCATTGCAGAGTCCCTATAAAGGTTGGTAATGGATCCAGAGGTGGACTGTTCTGTAAACGTGTCAAGCTGGTGAATAGGGGAGTTTACTAATGTCCTACTAGCAGAGCAAGGTTGGTCCTGCTCAACAAGCTCTGTACTGGGTCCCCATGGGGAGTCATACCAGGAGCCTTCAGAGCTCAGCGAGCTTCCTTTGCTGGTTCTGGCTGTAGAGGAGGTAGAGGCTGGTGGTGGACCACTGCGGTGGACTTCCTGCCTACTTCCACTGGAACCAGGCAGGCTGGGATCAGAGGCAGATTCCAAATTGGGGGAAAACTTGAGGAGCTGAACGGGACCAGAGGCCTCATCCAGGAGAAGTGTGTTGCCTGAGGTGTTGGTGAACTCCACCCTGAGAGTACCATCCTTCTTGATTACCACCCTTGGACTGCTCTGTTCTTCTAAAACCTCGTGGTCGTCACTGTGTCCATTGAGAGTAAGCCCATTGAGCGCAGCCCCGTAGGGATTCTCCTCATAGTCATCCGACTCATGCCGTCTTCGTAGACCACATCCAGGGGAGCGATACCAGCGATGCTCACCTGCGGTGCCTGGTGCTCTCCTGGAGACAAAGTCACAGTGTTGGGCAGAGTAAGACTGTCTGCTCTTAGGAGGTGACAGGCATCCAGGGCCAACACACCTAGCCTTATACCCTGAGCCTGGTGAGGCGGTTTTCCACCACATGTGTGGAGACAAAACGTCATCTTTGGTTGAGCTGAGCTTCTGTGAATATGGCTTCTGTTTCTTGGGGAAAATGAAGCTTGTGCCTTTTGGACCATCAATGCTATATTGGCTCTCTGAATTCCCCATCCTGGACTGGAAAAACACAGGAAAAAATAAAGTACAAATTGGCTGGAAAGCACGTGGGAATCAACAAAATCTGTGTAAAATTCAGAATTGTGCAAAAGTTTTAAACCACCCACAACTTCTGTACAATTTCCTTCCAAGGAACCAAACCTTCTTCGGATATTTTATAGCTCCAGGCCTTCTGAAGGCATGTTAGACTGAATTTTGGCAGCTTTTTAAATCACAATATTGATTCAATTTTTGAGTTTGGGAGCTTTGAACAGCTGATTGAGAGACAGGTCAGAGTTAAGAGACTTAAACGAAGAATTTTCACTTTGAACAGCAAAAATCAGTTCAAAACTGATTTTGAAATCAGTTCAAAACAGAGTTCAAAACTCCAGAGGGCCATCTGAAAATCTTTAGAAACACAAAGAACTAGAGTTTTGCTTCACTAGAAGCAAGATATCAAGTGATACTCATGGCACATATAAAATAACACCTGATTATTAAATAAAAAAAGTTTAAACTTCATAAAATTACTCAAATTAAGGCTGTAAAATAATTTGTAACATGGAAACCTCACCTGTCCAAAGGACTTGTTTGAGTCTGGACCCGTTATGTACGCCTCATTTCTCAAAACCACCTCATTCCTCTGTCGTCCTGCTCACCTGAAACACAAACAAAGGAGACTTAGTCTCTTTCCACCACACCATAATTTACTTTAAGTAATGAGTCCATGCTTGATGAACGGTGTGCAACTTAAAGAGCAGGCATAATCCCCAGCTCTTTGCTAAGGATAGTGTTTGGTACAAAGTGTTTGTGTCAGAGATTAACAAATCAGAGCAACAGAACACACGGCTTTCTTGGAAAATTATTCTGAGATTTGCACATAAAGATTTAACCAATTTAAAAATATACTAAATATTTGAACACTTGGGCCTTATAAAATCTGGGATGCGTTTTGTTTGTCACCTTGGCTAAACTCTAAACTGTGAGGCATTCCAGTAAAGCTGCAAAACTCTGTACAACTCTCAGCCGTTCCAAACCAAACATATGTTGCATTTTTCCACCTCCCCACAAGTAAATGACGCAGTGTTTCATCAGGTTTGAGAAAGTTTTTTCAAAGCAAACTACACTTTAACCGCCTGTTTATTTTTAAACCTTGGAATCCTCGCTCTTCCCCTCCACTCATCACTGCCAAATCCGTCTGAGAGCACGATCCAGGAGGAGTGATATTTGCAGACACACCGAGGGTCTTGTGGCATCTTGACGAGTGTGTAACGTAATCTACCTGCACACATGTTGTTCAAACTCAGAGACGGCTTTCAACTGGAGCTAAGCTGTGCAGCACACGTACAGCATGTGTAAGGTTACAGTGTAAATATCCAACCGTCAAAAGCCCTGACCTTCTGGATTAGCTGCAGCATTACGGCAAGATTTTAACTGCTACTGTTAAACACTGCGACAATTAAACACCGTTGAGATTAAGTTTTTTAACATTTTACATGTTTAAGGGGGTTGAAAAGTTCAAGGACATGGTAAAGATCCAGTTTCAGAACGCACCAGCAAACGATTCTCTTCTTCTGCAGTTGCTTTAGACGAGAGTAAGTCCGGTTGTAAAGTATAATAACCGACCTAACCATCACTCGCAGATCAGGGGATTACCTGAACTTCATGAGCTGTCATAAGTCACAGAATTCGAGCAGAACCGACACACAGAGACGACCTATAATTCTAAACCCGCCTATTAGGACGGCTCTTTCGCTGTTACACCAATAATTTTCATCTTTGCCACAGTGGTTTTGCTGGAGCCATGGTGCCAATGAACCCTAGACAGGGGACTAAGGTGGAAGCATAATGGTTACGTTAGTGTTCGAGAGGATTTAACATATCCCTTTAATAGCAAAAAAAAGGAATGGTGTTAACATCACTTTGTGACACTAAGTAAAGTGATGAGGAAGCTAAAGCTAAATGGTTCTGAAGCCTCTGCATGAACGAAGAGTGCTTTACAATTCCATTTGTTGAATGAAGACTGAGAAAGCAGCTGCCGGCTGCACCAAGAGTCAACATAAAGCCGGTTGTCGAACGTGTCACAGTGTCTGCTTTCTTTTAACATCACTACTGATGCTTTTCTTGCAGAGTTTATTCAGACTAAGCGTGAGTATGAAAGGCTCAAAGGCGTGCCAACAACACAAACCCTAAGACGTGCACATTTGCCTTCTGCTGCAAGTAGAAGTGGCGTATTGTGTGGCTTTTTTTAGAGAGAACAACAAGACAAGTCTTCCTTTTTTGCAGCCAAACACTGTGCCCAATCTTGAACTCTCCCTCCCTCTTTCCCTTCAGGCCTCTGTTCTCATCAAAAAGACTTCCTACAGGCCATCTGCTCCAAGGCCAAGGGACCACTGCCACCCCGGCGTGCCTCGGCACACCCCATGACCTGGCATTCTTCTCACTCTGCCCCTACGTGACTCCTACGTAAGCCCCATGTTTAGTCTCCATCTCCAGTCTGGAATACCAACGAAAAATGGACCACACCTTGGTATTGTATAAACACAGAAGGTGCATGAAACATTAAGGATGTAACTCTCTTTTTCCTTCATGGAGACCACCATGTTTTTGCTGAACTACTTCACAAGCACACGTGAGCAGAAGGAATCTGACCCTCGTGTCTTTGAATTTGAACTTGCAGCAGGAACAAACTACAAACACAGCAGTGTGAACGAGGACAATCCCCAGAGAAATGACCCTCAAGGTAACTTCTTGATGCTGTTGTTGCATTTCTATTTTACTTACTCTGCTACAAAACCTTAAGACACAGAAATCTTTGACTTTTCAGAGGTTTTCCACAAGGTTTACGAAGTAGAGCCACAATGCTTGAGAGATTTTTCAATGAAATCCACAAATGACAATGAAAACAAAGCGCCATGCTTTTAGAGTTACAAACTAAGAGCTATGAGGTAATTTGTTGTTGGTGGGAACTGAACGGCCTCCCTCCTGTCAAATCAAATCCCTGTGGACTCTTATCACTTTCCTCTGCTACTACAACAAGCTCCTTAAAGAAACAGAGCTCTTCACGATTACAGGAAAACACCCAGCAAGTTCCTTCAGCACATCAAAAACAAAAGAACATGGCAAAAGAACGATGTTCCTGGATCCAACAGCCAGTCCAACTCCTGCTGCGATTGTGTCATACCAATGAGATTTAAAGCATCCCGCAGCAGTTTACTTATGAGTAGAAACCTATGAATCACTCCCTGAAAGCTCATATTACCGAGTGGTGGATCCAGCCAAAACCACCAACATCCATCACAGTGCTTGTTTAGTGTCTTTAGGACCTTTTCATTTTACAATCTGAAGATCTGGCTCTGGACCAAACAGTGACATGGCAGAAAGATTTATACACGTATACCACCACCATTCCAGGGTGATGCCAAGAAAATGAAAGTGTTTCCAAACACTTTTTGTTGCTCTTCATGAAAAGTTAGATGCAAAAATGTTGTTCAAACTCAGTTATTCTCAAATGATTGAGAGTGAGACAAAAAAAAGTCTGAAAGCCCTGAAACGTATCAGTAGAAGCGATAAAGTTGAAGACCACTTTAGGATATCTGTTTTTACAAGGCTACATGCTGAAGGCTCGAACAGCCAAGTAGGTCATAGATAAAGTGTCTGTTGGATTTAAACAGGACTAAAAAGTTCTCACAAGTAAACACACCTGGATAATAGGAAACAGCCTCTTCCTCCTAATCCAGTAAGAAACAAAAGGATAGAGATAAAACGAGTACATAACATGGCTTACCTCTGTGACTCCAGCTTTAATCTAAAAGCTCTTTGAAGAGCTTGCAAAGAGGAACCTAGCTGGTGTTCTCTGAATCTCAAAGTGGATTCTCTCTGCCAGTGAGTCTTAAAAGCAACACACACACACACACACACTGCATCTGACTCAGACACACTGGAGGACACGTGGAAACTCCTTCCCCTCCCGGCTTCGGAGGAGCAGCGAATCACAACCCTCCCGGGCTGACTAGTTGACATCAGCGCCAAGAGGAAAAGCCAGCGAGCAAGGGCGGAAAAAGTGAGAAGAGTTCGCTGAGAAAGAGACAGCAAGATGTTTTATAGCTCTCATTCATTAAGAGTCTCCACGAG
Organism: Aphyosemion australe; assembly: GCA_006937985.1. Lineage (NCBI taxonomy): Eukaryota > Metazoa > Chordata > Actinopteri > Cyprinodontiformes > Nothobranchiidae > Aphyosemion > Aphyosemion australe. The sequence continues at coordinate 502,179 of SSNS01000092.1, forward strand.
TCAGCTGTGTTGTTTTTCCAGCATACAGCTTTTCCATTGGCTGGGAGGAGGATGCAGGACTCAAGAACAGCCAAAGGAGCTTTTTTTCAGAGCAGTTTGAGGCGATTGGGTGAGACAAGCTGGCGTGTAAGGGCTGCAGCCCAGCATGGGAGGCACCGTGGCGGGCGCAGTGACTGGAGCCCTTGTCTGACCCTAAATACCACAATGACCCCAGGAGGAGGCTGGAGACGCAGCCAGCAGCAGAAAGAAAGTGTGCGTCTAAGTGTGCACGCATGAGTGAGGCTACGAAAAAAGGACAAGAGTGATTAGAGGTGATCAAGACCAGGAATGGGAAAGGAAATTACACAGGAGGGAACAAGAGTCAAATCGGTTTTGATGGATTTCTGGGGTGCAAGGAACCTCAAATATGGGGCCAAAAGGGCATCATTTTCAATTAATTAACAATATAAGAAGTGGCAGAACTTTTTCTTTGAATTCCTTAAGTGTTGTGACTGAGCCTTATCCAAGCGGAGACTAACTGGAGACCGCCGTCAGTCTAAAAGCCCACACATGCCTCCATTTCTCTACGGTCCACATAACTGTGGTCACACAGTTGAACTGGACCCCGCTCAGAAAGCCACACGAGAACACAAAGCAGCATCAGAGCTGGACCAGAGCGCTTTTAAAGCTGCTCTGAGCGCTTCTGAAAGTCTGTACTGCTCAGAAAATATTACTCTATCAGCCCCTGCAAATGAAAAGCATCACAACCGATGGCCTATTACCTCGAACGTCAAATTGGGTTCTTTACTAGAAAACTATCACGGCCTGAATAGCTATTCAAAGTCATATCAAGCCACGCTATGAGCAGCTGTGGAATAGCCTTCCATCAGCCTGCTGCTTGACATGGAGACGTCAGCCCAAGGACATAATATCAGCAGGACTGAACAACATTGTTAACGCCACAATGATTCTCGTGGCGCAGTCTGAGATCTTCTCAAAAGCTTTTGTCCTCCTTTAGCTGCATAAAAGGTTGGTCAACACCACGCCTGGAGCGGCTGAGTGGCATGAAAAGAGAAAGGCGGCGGGGCGGGCCGATGCGTTGCATATTCATCCAGAGCAGGTGGTGGGTCTAATTCCACCCAGCCAAATCGTCTGACCCTAATTATGATCAATTAAGGCTCCAATAAGCTCCCCTCTCCAGAGTCGGATTAAATCCCAATATATTCAAGCCCTCGGTATCCGACTCACATTTCTGAGTGATTTTTATTCATGCCTTCAACCTCTAAAGGAATGCAACGAGGGTCAACTTGCACTAAATGGTGATAATTGAAGAAAAATACTGATAATTCAGACTTCCTGCCACCTTGGAAAGAAAATAGAAGGAAACCTGCTGGAAAAGAGTATCCAATTGTTGTGTTCTGACACAAAGTTCAAGGATTTTATCAGGATAATGCTTTGAAATCCGCTCTGACACCAAGTCTTGATGACTTCTGATGACCTTTTGTCACTTAAATCCACATTTCTCGTAATCTCCTCTTCCTGATGATCTGTTGAGTTAAACATTGCTTGAGACGGGATTCATTTAATCATAATGATTAAATGACATTTTGTGATTTCAGACTAGAATGAAGTTCATTTTTAACAGAAAACCATAATTTTACCCCACAGCCTTCTGTCTCTCCATTACTTGAAATCTGATTATTATTATTATTATTATCATTATTATTATTATTATTATTATCGTTATTATTATTATTATTATTATTATTATTATTATTATTATTATTATTATTATTATACTCAAGTGGAATTTCTATAAATAAATCTCCAAAAATGTGTGGAATTTCTTTTTTTTAATCCTCTGATTCCAGTCCCTGCTGAGTAATCGGTGCATCCCCAGAAAAGTGTCCTAACATTTGACATCTAAAATCAAAGCTAGCAGTCATATTTTATTAAATTCTGTCTGTTTTTCATCTCCCACCCAGTTTAGCCACTCCACAGAACCCTGGTTTGATTTTATTAACTGCAGTAAAACATCCATCCCAATAATGTGCTGTTGTAGACATCTTAACCTTCCGAGTAAATTATTCCCTTTATGCAAAACACATTCATCATGTTACATGTAATCTCAGGCCGATTACGTGTGATAATCCATCTCTGATGAAAAGCTCGTTCTGGAGAGGGGGAGCGGTCTGACGGATGAGACAGAGGAAGAGCGTTGGGGCAGAGTCGGATGGAGAAAAACAAGTTTTCACTCAGATCGCTAATATTTCACGTCTCAGTTATAAACAGCAGGATGGAGCCACGATCGTGGCTGGAGGCCGTTTATGTTTTGATACCATTGATTATCATCCTCACTGGGGATGCTGGTCTGCAGCAATTTAGCAACAAAACGTCCACCGGAGGAAAATAAATAATCTTAATTGCTGATATTAGCAGCAATTAGTGGAGTTCCTCACAAAGAGGCCCGGGTTTAAAATATCAAGTGTCTGGATTTGAGATCATCTGGATTGATGGAAGTGGGGGTGGAAGGATGTGTGTGTGTGTGTGTGTGTGAGACAGATGGAATTTACTTAAGCTGCAATGCTTTGAATCAGGGTGAAAGGTCAACACTTTTGTTTGACCCTGGGTTCCAGCCTAAAATTCAAACCATCCCACAAGCTAAAGCTTGTGAGTAAGAATCCAAGTTTTTTCATGTAAAACTCCTTAAAGAATACCTTCCCCTAAATAAGTTTTAGATTAATTTCTTCTTCCATTTCTTTTTCAGAGAGATTATATTAGTTATATGAGGATGTGTCGCTGAGTGCTGCTTTACAGACAACAAAAGAGGGATGATGGGCGCAAAATGAACAGAACCAGGAAGTTTGTTTATATATATATATATATATATAACACCAACATCTACTAAGGGTGATTGGACACTGACTACTGAAATCCTCAAGGGGGTGTCAGTGTCCACCTACAGAGAGTCCTTTTGAATGACCAATGTGGGAATTTATGGGTTAAAAATAAAAATAAATAGTAAAATAAAGTGTGAGATATCCTCTAAACAGCTGGCTGGAAATCAGCTCAACAGCTTTCCTGCTAATATGGCAGCTTAATGAACAGACAAAGGTCATTTTGAGGGTTGAACATGTGAAGGAAGATGAAACACACACTCACACACCTAAACTGCACTATCTGCTTGTTCCGGCAATTTGGCCGGATTGAATTTCCAGCCCGATCAGCATCTGTGTCAGAGTAACAAGACTTTCTCATGAAGTCCACTCACATGAAACAAAGCTAAACCTTCCACGTCACTGGACCGGGGAAGTCAGAATGAAGAGAGTCAAAGGCAGGAGGTGCAAATATGTGAAGAGTCACAAAAGAGACCTGAAGGCTGGGAGGAAAACAAATATATAAACACCCCGGCCTGCTCAGGGGAGAAGGGCAGAGCGTGACAGCTTCTTCATTCAAAAGGAGAGGAGAGATATCCAATTATCTCCCACCAGATAAGAGATGAGGCAGAAAAAGTGCCTTTGAGGCACCCAGAAGGCAATATTAAATCTATTTTGTGCCCTTCAGAAAAAAGCTTTAAATCCTTTTTTCATAAAGAAAAGCTGACGTTAACAGTGGCTCTGCATCGTGATTATCCCAGTAACCCACACCTGCGTTTAAACGCTCCAACACGCTGTATTATCTCCACTGGAAGTGACTGTTGCTGTCCTTTGTGTGCTGCAGGATAATCTGTCTCATGCTACGTATAGTGAGTGATTAATGCTCTCTGCCCACAACTCAACTCACTCATTATCATAGCTACAGCCACTGTAGGGTGCTGCGGTGGTCATGTGAGACACAGCGACAGCTTCCAGAGGTGATCCATCAGAGATCATTGACCGCTGCACCGGAGTCGGATGCGGGACGTCACGCAGGAGCTTTTAGAGAAACAACTGGGGACCGAGGATTTGGGAGCCGTCAGACAAGTTCAAAATGTATCATTTGGAAAGAATGGACCATTAGGAATAGATCGATTCACCTGCTTTGAAAGGGACAAAGTGAAGCTTTCAGAGCCTTCAAAACAAAATGACATGCAGCTGGTGAGGACAGCTCTATCTGGGGTAGTAGGGCACGGCACGCACCCAAACCCTCGCTTTATCCCAGCAGACAAGCACATACCTGCAAAGCTGGCACTTTCCGCTGCAAGCGTCTGCTTTCAGATGCTCTGTGGGTATATTTGTCTGTGAGAGAGAGAGCGTGTGTGTGTGTAAAGGAGGCGGTGGCGCCAAGTCCCATCCATCACTGCCACGGGCATGCATTAATCCCCTTTTGCATTCTCAAGGAGCTCTGACGCCAAAAGGGAGTTTGTGGCCTCCCCCACGTTGGATAGGGCACAGCGCACTGTGCCTATTAAATCCGCTGTACGGCTAAACTTTACCCAAAACGTGTTTTGCACTGGGGAGAGCCGATGAATCACCAACATGTGATTTAAGCTCAAGAGCCAGAGGACAAGCCAACTCTGATAAAACGAGAAACGTCCGAGCCAAACAGAGCCATGTGTTCATGAGAAAACCAGCTCAGAAGCCATCAGACTTTTACGGTCTATTAAAGACCAGGGTGCAGATAGCAGTCAGGTTAAATACAACATGAATCACTCAGGTCACTCTGATCGACCGGTAATGTAAGCAAGCGACCTTACATGTGATGAATAGGAGGGAAATAAAAAAACAGCTATTGCTGGCAATCGCTCAGAACTCTCAACACGGTTTATTCATCACAGTCATGTCTGCTTAAGCCTATAACCGTGACAACCTGACAGGAAAAAGCCACAGCGGAGCTCTAAGGGTATTAGTGGTGGTTGGACAAGTCAGGGCCCGTCTGGTTGGTTCACTCATTGTGGTCAAGGTTAGCAGACAACAAAGCAGCTGATGTTCAGGGTCTATTAGGAGCCATTACCTGAAACAATTACTGCTGTTATTCACGTCTGCCTTTGATCACATCTGACAAGTTTGTTTTTAGTTAGAAGCTCTGGCTCGACGTTTCCTGGTTAGAACTTTTTGTGCATGGGAACAAAAGTTTTAATAAAGGCGCACTGATCCTGGTTTTTGAGGCTGATAACAATTTATGTATGAATAATGCTCGTTTTTTTTTGTTTGTTTTTTTTAAGCGATCAGTTATGCTGAGTTTCACATGTATGATTGGAATGAAAATAGTCTTCTACCCCTATTTCCTGCATTTGCCACAAAAAAGAAATAGATGGTGAAATGCTCAGATCAGAAAAAGCCAGTTGCCTTGATGTTACTCTGTAAAATTTGTCTTCATGGACCACAACGACTCACAACAGTAGAAGATTGTGTTGATCTAGTGGCGAGGAAATGGAGCACGTCTTGGCTTGTAGAAGCTAACCATTAGCATTAGCATCTCCACGTTTAGGATTGTGTTATTTGTGAAGCTAAAACATAAAAATTGTATTTTTTTACCCAAGAAAAAAAGAAGAGCGAACAAAGGCACTGGAAGAGTCACGTTGCTGTTAGCCAATCAGAGGAGAGATGTTCACATATCTTTAATATTATTGAGTAAGACTCATAATCCTGTCGTTTACCGCCTCCCCGCTCCTCCAACTACTTCCTGAAACAGAAGCTTCAGAGCTTTTTCCCATACAGAACGACACATTCATTTATACAAGAGAGACCAAAGTAAATGTATTGAAATAACTATTTTATACCCACTTCAAGATGAATCTGGATCAGCTAAATTAGAATTAGTAGGTCAGAGTTGTACAAGAACTAAAAATAAGTATTAGCCCTAAAAACCAAAATCAGTGTTTCCCTATGACTTGTTTAGGATGTGGACTTGACTCAGTACTTGAGTGGAAACAGGTTAGACTTCCTAGCAAAGTGCTAAACAATGACTGTTATTCTGCATCAAAACAAGAAGATGAAACTGCCTAAAAGTTGAGTCATAAATGCATAAAAGGTTGAGTGAAACTTCTCTGTGGTAGCTGAGCAGAGTGCAGCCTGCTGACTGGCTGAAGATGGAACGATAAAGCAGTTGTCAGCATCAGGCTGTGGACCTACATCAGAGCTCAGTAAACACAGGACCACAGACTGCACGGCTAAATAAACCATCCTGCAGGTGAGATCACCTGTTTACATCAGTCAGCCTGTAACTAAAGCCTGCACGTATAAATGTTTATGCACGGTCAGCATATAAATGTTACTTTACGTTTAAGGAGCCCTCAAAAAGTATGGTCCTAACATATAGTTGGAAACATACTTTAGGTGTGGATGTTCAGTCATGTCTGGTCATTATTCCAGATGATTAACGTCATTCAAATACGACCAAATCCAGTGCAAGCTAAAGTAGTTCACACACATTTTGCCTGCAGAAATTTAATAAATAAACCTGTTCAACACCTGCAGCTGGTGTTTTTTGGTGCACATGAGTGTGAACTTTGTTTTTCTTGTTGATGCTTTGTGCTAAGAGTATGTACTGGCAAGAATCTGGCGATACAATATATATCACAATACGGACGATATTTTAATTTTTAAAACTTGCTAAGATGCAGCCGGTGTTATCGTTAAATCTTCTTCCGTCAGAATGACGGCAGTAAAAACTGCAGCCAACTAGCGGCCGGACTTTGTACCACACAAAAGTATATGTTTGCATGTAAATTCTCAGTAAAATCGACACATCAATTCAGTATCATAGAGTGAAGTATCATGATATTTCAGTGTACTGATAATCACTTACATCCCCACTTTGTGCATAATCCATAAAAAACTAAAACTATGCCATAGGTTAACATGCAATTCACTGAAATACACAGAAGGTGGTGCAACACCTGTTGCAGGGAAACAGATCTTACATTTCCAAATCCCAACAGGAAGTTCTATTAAGTTCACGTTAAATAAAAACGAGTCAAGATTAGACTTTTAATGCTGAATTACAACAAAAAAGCTGTTATCGACATGTAATCCACAACAGGTGCTGGACAAAAAGCACTGTGTGTTGAAAGAAAAACACACAAAAACAAAGACTGAACATGCAACCAGTCTCAGTCTTCACTGGGATGAAAAGCCATGTGAACTCACTTGAAAAGTCACAGGCAAATTGGTGGAAACTGAACTCCTTTGTGCTATCCTGCAAAGCCTTTTGTGAAAGGAATGTGGTCCATAAATGACTGATAAAACAAACAGGTCTCCGCTGGCACCTAATGGCACCTCATCTCTGGGCATGGCAAACCGGGCTAAGCGCTAGCAGCTGTGCCACATGTGCACCTTGTTTTACAGACATGATTAAATTAAGCCCCACCCCACCCCCCATCCTGCCAAACTCATTATTATCCCATCTATACAGAGAGGCTGGCTCAAGAATGTCAATGAGGATCATGCTCATAGTGCTGCAGTCACGCACAGAGCATAGGAAGGAACTTTCACATGATCAGACACTAAATCAGCAACATGTTCCAGCTGACAGGCTTTCTTTTCCGGGTTTGAAAAATTACAGGCCACTTCTGGATTTTGATTCATTAATAGGGAATTCTTCGGCTAATTGAGTTGATGCTCGCAGGCGGATGTGACAGACAGGCTGTGGTCCCACAGGACAAGCTGGGAGGGAGAATCGACAGGCAGATGCTCGAACCAGCAGAGGTCTCAAAGGGTCAAGCTGCTCCATTACGAAAGGACAAGGGTGGCATTTATTCACAGGCTTTTCCTCCTGAGCAGAGATGGGTTTGGAGGGAACGGGGCTGAATACTTAACCCTTGAGGCAAACGGGTGACCACAAACTACCCACTGTTTCTCTCATTACGAACTACGGTTCCAGTAAAACCCACAGAAACAGAGCAGCATTAAAAGCACAGACAGTAGTGGTCGAAGAATATGAGACGTTCAGAAATGATTAGCCTCTTGATCGAGGGAAAGCGTGGTGTTCAGACGATCCTCCCCGCCAAGACAAACATGCTGCAGCCCACTTGAGACAGCAGTGATAACCACAGAGGCGTGTAAGTTTAAACAATCAAACCTGACCCAACTCGTCATTTTGTGCAGCAAAGCTGTTATGTCTCACACTACATCAAAAGGGTGCTTTTTTCATGCCATATTTTTTTTCACTAGAACTTGATCGTGTGGCTAACTGAACCTTATAGCACAAAACATTAAACCGGATGATATAGATGCTTGTCGGAAAGAGTGACTGCAGTTTTCCAGCTTGTTAAAATTCCTGCCTGTGGCACAGTATGATAGCATAATTGGCAAAAACAGCAGGCATGTCTGGGACCAAACATGAACACCCCTGCTAGACACATATCACCGTCGTTTTAGAGAAGCTACCCACTGACTAATGGCCCACTTTCTTGTGGGCTACAGTTAAAGGCCAGCCGAGCATGTTAGATAATGGAAAAGAAGAAGCTGGGATGTGTTGTGTCATTTACTACAAATAAACATTTAAGTCAAATGAAAGTGACATGAAACTATTAATACAACATGACAGAGTAAGCTCAGCTTCCAGCCTTCCAACAGCTGGGGAAAACCCAGTTCCTGATGGTTCTCAACACTGTTATTATTAGCTTAAGGCTCTGCATGCTAGATTTAACCTATGCACTGTAAAATATCATTATTAGTATTTTTAAAAAGCAACCACAATTTTCCAGTACTGCCAATTTCTCCACGAGCATATCTAAGGGGTTGCTGTCGAATACAAAAACCACACACACACACAGAATTACCACAGAGGAGCAACGCGAGAGCCTAAAGAGACAAGGATTGGTTTTCAAAACAGCTTCAACATCATCTCAGTGGCTATTGCAGGGTCCTTTTACACTCAAGAGTCTCTGCATGGAAGCAATAGACATTCAGGACAGGGAAAGAAGGAATCGCCAATAAAAGAAAACGTCACACAGAAAAGCCTCAGTTGAGCACCTGAGGACAGATCAGGGAAATTACTGCGTTCTAGTCGTAGTTTGTATTGACAGTGAAGATTAATTGCCAGAATGTGGATGCCAAGTGTATATCTGCTGCATGTCAGTGGGTTGAGTGACACAACATCACTCACCTATTAGTCAGCAGTCAGGGTGCGCTCCTTGGATCACTAACCTCAAGAGGCTGCGAATAAATGATTTCACCCTCCGAAGGGGAAATCATTTAGAACGGATGACATCAGAGCTGTACATCAGATCCTGTCAAATATCAAGGAGTTTATTTGTCTTTGATATGCAGGGAACACTTCTGTCATGAAAGCAGGTGAAGAGACGATCAAAAACCCCAACAGGCAGTTCAGTCGCAGCGACTCCAGCAAGAAGCAAACTAACACAGACTTCCTCATTTTAGGCAAAAAGAATGCAAACTCAAAAGCTGCTGTGCAACATATTTGTCACTTTGCACCATCATTTGTCAAAACCTAAGTGTACAATTGGAGTACATGCACATCCCATGTACTTGTGAGTCTGTTGTTTCCCTTTGACCCTACTGAGGCAGTTTAAAATGTAGAACATTTGTGCAGACAAGCAAAGGAACCCTTTAGAAAAGCAAACAATGGTTCTGTTGAGTGTTTCAAACAAATAGAAAGATGGAGTATTTCTGTGAGATGACCCATACAGGGGAGCATGTAAAGTCTCAAAAGATACAGGAGGAAAGGAGGTCACTGTGCCACAAAGTAAGAGAAAATAAAGACCAGGTGAAGAGCACTTCTTTGTAAATTTATTCTTAACAGGAATTATTAAGGCCAATAAGACAAAGTCATGAAAGCACAATTTAAACAATGAATACTACAGTTCTATCTATATTTAAAAATGTAACTAAAGATGCACCAATTCTGGTTTAGAGGGCCGATACCAACTTCTAACTTTTGTACAGCTCTGACCTGTCAATACCAATTTTGGATTAATCAGATTTATTTTAAACCATACTTAGATTTGTTTAATTTCCGAAAAACTTGAAAAATTATAAATTCTGTAAGAGAACAGTTCCACTTGGAGGATCTATTTTTGCTAGCATGAATTGGCGATTGTTCAAAGATCGCAAAAAGTATATTTTAACACTTCTGTAGAGCTGCTTAGGCCAGTATCCTACAGGGTAGCAACGGTTGGGAAATAGTCTGTGTCAGAATTGTAATACATTTTGAAAATACTTTGCAATAACTACTCAATGTGGGTAATGTTACAATGCATTGCAGGAGGTGGCCTTAGACAAATAAGTGCATCTTTTGCATGGCTGCCTATGGGTCTGGGTCCCTCCAATAGTCACAAAGTTGTGAGTCTGCTAAATATGTTAAGATGGGAAGGAATTAACCACGACTGAGGTGGTGCAAATTGGACTCTAGCAACCCAGATCGAATGTTTGATGGGACAAGATGACACAGCTATATTTGTTCCATACATTTTGCCAGTGGGAAATGTCCTACATCCTACGAGAATGATGAGCCGATACTAGCAAAGCTCTCAGATGTGGAGTTACACAGGAGTCCGCGGCGTAAACGAAGGGGCCCTGCTGACCGTCTCAGACGAACAGCATTCCCATCCGAACATGGATGAAAAAGGCTTTTGACCAGAAGTGGGTGGTATGTAAAAAGTAGTGACACAAATAATTACCTAAGTAAAAAATAAAAGTACTTTGAGAAACTATTACCAGACATGGTTAGGTTACTATATTATATTCTAAATGCCGTTCCCACTTTACTACCAACATTCACACACACTTAAACTTTTCTATAACAGATTTCATGCCTTTCACTTAAGAAAGGAAGCTGATCAGAGCTTAAAAACGAAGAACGTCCTCTTTCATGGCTTCAGCACCGTAATAAATTCAAAACTGAGCGAGCGGACAAATCGAGACGCACCTCTCCAATGACACTGGAATGTTTGATAACATTAATAGCCTCCCTCGTAAATTCAGCTCATGGTGAGCTGCATTTCCCACCATCACATTAAGAGAGACAGACAACCTTATTGCATTGAGATTTTCTGCATGGAGATTTGATAATCCACTGACATGACTGTGACCCCAACAGCTGCTCAGAGGCTGCATTAATATTGCAAAAAAAGTCCCAAGATGCAACAAGCCGAGCATCAACCTGCTCTGTGTAACCCCGGCGATAGAGGCAATCTGACTCAGCTTTGTGCTCGTTGTCATAAAAATGACGAAACTGGGAAGAAATCCTTAAGTGGGGAATGTTATGCAAAAATATTTTCCTCCAAATCACAGCAGGATAAATGATCCTATAAGCATTTTTGTCTTTAACTTCCAACCCAGGCAGACAGTAACCATGTCTGGGTTCAACCTGTGGACCTTTATAGGTTCTAGACATTGTTAAAAAACCCACGTCAACGGCGGCCCACACACAAGCTGCACAGCTGCTGCTTGGCTGATAAGCTACTGTTTCCTTAACACTGATGAAGTTATGCACATATTACACCAATTAACTACTCATTTAAAGTCTAAAAACCTATGAAATGTGGTAACAACTTTTTTTTCTTTGCTCTTTATCTTGATAAGTGCTACAATGAGGCCCTTCACTCATATATAATGCCCCCTTTTCACTTTAGCAGCTGAAAACTGTCAACTAAATATGCCTTGATGATGATATCACCCTAGGAAATAAGCCAGCTATGCTCTTTGGAGAAAGGCATTCTGAAGGAAGCTGGTATTGAGCGTACTTGCTGAGTGAAGCCCTGGCTTTCAGGTGACCTAAAGCAAGTGAAACCCAGTTTTTGTTTACGCTGGCCAGTCCCCAAACAACTGAACCAACACGACAAGGTCTGGAAATTAGGAAGTGGAGAAAAGAGCTTATCTTTCCCAGAGATCAAACCACCAGCTGTTCAAAGTAGGGTTAGCGGAGAGAAGTGCTAATGAGCCTGAAAATGTTCCTGAACCAACAGACCCCTCCAAAGAAATTTTGTCTGTTGCATGGTCAGAGAAACTGTGCAGACAAGGGAAAGACATGATCCAAACATATCACTACAGCTTTTGATTAATAACAGAATAGAAACCACATTTGCATCTGTAGCATTTTCTCATCCTGATGATGAATTTGGTTTTTTCCAGTATCCATTCTCAAGCGTTGTTTTCCCCGCCCCTCAGCAGCGTGTCCCTTCATACTGGGAACGTTTCAGACTCACACAGACTGATAACACGTTCCACGCAGCTGGCCCCGTGAGATCAGGAAATCACAGGAGAATTGCAAGATCACACGTGATTTCACCAGTTCACAAGATGAAAAGCAAGGAGAAAGACAGCTTTATGTTTCCAACAGGTCTTTCTGTTCTTACATCCAACATGCACGTACCCCAACTAAATATTTTTACTTATATTTAAGCAATAGGAGATCTGCACGTGACTTTAATTTTGCAGTTTGCCGGATGCTTTACACTATTCCAGTCTGGCCCGATCTGAATTCCTTAGCCCGACTTATTCTGGAAGTGTAGCAATTCAAAAATAGACCTGTGCATCAGTTTAGTGGTGCAGTACGCTTCTGGGACACGCAATATACGCCTTACGGTGCGCCCGGTGGAAACACACCCATCGACTAGAATGGCGGCTATTAGATGTGTGTATTGCAGATGCTACACCCCTGCTTACACACCCAGTGGAAAACCAGTATAAAACACTACTTAAGCTTTGGCAATGAACAAAAACATTGTCTGCTTCAATGAAAAGAGTTAATTTCATACAGGAATGAAAGACTGGATCAGGTGTGCTTGATTTTTTGGGGGGGGTGGGGGGGGGGGGGGGGGGGGGGGGGGTAGAAAGGGTTGCTAAACTCACTGATGAGCAGGTGGGATGGGTTTGAGTAGATTTGAACCCTGAATTTGTTCCATCCATCACGAGTGTCAATAAAAAAACACATGGCGCCAACTGAACATCACCAACCAGTGCACATTTGGCCAGTTGCACCAGCTGTGTTTGCTTTTCCAATAGGGCATGGACGGTAAGTGGGAGCCTTATGGCTACTAGACAGAGTCAGGGCAGATCAATCACAATTTCTATTGTTATAAGGATCGACCTGTAACCCAGTTTGGGAAGCAAGGAGCTAAGGGGGAGTAGATCCAGTGATTTCCATACAAAAGAGGCCTGGACATTGTGCAAGCACGTGTCTTTAGAGAAGGATCTAAAACACAAATATCACGCCTTTTTAAGCTTAAGACACAAACGGACACACACTGAACCAATGTTAAAAAAAATACAGTATACACGTGGGCATAATCACACTGTTGATTCGTTTTCTACAGGAGCTGTACCATGAAGATTTAACATCCTATTTGCAGATTAGTTCATCGTTTATATAATCAAAACACTTCTTGCATGTCCACATCCTGCACATCACTGGCTTTATCAGGTTGGAATATTGCACACTAACCATCAGGCGTAAAGGAATTACATGCACTGCTACTCAACTGCTGTCACAGGAGCCTTTTGTCTTCTGAACACCAGTTCCTCGTATGATTTATATCACCAATCAATAAGAGTGGTAACTGCGTGTCTTGCAGTTATTTCGTTGACGTTAATGAAAGTCTGACTCATAAATGAAGTCATCTAGCTTAGTTAGAGCACTACCTCAATCTTCTCATTACCCACACACCCCGGCAGCTTGGTAACCCGTAATCTGCTACCTCATTTGACACATTGTTAAAGAGCCCGTCTCCCTTTAATCTTCATTTTCTTCTCAAAACCGTTTAGGTCATTCTTTAGCAGGTGGCTCTGAATGAGCTCTGTTCAATTTAGACCTGTGCATTAATCTCCTCAAAGGCCTGGAAGTTGGAGCTGGAAGGAGGAGCATGAATGGATTCACAGGGTTAAGCTGGATGAGGCTGGACAGAAGGTTCCTGGATGTGCAGCAGAGCAGAGAATCAAGTGTTGGAGCAGATAAACAAAGTGCATCTGAGTGAACAAATCCCTCAAAGTTGGACGGGTGTGTGTGTGTGTGTGTCTGTGTGTGTACTTCTGCCATCTCAGTTGCAACAGATGTTAAAAGTCAGAATCACTGAATTATGTAGAACAGAAAGTTAAAGAAATCTCTTTAGGGGTATACTGTAATCAGAGTACACGAACGCATAAATGTTGCGTTATGACCTCAGAGTAAAGAAACCTTCCTCCAGACTCTGAGTTTGGGGCCTTGAACTCATCTCTAAAAATCAAATAAAACTAAAAAATAATTCCTAAGATTTTTTAGCAATGTTTTCAAAATGAAGCTGGTAATATTTGGAGTTACTAATAGAAATCCAAGGGTCATGGTTTTGAGGGCCAATACCAATTTCCAAATCTTCTACAGCTCTAACCTGTCGATATGAATTTCCCACATTAAGATCAGGTATTGTTGGCATGAATTAGTGCTCGACTAAGTTCAAAGATTGGTGAATATCGCTCCGTTCCAATCACCAGCCAACTTATTTGGTACATCTTAACTCAGCCTTTACTATTTATTAATAATTTAATTATAATTTCTTTGCCATGATGTTGTTTTAAAGCATAAAATAACAAATAGGGGCAAAACCAATATTTGACAATATCAAAGCGATAAGAAAAATGTGAGTAAAATTGATCTAAGGTGTATTTTTGAGACTTACTGGAAGCCGCCACAAGGAAAAGCTTGTTTTATTTCAGCTGTTCAGATACATTCAGATGTCTGGTTTCTATTTAAGCCAGTGGTTTGAGTCTGAACTGCAGCTACGAGAACCCAGAAGGGTCAAACCTGGCCGTGTGTCTTTTGGTTGCCCAAGATTCTGTCAGCACCAGCTTTTTTATTCATCTGCTTTTTTAGCATCCACTTTAGACACGCTGGCCTCACGCAACCAGCAGTTTGGGAGCAGTAGAAAATAGAAACACCAAGATGCCTGACTGCAAAACAGAAGCCTTGCAGGGGTAACTGATTGCAATCTTAGAGACAAAAATAATGAGAATTAGACAAAGAAAGGTTTTTATTTGATTCGTTTTGAACCCCTGCAGCCCCTTGTGACAAAAAGCAAAGATGTTACCCACCCCTCATAGGTCACATGCACGGCACCTTATATGGATAAAAATGTGCCGGGGCAAAGACATGAAACATTGGTGTTTCTCAGCCAGCAGGCTTGCTCTTTAGAATTAACAAGCACTTACAGCCTGCTGTCAGGGAGCACAGCTCCAAAAGTTTCTAGCCTGATCACTGCTCACAGGAAGCATCAAAGCACCAAAGACAAGCAAAAGGAGACTGTTTGATAAAGGGGGTTCAGTGGTAATTATGTCACAGCTTCACTATGTTACCAAACCGTGAGCTGAAAACAGCTAGGAGCTCTGCAGCTCCTCTTCAGAATCACAACAAGTGACATACCTGCCAGCTACACCGCTAAACTCACAACTGGTGTCACAAAAGCACCAAAGACAACAGCGCATTTTCTACTAATACGTGAAATTACAAGTCACTCTCAATCAGTGTCTTGGTTCAAAGGTTCCTTCCAACCCACAGAAAAAGCAGAATAACAAAAACATAATGTTCCTTGGGGTTGAGGATTTTTTGGGCCACAAAAATGGGAACCACACAAGCCGAAGTATGTGCTTGGTGTTTTTGTGACCCTGCAACTTAAAACACTGATCTCCAACAGCGTGCACACATGAAAACAACAGAGATTATGCAAGTAAATTACGTTTATTGTGCAATTTAACAGGCATCGACATAAACCAATAAAACAGCATATCAATTCCTGCAGAATTCAAATGGAAGGCATAATTTTCTTGCACGATTTGGCTGTTTCCTGGATGAAATTGCTCATAGGGTTTTGTTTCTGATAATTAATCACACACATTAGTACTTTCTAAGACAAGTACCTAACCAGAGATCAATGAGAAACCCAGTCAGCCTTTCAAAGTCAATCATTAGCCCGTTTTTATTATTACAGCCCTCCTCGGTGGCATTTAAAGGTAGCAGGACAGTCACAGTTTTTTCTGTTTCCTTAACAGAGAGGAGATCCAAGATGCCAAAAGGCATCCCAGTCCCTCCCTCCTGCTTCATGGCCCTGTTTGCACTGGGCTGGACCTCCACTCCAGGGGTCCTGGTCCCCTTTTGTTGCCTCTCTGTGGCTGGAGAGCACTGCCACCCCAGCACATGGTCCCAAAACCCGTTCAAATAGAGAATAAATCACATCTGAACACAGCAGCAGAGCAGTGAAGTGATCCAAACACCTCAACCATAAATCAGACTAACTTTAACACACACTGGTCTGTTTGATTTGAGGTTTAATTAAAAGCTGAACTAAAGACCAGCATTTATCAGAATATCCCACTTAAATTGTACTTCACGCTGATTCACGACTGAAGGGAAGAAGTCAGGAGTCGTGCTGAGAAATGTTTGATCAAATAATTATGACACAAATAGTTTTATTCTACTCAACGCTCTGGAGGTGAAAACACATTTCAGAGTGGCATAATTAAAATCTGCAGGCGAATCGCGTGTTTTAGCGGGTGGGAGTAGAAGTCAATGAAAAGTCAGCGGATGAATCCAAACACGCGCATTCCAGCCAAACACGCAAAAACTTTTTCTTTTTTGTTTTTAAACCAAGTGGATAAAAAAAAGCTGCGTGCCTTTTCAAACAAACAAATAAGTTCCTCCTTCCACTCACCGGTGAACGTTTCCTCCAAAGGCGGTAACATGTTTCCCACCCCGGTGCCTTAGAATAAAGCTTCTGCTTAACGCGCGCGTAAAGTTGGATTATCTTAAATAAAAATCTTTTAAAATCCACGATTTATTCCGTTTCCAGAGCAAACGATCCCGAGACGGAGCGCCAAGAGACTGCGGACTCCTCCCAGACAATGTGGGGTTAAACTCCTCCTTCCAGCGGACACTCGGAGGGGGGATGGCTCCGGTGAAACGCTCAGGTAGAGAGAGCTCGAAGGGGAGATGAATTCTGTTTTATTATAGAGCAAAAGTCAGGAAACAAAGCTAAATCTACTCCAGTTTAACTGAAACTCAAATTCATTTATATAAAAGACACAGAAGAGGAAAATATTGATTTATTGTAAATCTGTACAGAATATCACTAAAACAGAACAGACTGGATTCATATTTGCTTTTGCACCAATTCTGGTTGGAAGGGCCGATACCGATTTCTGATTCTTGGACCGCTGGCATCTGCTGATACCAACTTCAACAACAAATTATCCACACTTTTAATTAACATGAAAATCGCAATCCTGGAAGTAAACGTGTCCACATGGAAGATCTGTTATATCCATCGAGGTGGGGGTGATTTCCAGGAATCAAAATGGCATTGAAAAAGAATTGCTCAAGCTCTATTTCTCATAATTGTTACAAACTAAATAATCAATGTGGATATGAGTTGAAGCAGTTTTCTTTATGCCCTGAATTATTTAGCATTTTAAGCGTGTTTGTCTTGTTAAATCAGAGATATCTGGGGTCACATGTCTTGACGGTTGCTATTTCTGTGGGTCTGAAGCTGAAAAGTTTGGAAACCACAGCAACTGACGACATGATGTTCAATAACCTGTGCAACATTATCAAGATCTGGTACAATTACTGCTGACTTATTTCTATAATTTCCCCTATTTTCATATATGTCATGTACTTTTTCTAATATTGTTATTTTTTAATCATTTTAGATCTTTTCCATATTTTTTCCTTCTAGATGAAACTTTTTTCCCCTTTTCTGTCGATGCACCACTACTAGATACTGATTAGTGCAAACGAGGGATTAATAAAGTTGATCTGAATCTGAATCCAAGCTGAATGAGTGATGGTGAGTATTTTATGGCTGATTGATAATGATGCATTCACAGATTTCAGTTAGTCATGCTGTAAATAAAACGTTTTGGGATATAAAAATGTATAAAATAACATTTGCATAAACTTTTATGATTGCCAGACCTAATCTGTGTTTCTCCAATCTGAGGATGTTAGGGTTAGAGCTATCCACAACAGGTAAGATATTTCTTGTTCATAACCTTTCACACTGGCTAGATCCCTTGAACTGACCATGATCGGCACATAAAAAACCAGTATAAACCAGTACAGAACCAGGACCACCTTATGTGAAACAGTGGAAACAATAAACCTGTTAATCTAATGTTTGCAACAAACACATTTCTTCCTAAATCACTTGATACAGGCTTCCTTCAGGAATAATCCTGCTTCCTTGTGAATCCTCTTTGTTTGCTCCCTACAGAAACTGTTTCCTGCCCTTTTTGGTTCCCAGGTGGTTGTTTGACATGAAAAGAAGAACCAGATTATTTACATAACAATGACAACCCCCGTTACATGCACTGGTAAAATGATAACCAGATTGATAAGAAACAGGTTTGTTCTTCTCAGAAGATCCCAAAAAAGGAACCATTTCTTCTCCGAATGCCTCCACTAACTGACTGCCTTTGGCCAGGCGTGTCCACGAAGTCGGACCCATCCTATCTCATCAGATCTCCTTACAGCTGCTACAGTGGGGGCCAGGATCATGATGCTTATCTGCCTCCCTCCCATTGTAGCAGCAGATCCTGTAACACGCTGCTCCTTTCATCAGGACACATCCACATGACAAGCCACCCTTCATCCCTTTAGGGTGGATTTAGCCGTTAGGATTTACACCCGTCAAAGAAAAGCTGACCCCTGCATTGTTAAGCGTGTCAAATAATTATGTAAAAGAAATAACTCGTGAGGATTACAAATGGAAATTTGATGACGATTAAATGATTCTCCACCTAGTACTGTACATGACTCTTGACATTTTCTTGCCACCTACAGCTCACTCGCCCTCTCTCTCCCTCTGTGTGTGTGTGTGTGTGTGTGGTCATCTGGCAGCTTTCAGGAGCTCTGGACACTCCGCATCTCATTTAATGTAATTGGCTCTGACGGACATCCTGCCACCCATCAGCCCTCCAGGAGTCTGTCACTTTCTGTGGGTTTGGTCCAAGACACTTGACTGGACTGCTGCCTTTAACCCCCGCAGGAGCAGCAGAATTAAATGAAATATTGATAATGTCAGTTTATGGTTTTAAAAGACATCAGGAGCAGAAAAACAGTGAGATCAGCTGATTTTTATCTTCCTTTTTTATGCTGACATGGACAGACAGACAGGTATGGCCTCCCTAATCAACACCTCAGCTCCACTCCTGGTTCCTAAAATAAGGCTTTTCAACACCTCCACTATGTTTCTCCCTCATGGTTCCCCTCTAATAGGGTTGTCACTGCACATGCATGTCTGTGTGAGTGTGTTGTTCCTGGAAAAGAGGAGAAGAGGGGTTTCAAACCCTGCAAAGTGAAATTCTAACCCATCTACCTGCTGTAGAATAAGATCAGGTCCTTAATAGCCCTGAATGAGGTGATGAGGTGGTGCAGAGCTGCACCTTAATGGCCATCTGTGACTGGAAGACATTTTTCTCATACCGTTGTTTCCGAGGGTGGCAGCCGTATGTGGAAGGTGCTTTTTGTCGCTCAAGCAAAAAGAAGGCAAACAGCGGAAGGAAAGTAATTTTTTTAGTTCTCAGAAAGAGAAGCCATGTTGAGGAGGCTTTTAACTAAACACGACAGGTCTGATCCAGGTGATACCTCACACAGCCTCCTGCAGGCTGAACTAATGAGAAATCAATGGCAACGACAAGTGAACCTCTCATGCCAGGGTCAATTAGGTCTTTAAGCACTTAAATCCTCTAATTTACATGAGATTTCATGAAATCAGGATTAAAATAGCAAAATTCTTCCTTATGCAGCTGTGTTTTTTTTCTTATAGACCAAGTACACCATTTTGTCAACACATCTGCAGTGGTCTCTAGTATAAAATGTCTTGTGAGTCGATCTCTGTGGCTAAAAGCTCTGGCGCTTCTGTTTCAGGAACTAGAAGTGAGCCAGAGGAGAGGTGAGCTGAAGACGATAGGAAATGGAGTCTTACTTCCTGATAGTCTGACATCTCTCCTCTGATTGGCTAACAGCAATGTGACTCTACCACTGACTCCATTTGCTCTGCAACGTTGATGTTTTATCTCCACTAATAACACAAGCCTGAAGTCGTTCTGCTGTGTGGTTGAGTTGCTAATGCTAACAGTTAGTTTCTACTAGCCAAGATGCTCTCTGCTCTCTCCTGAGCACTAAATCAACAACAGCCTTCCCCGTCACGAGCCAAGAATGCTAATTTACAGGATGACGTAGATCTGACTGGCTTTTATAATCAGAGCGTTTCCCCATCTATTTTCTATCAGTGGCCAAGGCAGGAAATAGGGGTAGAAGACTATTTTCACGTTTAGCCTGCATGTGAAACGCTACGATTGTTATTTCAACAATAAGTAAAAAATGTTTCTTTGAAGTCATGCTTGTTTTGATCTAGAACCCTATGAGCATCACAAGCAGAAATGTCGCTTTGTGCAGACACAACCCCAACAGTTTGGTTGAAAGAGCTGGTAGATGTGTCGTCTGCGGTATCAGAAGTATCTAAAGCTGTGCAAAAGCCCATTTGTGATGGATGTTTTTCCCACACGTCGTATCATCTGTCCGCCACACAGGGGTGTGTCTTTGCTGAAAGTAGCGGGGGGTGCGGCACAAAGCAGGAAAGGGAGGTGGCTGATTTCTTGGGTTGTGGGCGAGGAAAGTATCACAAGGGTGTGACAGAGTGGTGACTTGAATTAGTCCTTTGTTGGCTCTTCATGTGGAGAAAGGATTTAGATGGTTTCATGATAAATGGAGGTAAACAACTGTGGACAAACCATTTCAGTGGTACTGCCATCATAATCCACTAAAATAGGTGTATCTCCTTTTAGGAGCATGATTAAGTAGAGAAGGCTAACTGGAAGGCAATTCCATTTCTCTTTCTTTGGTTGAGTACCTGCCTCCACCTACTTGCGTTCATTTTCTGCAAAACAGATCACTTTGAGGTTGTTAGAGGGTATACATCTCTCTCTGATCCACCAAGCGGGGATTATGACGTAATCAGAGGGCCATCATGCTAAAGCTAACCAAGTCCAAAGCAGCTGACTGCAGTATGTGTAGTCCTTTCTGCTAATCACAGACATAAATAGAAACTGCATTCAAATGTTCTCCTCTCCAGGCTGGTTCCAGCACACATTTTAAGCCCCGCCCCCTTAATGTAAACAAATATATTTTCTTATTTAAAAATAAAAATACACGGGTATTACTTTTCTACTGTATGCACAAATATTAATTGTTCTGAAACATTTAGTTGTAATTAGTTCTTTTATACCTGAAAACATCTTAAATGTGTTTTTGCAGAGCTTGTAGACTTCCCAAAAAGAAAGATGGCAGCCCCTGTCATGGCTTTGCTTTTCTATGTTATATCTATCATTTTGTGCGTATTTTTGTATCATCCTCTCTTTTTTTCTATCTTTATCAAAACCTGACCCAATGGGAAAATGTAACCCTTAGTTAACGATTGAATTTAAAATCTCTGCAAAATGCTTGATGTTATAAAATGATGTCAGCGTGATGCTGTGTTCTGTCAGTTTCCATGAGGACTGGGATGCAGATTGGAATATTTTATCTCATCAGGATTTGATGTGAGCATCTGCTGTGTGAAATCTGTGCTATCAATTCTACCAAATCCTTTTGCTCTGCAGAGCTGCGCAAAGAAAACTCAGCAGAAAACAACATATTCTTCATCCCTGTTCGAATCTGGGTTTCATAGTCGTCTTTCTTTGAGATTACGCCCAGCCAGCATTATCCGTCACTTAAGCTCAAAGTAAAATTCACTTAAATGCAAGTTACTTTACCAGCAAACATTACAGAGACACTTGCCTGAGAAGGAGAGATTTTTCAACACAAACAAACTTGCTTTTTTTGACAATCTTGCCATTGTGTGCGGAGAAAAGTGCAAAAAGAAAGAGAAAACATGTTTGGACTAGGAAACGGCTGTGCAGACGTGTTGGCGCATGCGCTGTGTGAGTGGTTCTGTATTTTTGGGTTGTGTGATACTCTCAGCAGAATTTCAAATGTTTGATATTCGTGGAACTCCACGATTGTCGACCGGGAGCTGGTAGGTTTTAATCACTTCTCATTACCCCCTGACCCTGTATATTAGTTACCCAACGCGAAACACAAAACCTCTTCAAAGATTGTCACACAAGTTGGAAAGTGGCTCAAAATGGGCTGAAATTTGCACGTTATACACCCGGTTGAAGACAAACCACTACAAAGTACTTAGAAATGTGTATACTGAACTATTATTTCTGAGTTGTACACACTTAAGCAGAATTATACTGTAAGCAATTTCAAAATAGTTTGTACTGGTTTGTAATAGCAACTTGCATTCAAGTCCATTTTACTTTGTATGCATTAGTGGCTCCAATACATAATTACATATTCCTGTGTTCTTAGTAGTTTAAGTGCAATTGTTTCGCATGCGTTTTCCAAATAAGGGTAACTAATCAGATTTTACAGTGTAGTTGTGTGTGAATCCAGCAAAACTCAGGAACTTCTGAACATCATAAGGTCGGATTGAGTCAAATAACATAACAAGCCACCCAACATATGTTGGATATCAAAAGCTCTATTCAGTAAACACAAATGGTAATGGCTGATTCCAATAATCCAAATGCAATCATTCACTTTGAAGTGTAATGTGGTTTGCATCGGGATGCGCTGAGGCTAAATTCAGCTCATTCAAATTCAATAAGAGAAAACAGACGAAGTGAAAACACGCCAGGCAATTCAGACACAAACAACATGGAGCACAGAGTCTGAGAATGAATCTTTATTACAACAATATTCGACCACAATATTACTCTTTCCCCTTCCTTAATGAAGTTACAGCTTTTCTAGACAAAGTGTTAGAGGGAAATTCTTATTGCTCCATTAGGACTGTGATTATTCCACAGCTGAGCAAGCTAAGGTAACGTTCCCACATCCATTTTCTCCCTGGTCTCCCCGCTGAGCAACACTTTCACACCCATGTGAAAGGGAGCAGAGAACACGCCTGTTAAACTGGCCTTGTTAAAATCTGCTCATTTCACTTGCCTAATTGGAAACACACACACACTGTTCTGGATTTTTCCCACAACATCAGCACCAGTACTGATGCAGTGAGACGAAATCAACTCGTTTTTAATAAAACAGAAAACAAGTAACTCAAAACTTTTATTTGGAAAACAAATACCTCCCTGTGGAACTCCACAGGCTAGCTTCCCAGCAAGATTGGCTTTTAGCTTAGATTTTGTAGGCTACTTATAGGGATTTTTGCATTGTGGGTGTTGATTTACCTTTTTTTATTTAGTAAAAGAAGAAGGTCGTAAAACAGAATTCACTATTGAGACTTACCACATGATTACTGTTTTCTCTGTTCTTAAGTTTGCCATTGCTGTCAAGCTAAACCCCTCAGCACATAAACAAGCTTTGCTTTTGGGGCAAAAAGGATGAAAATCGTTAGCTAAAGGTATTTTTAAGGTTATAACTTCATCACTTACACATTTTTACAGATACTTTGATTGAGAGTCAGCCCCAGAAGCTACTGACGGTTTTGTTTAGCCTATTAGTGCTACTTGAAAAAAAAGGTCACATAAATATGAGTTTGAAATTCTTAAATATGAGTAACAAAAACTTCATTATGCGTTTGGAAGTCATTATTTTATAATAGTCATGATAATGACTTTAAAACTTGTCATTCAGGTGTTGTAGATATAGCATTGCAAGTCATTATAATGAATTCAGGGATAATTAATGATTTAATGAACTTTGCTCTAATAAGTATTTGTAAATGTATTTAAATACCCATAAATATGATACACAAAAGCAAAATACACAAAAAACAAATTGATTTCATTTTTGCAGCTTCATGTGTGACTTAATATTTCTTTATTTCATACGTAATCTATTTTTAAATTGATAACTGTTTAGTTTTGCTAGTTTTACTTCCATCGATGGTACTTTAAGTGGAAAATAACATTTTTAAATCTCTTTCAACCTGCTGAAAAAAGAAACAAAATGCATAATCAAATTTCAAGTGAAAGTTTAAAAAATGTCTTTATTAGGCTTTATTAAACCCTAAATACTAAATAGTCATTTAAACACACTAAGAAAACCAAGTGCAGATAAATCCATCTGCAGTTTCCAGAACAAAGAAGGGATTTTCACAAAGATTAATTTTGATTTCCCTTCAAAACTCCACACAGTGAAGGCACTTGACTTCAAATCAGCCAACATCATAATTCTTTTAATTTAACTTTCATTAGAAGTCTTTTAAAGCTTAAATATGGTTTAAAACAGCATTTAGGTCCATTAAATTCAACACTTATATTCTAAAGGGATAGGTTATGTTTATATGAACTAAAAAGCCCTAAACACATTTTCATGATGCTGCAGTTGTGTTTGCATGTTTACCCATTAGGCTCTTCAGCTAATTGCAGCTAATGGATATGTGCACAAATGCTCATCTCTTTCCATCTGGGCCGTAAAATCCGACTAGTTTGTGTGTATTAATTATTAGGTGTGTGTGCACTGCATGCATGCAACGTCATACATAAATGAACATTTAATTTTATTTTTTTAATTAGGATTTTATTTTAAAGGTTTGTATGTAAAAATGATAGGAATAGATTACTCAAGGCTCATGTTGGTTCATGTCTTCTTGTGTTACAGCTAAAACCCTGCACCGTGTAAAACAGGATATTGCAGCTTTGTGAGTGGGGGATGCTCCAGTTCTTAAGGGGATACACAGGACATCTCAGACGGGTTTAATGTTGTTTAAACCTGCTGATTTGGTGGTCATGGGACCTATTTGAGTTAACACTTTATTCCTTTAGAATTATTTAAATGCCTACCTGTGCAATATTCTGTTTATTTTTGCTAGTTTTTTTCTGGGAAAATGAGCAACTACTGTGTGCCTCAAGAACTCCAAAACCCTAAAAGATTTGTGCTCGGCTACAGATGATATTAAAAAACAATACCCTTGGTTTTGTACACTTTGGCCCTAAGCCTAAATAAATAGATATTTATATTAAATGTGTCCATGTTGAAAGATGAGGTCTCCATCAATCTTTGGCAATGCAGCTCATCTCAGGTTGATGTGTAGTCCAGACATCACCTTTTAATTGGCTGTTGTATGCCAATTCCATTTAACAGGAGGCATGTTTATTTTTCCTATAAAACAAAATAAGAATCCTTGATAATACGGCTCATCAATTATTAATTAAAAAATAATTAAACAAGTGTCGGCTGAGGAAAAATCTGGCTCATTCTTTGTTGTGCATTTTGTCTGGTTTAGAACTTCCAATTCCAGGATGTTGGTTGGTTTTCTCACAAAAAAGAAAATCCTTCCACAATAACTGTTTTGAACAGATTACTGGCCTTTGACTTGGTTTGTCCTTACCATCCCTGTGGCAAAAACACAAATACTTAGACTCATTGTTGTATGTCGTGATTCATTTCCACATTTTGTATATTGTGATAACTTCTGTCAAATTTGCAAGTTTGGTGGCAAAAATCACATGCATTGGCAAATTGTTCACACATGCTTTTACTGACTTCAGCCATCCCTGTTTTATCTTTATTTTACATATTTAAGTATTTTCAATATAATAAAATTAGAATTTTTACCTAAATTCTGCCGTTTTTGGTCATTCTTGTAATGCCAGGTCATGACAAAGTGGGGGCTTGTCCAGGATACATAAATATGGAACAGGCTGTTTTGGCTTAGTGTTTTTGATTATTGACTGCTTATGGGCAGAGTGGAAAATGTAGAAGTTCTCCAATCACTCCTTTGGGTCCTTGCACACTTCGCTTAGCTACTTGACCAACCGAGATGAAGGTTTGTCTTAGTTTATACTCATTTTGTTTGATTTATGTGCTTTTGACACTTTATAGATGTTTTATTTTTGGTTTGATGAGAATCAACACACCTATTTTTGATGCGCTCATATTTTGTGAAGATTGATGAGTTTTCTATTACATCAACTAATTAAAATCTGTTATTCAATTGATTTAAAATGTGACTTTTTAAAAGTCTATATTTATAAGTTAGCAGCCGATTCTTTAGTTTATTATAAATGTCTAATTTTGGACATTTTTTGTCCATATAAAAAAGTCACTAATTTATGCAAAACATTTATGCATATATGAAATATAAAAATGTCCAAACCATGGATTAAATCTGTTTTTATCATTCCTGCCCTGCTATGCTGTAGCATCTTCTCTGGTGCCCGAAACTGCTGGTGATACAGGTGTTGATAGATTCGCCTCTGGTGGAAGTGCAGAACTCCTTTATCTTAGCTTGTTTAGCTTCAGCTGCACTGAAAAGGCTATCTAGCTTTGGTGATTTTCAGTAGGGGTGGGCAATATAAACGATATAAGGTAGAAACGATATAAAATTGGGTAATGATAGAGTTTTTGGCTCTATCGCGATATCGCAATAACACATGACGTCACTAAGATGTGCACCCGCACCGACATTGGGACAACAGAATGGCAGTGACTGCAAGCATGGAGTGGGCGGAGGACGAGGAGCATTCTACACAAGAGATTTTGGACGTCTTTATTCTGCTGTAATATGAGGATTTTTAAAAGCATGTCATTTTGACATATAAACAGAGGAAAAAAAATATCGCAATATATATCGTTATCGCACATGCTTCAGATTACCGTATTTTCCGCACCATAAGGCGCATTTAAAAACTTTTGATCTTCCCCTTAACCGGCAGTGCGCCTTTTAATACGATGCGCCTTTTATACGGACGTAAGTGAGGCCAGCCACACCTGCGTCCGCAGGCAAACAAAGAGCCAGCCCGTAGCACCACCCACCCTTATCAAATAAAAGGTGTAGCACTACTCCACGCAGGTATACCGGTAACCAGCCATGGCACCAACAAAGAGACATGCGTACGAGGCAGAATTCAAGCTCAAAGCCATCGCTCATGCCGTTGAGCAAGGAAACAGAGCAGCAGCGAGAGAATACAACATTAACGAGTCGATGGTCCGCAAATGGAGAAAGATAGACCAGCTGCTGCAGGTGAAGGAAACGCAGCGTAGCTTCAGAGGCAACAAGGCAAGGTTGCCGCTCCTTGAAAACCGAGTTGAGCAGTGGGTCGCAGAGCAGCGAGCAGCACCGTCTCCATTCGTCTCACAGCTGCAGCATTTGCACGAGAGATGGACATTGCAGACTTCATAGGAGGCCCTTCCTGGTGTATTCGCTTCATGCGGAGGCGAGCACTTTCTATCCGCACCAGAACTACCGTCTCGCAGCAGCTTCCCGCCGACTACGCTGAAAAGCTAGCGTTGTTCCGCTCCTATTGCTCTAAGAAGATGGCAGACAAAAACATCCAGCCCCAGCACATCACCAACATGGACGAGGTCCCGCTTACCTTTGACATCCCGGTGAACCGGACCGTTGAGAAAATCGGGACCAGAACGGTGTCTGTGCGGACGACCGGCCATGAGTAGTCCTGCTTCACTGTCGTGCTGGCCTGCCAGGCTGATGGCCAGAAGTTGTCGCCGATGGTCATCTTCAAGCGGAAAACTTTACCCAAAGAAAAGTTTCCCGCCGGCGTGATCATCAAGGCGAACCCGAAGGGCTGGATGGATGAGGACATGATGGCAGCGTGGCTGCGGGAGGTGTACACCAAAAGACGGGATGGCTTCTTCCACACTTCTCCAGCCATGCTGATCTGCGACTCCATGCAGGCCCATCTCACCGACGCCGTTAAAGTCCAGGTGAAAAGGATGAACACGGAGCTCGCCATCATACCGGGTGGATTAACCAAAGAACTCCAGCCGCTGGACATCGGGGTGAAGCGGTCGTTCAAAGCGAAAGCCCGAGCAGCGTGGGAGCGCTGGATGACTGATGGCGAACACACGTTCACCAAGATGGGCAGGCAGCGCCGATCGACTTATGCCACCATCTGTGAGTGGATCGCTGATGCCTGGGCCAACGTTTCCATCCAGACTGTTGTTCGAGCTTTCACCAAGGCCGGGATCACAACGGGAGAGCCGAGCAACGACAGTGACGGCGATGAGCCGGGCGCGTCGGAGCCGAGCACGCTGGGTTCAGTGCTGGGTCAGCTGGACGAGGATTTTGAGGGATTTATGGACGACGAATGAAAAAAAATGTGAGTAAAAATAAAGTTTGATTTTTGATCTAACTCCTTTGTTTGGCTTATTGTACCAACTGCTGGGTGCGCCCTACAATCAGGTGAGCCTTATGGTGCGGAAAATACGGTATATCGCAATATAGATTTGAGGCCATATCGCCCAGCCCTAATTTTCAGTACTCAGAGTAGTCTGCTGCTAGGTTGGAATCAGGGTTGGCACCCACAGCATTTAGTTCTCAGTCGCAGACATCCTTGTATTGCAGCTATAGATGATCATTTGTTCCTCTTCTGTTAATCAGTTTACCATACATCCATGGCCATCATCCATGTCAGCAAGCAGTTGCCCTAGCAGTGCAGGATGGGACCTCTGTATTGAGTACCATGGCTTGCCAAGAGATGTACAGGATGCATAAAAAGCATACAAATGGTGTTTACGTTCTTCTGTATGGCGTAAATTGTCCAGCTCTTTCTGTCGGGCAACAGTGTGCCAATGATACAGAAATTGCACGCGGCTATTTTTGTCTCCACAAAAATCTTGAGGACCTAACAGACACAAGACGTAAAGTCAGTGAGACTTGTTGCAGCTTACACGATTCACTTGCTGATCTTTACATCTAAGGAGAGGTGGTCAGAGAGGGTGGACCCAGATAAACTGGTGGACATCGTCCAAGTCCACAACCACAATAAAATCATCCTCCAGACTGCCGGTGAAGCCAATGTGAGCCTAGGCAAAGTGGGGGTCATCAGGGTCTCGACTAAACACCACGTCTCTCATGAGGGTCTCAGTGCTGTAATTGGTATTGAACAGATTCAAGAGTCCATCCTCTGATGTTGTAATGGAGGTAGATACCTTTTGACGCGGCATCAAAGACGTGTAACTGGAATGGAGTAAAGTAGATCCCAAACAGGATTGAGGTAGCCTAGTGAACTAGACCAAATTCTTGCTTTGCAGAGTTTGGTCTAGGCACGCTTCATAGGAACCCTCGCTGCCTGTGGCTGTCCAATCACAGCTCGCTATAGTTTTGGTTGGGCCAATCACAGCGCTCTATATTTTGGGCCAATCACAGAGCGGGAGTAGCCGATGACGTTAGCGCTGCGGCCGCGAACCCAAGCAACATGGCGGCAACTCAGGAAACACGTTCGTTTGAAACGGCTTTGTCATCAACATTGAATTATTTAGACTCCAACGTGCGTAAGTCTGTCGGATATACTTAGCGGCGTCTTATTTTTATCAAAGTAGTGCAATGTCCCAGTACACCTGATATTCACATGTTTTTATACAAAAACGACAGAAATCGTTGATGTTAGACGCCATTAAAGCCTCCCGCTTTTCCGTCGCCGTGATTACGTCACGTTGTTCGTCACTCTGATTGGTCCTAGCGCTATCCAATTGTGTGCTGACATTTTGAAAGACAACCGTAGATCCCGCCTCACGACTGAGAGCCGTCAATGGTTCGTGGCCAGACTATATATTCACATATATAGGATGACTTGCCAGGCTAGGATTGAGGCAAACACAGCACCTTGTTTCTATCCTGTCAAAGCTGTTCAACTGTGCCTTTCTTGTTGTCAAGAAAGGAATTGATCATGCTTTGTGGCTTGGGTGGACACTCTTAAGGTGGAAACAGACACGATCATACTTTGTGTGTAGACAAACCATTTGTGCATGGATGCTACAGCTTTCACTACAGCCCAATGGGTGGTGATAAGGAAGCTGGGCCACCCTTGCTGACAGCCAGCTACAATGATGAAATTTAACTCTTTGCCTTTGTATACGTAAAACGTAAGATGAATTATGTTTCTGCCCTTGCTCGGATAGGAAAACCACTTGAAAACAATGACAATCCTATTGAACAACTAATTGGTCTTTTAAACATAATTGCCTTTGTTACACAAGTAATTTACAGCTCTCCAGCCTCTTTGACATGATTAAAATGGCTTTTAATTGTATTTTTGGTTAGTGTTACGACCTGGACTGTAGCTCTCTCTTAGGGGCTGTTACCAGGGAATAAGAGCAGACTGTGACATGGTTTAGTTGGGGTTTAAAAGAAAAAACAAAACAAAAAGATAACGGGGACAGAGAGCAGAGCACAAGGGATGGAGAGGCAGAGAGGGTGAAAAGATAAAATACGACAAAAATGGCAAACAGGAGCAAAAATGGATAAAGGGAATAACTGGAGCGAAAGAACAATAACCGTAAAAGGAGTGAAAAGAGGGGGAGAAGGTCCACCTTAAAGAGACAGAGTAGCTAAAATCAGATGGTGGGATGTGAGGAATGCCGCATCAGCGCTTCTACACTTATTGCTCATTTGTCATTTCATTTGCAGACTCTGTGAGGCAGAGAGCATATTTTATATGAAATCAAAGGACTAATAGTCACTGTGTAGAAGAAGAAAATAATTCAACTTTAATAAAAATGGATGCTCTTCCATCATATTAGCATCTTGTTTATCTAGCATTTACTAAAAAGGTTAAAAGACACAGGAAGTGATTGTGTGAGAGCATTTCTTCCACATCTTATCCGGGTCGTGGACTTCTAACCTCCTTAAAGCACACACACTCTTTCACACACGCTGGTGTGGTGACATCTGCTGTGGATAAGAACTGTCACTGCAGACTCTGCTGGGGCCAGCCATCACAGATGTTCTCAGCAGGGTCTTCAGTCCATCCCTCCACCCAGGGGAGAGATCAGGCCGGTGGACCAGAGAAACCGAGAGACAGGAAATCTGTCGTTGTTCAAGCCAACAAGAAAATGGACCGATACGCACAAGCATTCCCTCCCAACTGTATCAAATAAAGACAAGGGAGTGTTTCGTTTATGTGATCTGACATTTGGTTTTTATTTTGTGTGTGTGTGTGTGTGTGTGTGTGTGTGTGTGTGTGTGTGTGTGTGTGTGTGTGTGTGAAAAAGAATGAGGATTTAATAAGAGACTAAGTGAAAATGTGCGTGAATTAGGAAACAATTGTGCATTTGCCTATTAGTGCACGCGTTTGTGTGTGTGTGCGTGTGTGTGTGAAAAGCAGCATGAAGATCCCTGATGCCGGCTGGTCATTAATAAACATGATCATGAATGTTTAATCTCCATCAGTGAGGTGCTACAAAAACCCTCATGGGTGAAATTGACAAAATTACAAACGTGTGAACACACACACACACACACACACACACACACACACACACACACTCAACAGAAGTTGTGGCGGGGGGAACAGAAACACAGAGTGGGATAAACTCCTCCTGAGCAGAAAATTGGCTCAGTTCTTCTTTAGATGTATAAAAAAAGTCTTTAACATACGTCACCCTCCTGCCGTAGTATAAATCCTGATTTGGTAGATTTTTTATGCTTCTAAAATTACACTTTAGAGACACTGATTTAATGAAAAACACATTTATATATATATTTTTCATTGACAGACAAAAAATTAGGGAAAAACGTTGATTTGTTTGTTATAAATTGGCTCTTACAAATGAAAGAATTACAAAAATTCTGGAACTCCCCAAAATATTCAGATTATATAGTATTTTGAATTAAATGCAGATATTTTTTTGAATTTATCAGTAAAATAATATTTATGTCATTTTTGGAATATAGATTTACATATTTTTGCCTTTTTAATTGTAAATATGAAACAAAAACAAATCCTTTAAATGGTTGCAGCAGCTATTGAAATGATCCATTTGAGCTGTTTCAAGACCCGACAGGGAGCCGTGATTGGCCAGCTTATTATTCATAAACAGCAGACTTGAAGGCAGCTGTTCATTTTACCTTTAAGGTGGTCTAAATGAGCTACGCTAGCATTATGCAAATGTGTTAGATGATGGATGAGAGGGACGAAAGAAAAATTAGAAATACACACAAAGAAAATAAACTTTTAGAGGATAAAGCATGAAAAAAACATTCTGTCTATTGTGATTTTCCAATTTTTAATCCAGTTTTCTTTTAAAATTTGATTAATCTAAGATCACAGGGAGTTTAAATACTGAGTAAAAAGCTAAATGGCTCTAGTACGAGTCAGCACATGTAGCCTTAATGAAACATGAGTTTAAATGGATACAGTTCTGTTTATAACACATTACATTAGCCCGCTGATGTGCTGCAGCAGCTGCTCAGTAGTAAAGCAGCTTAACATGCGGTTGGTGTCGGTTTATTCACACAACAAAATGTGGCGTTGACCCTTTAGGGGGTCAGAAAAGCTGCTCAGAACAGGCACAGAGCGAAGGTCCACAAAGAAGAAGAGCTGAAACATAACATGAAACAATTTTTTTTCAGGAAATTTAGCTAAAACATACCACTGAGATGCTGATCGCAGCTTGAGAAGTTTATTCATTAATCAGGAAACAGCAGGAAAGTCTATTGAAACAGGAAAATGGCCTGAAACACAATAACTCATTGTTCTCAACAACTAAAAAACTCCTTTTAGTTGCGTGAATTGATTGAAACTAGAATATTTTCAGTTCCTTTGATCGAATGAATTTTTCTATTAATGAAAAACATTTTATCATGTCTTTGGTTAGTATTTCACAATAAAACAAGAATTTAACCATGTTAAAGGTGGGGTTAGGAGATGTTTTTCTGGAGCTTTTTGCCATATAGCTAGAAATGATCTTTACATACTGATAGCAACCAATAAATTAAAGAGCAAGTCACCCCCAAATCAACTTTATTTGCTGATAAACGGTAATTCAATTCAATTCAATTCAGTTTATTTATATAGCGCCAAATCACGACGAGAGTCGTCTCAAGGCACTTCACAAAGTAAACATTCCAATACAGTTCAGTTCATTAAGCCAATCAGTAAAAAAGTTTCCTATATAAGGAACCCAGCAGATTGCATCAAGACACTGACTGTGTGTTGATACAATCCTCATACAATCCTGGATGACTGAGAACCTTCACCAGCATACTGATAAATGGTATAAATGTCTATTAGTACTGTAGACATATGTACCGGTAGTCAATTTTTTGGCATTTTAATGCATCTTATTTAAAATTGAAATATTCTGGCATAAACTGTCAGTGTAGCGCCCTCTTCAGGTTAAAAAAGTGCACTGCATTTGAATTTGAATCAGGCATCCCTATTGGATCAGTAGTTAGCCAGTACCATGTGACGTTGCTGCACTGCAGTCGAGTCTCGGCCACATTTTTGGCTGGCTCGCACCGGTTGTCTCGGCAAATAACATGCCGATAAGAAAGGATACTGCTCAGAGCCGCTTGCCTCCTCCAAAAATGCTTCCTCCCTTTCCTTTACTTCCTTTGGTGAAGGAGGTGGAGAGAAATGCTCCAGACTAAGAAGCTTGCTGCTGCTTCACTGTACAAGTGGGGCGTGTGTGTTTGTTAGCGGCTCATTTCTCCAACAGTGGATCTCTGAGTGGGGGAGGGGGGTGCTGTCAGTCACTACCACAGCGCCAGTCTCTCGGTCTGCCAGGTAATGCCTCTTTTTCATTTTTCAAATAAAAAATGTGGGTGGAGACTCAGACTCTGGTAGGGGGTGACTTGCTCTTTAAATTTTTTGACAAAAAAGTAAAAATTAAACATTCAACCCTGGAAAAATCTCATCCAATCATTGTGAACGTCCCATTCTTAATGATTGGATCCTCATCTGTCCATCACACTGCCCTCTGACCGTTCCTCCCCCTCTATGTGCCACAAATTATGCGTTCTCTGCTTGGAGCAGTTGAACAGGAAGTGGTACCCTAGGGCAGGTGATGTTTTGTTAAAGATGGCATTAGCTGAAGGAACTAAAAGGGCTGCAAACTGACACCATGGTGGCTCTATTTCTTTTTGATAGGTAAACAGCAATACGTTTCTACAGTTGTTTGATAGTATCTGAAGTCCTCCTGTATTCTGGAGGTGTGACTTAGGGGGAGAAGCTTGAAGAAAGGGGGTTGGACCTTTGAATTCAGTTTTTTCAAAATGTAGCTTACTTGAACACTATTTTTACAGCAACTCCTACCCTACCTTTAATCATATTCTTTGGCTAGTTCCTTCCTTTCTACTTCCTGTTTGGTGACATTTTAAATATTTTATCCAATAATTATTTCATTTACAATTTCTAAATAATTTGTGAACAATAAAGCAATGAGGAAAATGTTTCTAAAGTGAAAATTATGTATTATAATTATTTTCAGTTTGCTGCATCTTTCTCAATATCTGAGTAAAATTATTTTAAATCAGTTGCATAAAGAAGGAAAGTAAATTAGCAAAGGTAGAGGTTCATCTCTCCATAAAACACATCCAGGTTTTCTTGCTCTGCCTTGATTTTTATGAATGTTTCCACCTAACTCGCCCTGCTCCTGGATGATTCTGGTGAGTCAGGAATGTCCTATCTCCCTAATTTGACACCGTCTGCTCCGTCTCAGGCACACGCTCCTCAGCGACGCCTCCGACCCTCAGGAGGGAATCTGCTCCTCACCACCGTCAACAAACATGCAGACAACCAGGAGGCTCTCTGGGCTAATCATCAGCTAGCTCCTGCTAACAATCAGCTAACTGTATTT
The DNA here is from genome assembly GCA_006937985.1 of Aphyosemion australe. Classification (NCBI taxonomy): domain Eukaryota; kingdom Metazoa; phylum Chordata; class Actinopteri; order Cyprinodontiformes; family Nothobranchiidae; genus Aphyosemion; species Aphyosemion australe. Next base: position 536,622 of record SSNS01000092.1, read on the forward strand.
GCTCATGTGTGGGCAGGTCAACGCACACACACGCGCGCACACACACCTTTATGGAAACAATGAGGCTTTTTTCTGGTGGTTGACGAGACAGGTGTCACATCTGCAGGAAGGAGCTGAGTCAGCCTTTAATAAGCGGCTCTTATAATGTCTGTAAAAGCAGGTGACACCAGCTGCAGCAGGAAGAAAGTAGGAATAAAACGCCTGCAGTGGATTTAAAGTTGTTTCTCTTTAACACAGACACCCCCCCCCCCACCACACACACACACACAGTATCTGCAGAGGAGGAATGAGCATAGGCTATATATTCAGAAGATTAACTGATGCATGTTTAACAGGCTGCAGGAAGCTGCAACCTGCACCTGCCTGTCTCTCCTGATACATTTTACCTCTCCAGAAATGCGCGCACACACACACACGCACAAAATGTGCTGTGCTGTCAAGCAGCTGACTATGCTTGCTCAGCATCATTTTGCACCTCCCTTTCCCCTCTTACTCACCCCCATTTCCCAATCCTCCCCTAAATGTGCACGCTCCTCATTTTAGCTGGCAGAATTAATAAGCCCCCCCCCCAATCCAAAACACACAATTCTCCCTGATGTGACTCCCAGCCAGATGATGATCCCAAAAAGGTGTTTGTTGCATGCCACCGTTTCCTTGACGATTTCTTTTGTTTCCCCAAACTAACCGCTGTGTCTCCAACAGTACGGACTTGTAACCTTTGACCCCATGCTCACCCAAAAGACGGAGAGGACAGCGGGGGACGAATTCTTTAATGATTACTTTCTGTCTACGTAAACTATGTGTGTTTACAGATGTGAGGACGGTGATCGATAACATCATCCACATCTGTCCTGGAAAGGGAGCTTACAGTAAGACAAAGTATTTTACCTGATATCTAGACCACGCACGCACACACATTTATATAGCTAACAGGCTATATATGGGATAAAGAAACATCACCTGTAAGTCAGGATTTACTGAGCTTCTTCTCTTCTTACTGTAAAAGCTGCTAAAAAATACAGTTTCCATCTTAGTGTGCCAGCTTCTGCCAAGAAGATCCAAGTCCAGCTGAGGATTATGGGATTGTATAAAAAATGTTTCAAAAGATCACTAAAGTCATAAAGTTCACGCTCTGGAAAACACGAACGTCTGCAAAAATCAATATCCCATATGACTGGTGTAGGCAGTAAAAGTAAAGCAGTGATGGACTCTTACAAAGATCACATCAAGACTTTTAGGGCTTAAGTGCTATTAAATATTCGTTTTTGTGCTACTATTGTGATTTCAGCATAAAAACATTTCCCCACTTCTACAAAAATGATTTGGCAGAAAGAATCTTGGTGCAAACATTGACAAGTTTCTATATAAAAAAGGTTTTGTATCAAACTGCACAAAAACATAATTTTTCTGCAATTATTTCCAAGAAATCACTATAACTAGTATCTTCTGCCTCAGACTGAATCCAATCACAATAAGAGAGAGCTTATTAGAATTACAGGGATATTTTCCCTTCTGTCTTATATTTTAGGTGAAAGTTTTCTTCTGAAAGATAAATTATTGCAAAAGTATTCCACCTGCCTCCCCTCTAAATAATTTTGTAGAGACTGGATGTAAGTTCCTGTCTGAGGGGGACTTTGGACACCGCCCAGTCTGGGAAAGAGTCTGCTGGTGCTGATAACAGGGAGCCAGTCGGGCAGCAGCTTTCTGAAGCCAACACAAAAGTTACACACTCCCACGATGTTGAGTAATTACCATGGCGGCCGAGTGTGAGCAGAGATACTGAATTTCTTTCCTACATAACAGATGGATCTTGTTTGTTTTTTTCTGACTCCTGAATCTGAGCTAGCGCTCTCGCCACCACAGTCACTCTGATTCTCTGTGTTTGGCCGCAGACGTCCATTGTCTGAGAATATCTGGCTGTGGTGGATAGAGGCCGATTTTAGCCGGGTTGCTTTGGGAGGCCAGAATCAATAGTTTTAATCAATCAAGAATGCAGCAAGTGAGAAACTGCAAAAACGAGCCAAATCTAACACTCAAAGAACCTCATTCAATTCATCACGCCGCTTTGTTATTGATCCAATCTGATGAATACATTTAAATGAGGCAACACCATGAAAACCCCTATGCTTTTTACCTCAAAGCTGAGCTTAAGGCATCAAAGTTATTATGTGCAGATGTTTTGCGGTAGCAAGAAAAAAAAATCAACCCAAAAAAGGCAGAAGAGGTACGCACTGCAGATTTGAAGCTGAAGCCAGTTCTGTTGATAAATGCTGCAGTACCACACTGACCTCAAATGGACAGAGATGGTACTGACACTACAGCAGGAGCACTGTGTGTGAAGGACACCCACCTCTGCTCTATAATTTTACTAATTACTGGGAAAAAATGGAGCCTGTGTCATAAATCTGAAATTAAAGTTCAGCCAATAAATTTCTAGAACATTCCACGAGTCCTTCATGTTGCTCAGCAATCACTCTAATTGGCTTCCTCACAAAAAAGGAAACATGTGACCCTTCCATGGGGGAATCATCTAGCTGTGCCATTATGGTTCTGGTGCTCTAATGAGAGGCCCGTGCCTGGGTAATAATGTTTCTACTCTGGTTTGTGTTTATTATCAAGGATAAATGTGTTACAAAGGGCAGCAGGAGCTCAGGAGGTAGAGCGGGTTGTCCAGCAAGTGGAAGGTTGCAGGATTGATTCCAGCTCCCAGCAGAATTCTGCTGTTGTGTCCTTGGGCAAGACACTTAACCCTCCCTGCATGCTGGTGGTGGTCAGAAGGACCGGTGGCGCCTGTGTCAGTGCACCCCAGAGCAGCTGTGGCTACGTTGTAGCTCATCGCCTCCATAGAGTGAATGTGTGCGTGAATGGATGAATGATTCACTGTAGCGTAAAGCGCTTTGGAGTCCTCTGACTCTGAACGGTGCTATACAATTTGGGGTCATTTAGTCTCTTTTTGCCTTAAATGTCCTAGTTCGAGATGAGAAACATGGGATATATTTTATTCTACTACTGATACATAAACGCATGGTTACTGGAGGATATGTTTTTTATTATTGGCCACAGTCAGTCAGTGGGAACCTGGACCTGGCTGATTGTCCAGGTTTTTTTGTTTTTGTTTTGGGAAACACAAAGATTTTTATACAGAATCATGCACGAGGGAAGCGTTTTCCGACACTAGCCGGATCAGAAGTGAGAGGAGCTGGTACCAGTGTGCTGAGTAAGCACTCGCTCCAGCTGTAGCAGCCGAGACCCTAGCAGTGTGTGTGTGTGTGTGGGAGGGACGACAAACATCTAACCCCCTTTTGTTCTGCAGAAGTAAGCACCAGATGGGTATTTTTAAACAATAGACCCTAGAGAAGGTTGTGTGTGTAATTCACGTGGAGTTAGCAGGAACCTTTGTTGCCTAACTAAGATTCACACCTTTATTGCTAGGTGTAAAAAATGGAGGTCAGCCTCTCTCGGGAGTCTATAACGTGATATATGTATCAGAAACTAAAAGATTAAAGTATTTGGTGATATATTTTTTAAGTTCTGAGAAATGTACCTTTATTGTCTGCTTTTACATAGAAATGCTGGACCAAAACTTTGTGATAGCTCCTTATGTGAAGGAGAATGGTGGCTATCCATAATTGTCATTTGTATCACAAGCACATCTGGAGACGGTGACCCTGGCATCTAGGCACTCATCAAGACTGGACTATTGTAATGCACTGTATACTGGGATTAGTCAGGCATCACTGGATAGATAGCAATTGGTATAGAACACAGCAGAAAGATTTTTTATGGGAACAAAGAGAAGGGATAGTATTGCTCCTCTGTTGGTTACCGGTCCGGTTTCGGGTTCATTTTTAAGTTCCTACACTGGTTTTTAAGTCTCTTTATGGTACTGCCCCTCTCTACTTGTCTAAGCTCTTGCACTTCTATTCTCCAGCACGTTCTCTATGGTCTGCTGATCTGGGTTTATTGGTTGTCCCACAAACAAAACGTAAGACCAAGGGTGATGGGGCCTTTTCAGTCCTTGAGTCGAGGCTGTGGAACCAATTTCTGCTTGAGGTCAGACAAAAACAGACTATTGATGCTGTTAAAAAAACTAAAAACACATTTTTATGCTTTGGCATTTTTACAAGGCTTGGATTAAAGAGCCCTTATGTATTTTTAATAATTTACTGTGATTTTTTTTTTTAATCAGTTTTTAGTCTATGTTGTTTTCCTTTTGCTTTATTGTATGTACATCTTGTGTACAACACTTTGGGCATCTTTTGATGTAGGAAGGTGCTTTATAAATAAAGGTTGATGATGATTTATTTAAAATAAAGATTTTTGTCCCAAATTTCTCTGTGGCTGCAGATTTCAAAGCAAAGCTAGAACCATCTTATTGTTGGGAATTAAATATGACAGTAACTTTTAGTAAAAACAACAAATATTTGATTAAACTGGTTGTTTTAAACATATATAAAGCTTGTGTGATTCTATACGATAAGAAAGCATAAGTTAGTTATGATTTTTAACAGCTGCTTCAGTGCTGCGGGGTATGACCTCTCATGTAAGTTCATTCATCTTTTCCTAAGTTGTAAAGATCTTTTCTCATTTTCCTCAGAGCAGTTACAGTAGGCTAGAGCTGTCCAATGAATCAAATTCGACAAAATAACCCTAATTAAAACTTTTTTTTGTTATTTTTGCCTAAAGGCTAAAACCGCGTGTCTCGCAGGGACATTTTAAAAAGTCAGTACAGGTAAAAGAGAGAAACGCAGCAGCTTGGACATCTGGCCTCCTATAGCGGTTCTTCTCTGCTTTTATAGCAATGCCGTCTGTCCATGTTTTATTAAACTAATCAATCAAGAAGAAAATTAGGTTCTAGTTGATGTATAACTATGTTTAAAACTAAAATTACAATTATAATTGACCTTTTTATTTTGAATATGTAATTTTGGTTTCATGAATTTATCCTCTCGTAGGTTCAAATCGCAACTAATTGATGTAGCGTTCCACTAGCTGATATGAATGTGCCTAGACTTTCAAAAACGTGAACTCTGAATATTGTTTGCCAATTCTGAGTGTATTTGCATTATTTTTAGGGATGCACGATGTATCGAATCAGCCGATGTTAGTCATTTTTTTTTAAACATCGGTATCAGTTTAATGAGTAAAACTGGGCTGATATTAACAACCAGTGTTTATTTTCATCTGGTTTCCATTTGTGAATATAATTCAGGTGAGGAGGGGGTTGGTCATGTGGTAATTGTTTGGTCATGTGAAAGTGATAATAATCTTGTCCTGAGCATAAGTAAGTGTGTGGGTGTGTATATATATCAGCCTTAACAACAATTTTAACATCTGAAATCAATGTTGGCCAAAATATTCATATTGGTGCATCCCGACTTATCGTTGGGCTTAAATACAAGAACGTGGCTCAAATTTAACACATCTGGTCCATTTCCTTCATCGTCTTCGGCTTCACACTGGAGTGTTTGTAAGTGAAATAAGTCATCGGATAAATTTGACAATAACAGGGTTAACAAATCTGATGCACCTTCAACTTTTTATTCAACATCACAACTCCTGTAGTAGACATTTTGGTCTGAGAGAACAGCAGACTATAGATTTCTGGTAGAATGTCTCAACAGAAAACCACTACAAGTATGAAATGAAGAGAGACAGGAAGGTTAAAACATGGCTACAGGCCTGCATGCACAGTACGATGGAGGACACGATCTCCTCTAGGTGAGTGCTGTACAAACTGCGCGGCTATCGTTAAATCAGTAGGTAAGTCAGTTCTGAGCAGGCAGCGGTCTTTTCAGAGAGCCCTCTGAAACCGGTCTGGTGTATTTCACACAGAAGTGTTGGGTAGCATCGTCAACGACAAAATCCATTCAAAAAGGCACAGTGCCATCATCACCAGTCACCCAGCAAAAGCGTAGGCCAACATACAGGCTATAAACTACAAGTCCCACGGTTGCATCCAACAAAGTGCTCTGTGGATGGATGGTATAGCAGCAACTTGAGATCATCGAATCGACAGAAGTGACAGCACACAGTATATTACGGGTCTGAAAAGTAAAGCAGTCTTAATTCTTTCCACTGGTCCTGGGTCAGAAAACAGTTCTAAAGCAAATGTTGTAAACAGACAGAGCAAGTTTATTTGAAACTAAAACATGGACCCAAAATCAGATCATCCTCCCCCCCAAACTATAATGTAATTTCCTATTTTTGTTACTGGAAACAAATTAGACCTTTTCTCAAATCTGGAAGCCAAACAGTATTGTCTTCTTATTTTTTTAACTGATTGCGATTTTATTTTCCAAATTAAAGCAGCTGTTCTGCTCTGAGTGAATGTAGGCCATTTAATCTGATTAGAAACAGAAATTAATGTAGAACACCATAAAAGAATGTGTTGCAAAACTTTGCAGCATGAATTTAAAAAGAGGAGAAGACAGAAAATGGGCGAGCAGCTGCTGTTTAAGTATCACATTCTGTTAAACCATAGTCGGAGTCGAATGGCCGGGATTTGTCACTTTCTTCCATAGGAAGGTCAAGGCTAAATTTCCCCCATATACAATTGGAACATTTTGGCAGACAAATCAATAAAACCCCCCGGGCTTATATTAATTAAAATGGGTGGTGTGGTTTCACAACTTAAAAAAGGAAAAAGGAAATAAAATACAAACAAAAGCTTCTATCCACAAAGCCTTCTATTTAAGTACACTGGTCAGAGATAAAATAATTTGTTGTTGGTTATCAGACAACAACTGGTGTGAGTCAATGTTCGTCATGTCCCGTGTTGTGGTGGTAGTTTGCTGACATGAGTACAGAGAAGAAGAGACAACTTTACAAAATGATCTTTTACCTACTGAGTGATGATTATGTCCCCTCAGTGTCTGTGACAGTGTCTACCACTGGCTGACTCGGAGCTTCCTCTGCGGACTCGTTCTGTTTATTGTCTAGGTCCTTAGGAGATGGGGCGTGCTCCTGCTGCGGTGCCGTTTCACCTCCAGAGAGCAAAGGCTCTTGGTCAGGATCTGGTGTGGGCTCAGCCACACTGACGGGGTCCTTCTCGGGTCCACTGACCCACTGGGGTTTTGGTGAGGAGGCTCTCTCTTGTGACACCTCCTCTTCCTTCTGTGGCTGCTCTTGAGTTTCCACAGGGGGTGCTGGATCTTCAGGGGGACTCTCTGCTTGTGTGAAGGCCAAAGGTGAGATGGTTGGGGTCTTAGTGTCCACTGGAGTTGTGATCTGAGGAGGCGATTCCATTTGTTCTGGGGTTTCTGGCTGTGGTGAAGGTTTAGACTGAGTGGGAGGCTCAGGTAACGTGCTCTGAACTTTGCTGTCAGATGATGGGTGGGGTGACCCAGCTGAGGGGGGTGAACCAGCAGAGGGGGGTGACCCAGCTGAGGGGGGAGACCCAGCTGAGGGAGGTGACCCAGCTGAGGGAGGTGACTGTGCCTGAGGTGTCTCAACAGGGACTGGAATTTCTGCCTGAGGCTCAGAAACAGGAGCTTGGCTCTGTGAGGGAGGAGGAGGAGATCTAACGTGAGCCTGAGGAGGAGGCTGATTCAGACCTAAAAGGGAAGGTCTGACTTGACCTTGAGGCAAAAGAGGGAACTGGAACCGTGGTTGAACCTGGGGGCTTAGTTTAAGAGGAGCAAGAAGTTTGCCTTGATTCAGCGTCAGGTTGGGATTGAGAGGAGGAGTGGGGAGAAGTGGAGTAGGTAGAGGGAGAAGAGGCGTCCAGCCTCCACGCTCACGCTCCTTCTCTTTGTCGCCATCTCGATCGCGGTCGTGCTCTCTGGTGCGTTCTCGGCCTCGATCCCGCTCTCTCTCACGCTCTCTCTCACGATTGTGACGGTTACCATTCATGTCTCTTCTGAAGTCAACATCTCGTTCATCTCTGTCTCTTTGTCTCTCCCACGGACGTCTTCGATCGTCCAGGTCTTTGTGAAGCTCACTGTTGAAAGGATTTCCAGCGTTACCTCCACGGTTCCAGGGCTGTGGGCCCCCAACTGGTCCAACATTTACTCCTGCTGCTCCAGGACGGTTGTCAAACCGATTGGAGAAGTTCTGCCCAGGTGAGGGGCGCTCATCCTGGAAACCTTTTGGACCACTTGGTGGCGGCGGTCCTCCTCGCATCCCATCTCTTTCATCAAAGTCCCCTTTGTTTTGGTTCCAGCGATTATCAGGAGTGAAGCCTGCAAGAGCCTGCAAACGTCCCACTAAGCTGGACCTAACTGGCTGAGTTCCTGGGGTTTGAAGCAAAGGAGGTCTACCTCCTCCTCCTGGCCCTCCAGCACCTCCAAGGGGCTCCCTGTGTTCTGGTGGAGGGGTCCGCAAGAGGCCTGTGCTCTGCTTTTCTATAGGTGGGAAGCGGTAGTCTTGGTCTTTGCCCTCATCAGCCCCAGAGGAGGATTCATCTTGTATTTTGGGTACATTTTCACTGGTGAGGATGGGGGGCCTGTTAAAAGGGTCCATCTGAGGAAAGGGGGCCCTGGGGCGAGCCTGAATCTGGAGGGAACCGTCAAGGAGGCCAGGTGGTTGCTGTGGAGGACCCTGCTGCATGAGGAGTGGGAAGCGGGCAGCAGCTCCAGGTTGAAGGAGGTTAGGTCTCACATCCAGGGGCAGCAGCCCGGGCATTCTCTGAGCATTCAACCCGGGCTGGTGCAGCGGGTGGGGGAGGGAAGCTGTAGGGTGCATGCCAAGCAGACCTATCCCACTACGGACTGCATTCTGCATGCCTGGGAACAGAGCAAATCACAGAAAGAAATTAAAGACATTTTAGTCAAACAATGCTGATAACCCAAAACAAAAGCATAAAAACAGAAAATAAAGCCTGCCTCACCTTGTAGTGTGAGCTCTGCTGCAGCTTCCATGCCATCTGAGGAATGTGACATTTTCTCATTGTTAGCTGGCTGAGTCTGAACTCCCACTGGAGGGAAAACACCAGGTCCAGGGATGGCTGGGGGCATGAAGCTGCCAGGGATGGTGCTGGTTGGAGGGATCATGGAGCCAAATGGTGGCTCTTTGACAACATCTTGGTTGGAAGCCATTGTCGGCGGTATTAAAGCTACAGGTGAGCAAGGAAAAACAAAACTTTAAAAAGTAATAAAAGAACAGAAAAGGTAACTTTGTTCATGTATTCAGTTATTAGTCACAAAGAAAGCAGCCAAAAGTCGTACATGTAGTTGCTGAGGCCATTCCTGCCGTGTGTGGGGCCTGCATAAAACCTACACCACAGAAAAAAGAAACAGGATTAGATTGAGAATTCATGCAAACTAGATTTTACACAGTTTGGGTTGTTTTCCTTATTTATATTGCCCCTGGGTTTTATCATAAAACTAAAGTGCTATATGAATAACCTTTGATTTGATTTCATTTACCTGGTGGAGGCTGGGAGGCGTTGAAGCCAGGCCTTATGAATGGAGGTGGTGGCCCATAGCCCGGTGGAGGTATGCCCATCGCAACTGGAAAAGTGGGAGGCACCAAACCCACTGCACTGGGAACGGCCTGGGCCACTGGCAGCTAAATAAGAATGTAGATCAGAAAGTAAATGTCATCAAAATAAGTAAGAGAAAACTGCAAGCATCTGAACAGAAGTTATAGATATAGCTAGTGTACCGGAACAGGCATCATGGTAACCTGCTGGCTGTAGGTCTCAGTCTGTGTGTTGGACACCGCGGTCGTTTCAGCGATTACTGGCTGACTCGCAGCTTCCTTGGATGGTTCAGGGATCTTGGTTGATTCCCACTCTGCAGTTGTAAACAAAAATTTTGCTCTTAATGTTTGTCACATACCCCAAAAACAACCCATGAAACAAATCCTCTAACTATAATGCCAGAAAGTGCCTGCTAGGATAGTTTTTTTTATTTACAAACTTAAACAAGTACCAAATAAATAGACTGTTTATGTAAAAGAAAATCCACAATTCTCTACCATCATTGACAGTTTCCTGGTCGATGATTCCACCTTCAGCAAAGTCTTCCAGGTCATCTACTTTGACCTTCTCCCAGGGTATGTAGGTGACGCCCAGGTCTGCATCCCAAAACTGTTTGTACTCCTGCTTTACACCTTTGTTCAGAGCCCATGCGATCTAAACCAGACAAAGGTTACAACACAAAGCTTTTCAGACAATTTTCTTTTAAGTATAAGCGGATGTGCCCAGCTTTTACCACAGGAGGTCAAAGGCAAAATTAAATTAGGAAAAAGCCATTAAAGAGATTGAGTTTACAACAAATTTAATTATAAAGGTAAAGGAGACCTTGATGATCTTGGATCCAATCTTAAAAGAGCCTGTACTAAGCTTCTGGAGGGCACGGTAAGCATCCTGTCTGTGGACCATACAGATGTAGGCGCAGCCTCTGGGAGGGATCATCTGCAGACAACAGGAAGGTTAAATAATAACACAAACAGGAGAATGTTTGAAGCGTTTTACCAGACAGATAGAAGCTAGACGTCAAAGAATGGACTAACATACTTAAATTACACTTAAGAGTAAATTAGGGAGGCGTGCTTACATTGATGGACTCAATCTGACCAAACTCTTCAAACAGGTTGGTGAGGTCTTGCTGAGTGGCCTTTTTGTCCACCTGGCCGACCCACAGAGTTGTGCTGCACACTAACGAAAATAAACATAAAACATCAGTAAAACATTAGCAAGGATCAGAAAATGTAAAATCCAAAGTGACTTCCTCTCACCACTTAGAGTCCTGGATCGTATTGGAGGTAATCCCTTCTTCTGACGCTCCTTTTCACGTTCTCGGGCACGCCTTTCACTTGAATACGACCGTGACGACTTCCTCTTGCGATCTCTGGAGCGAGATCGTGAACGCTTGCGATGCTTACGTTTCCGTGAGCCGGAGCGAGACCTGGACCGTCTTCGTTTGGGTGATCTACCCAAAAATAAAAGAAACAAGAAACCCAAATATATTAGTAAACAATTTCCAAATTCAAGCTTTTGTCATCGTCATAATAAAATAAGTGAACAACTAAAAAGACTAACCTTGAACGTGACCTGGAACGTGTCCTGGAACGCGTGCTCAACATATTCTTCTCTTCTGCTTCAAATATTTCCTCCTCCATTCCATCAGGGCCCTCGTCCAGATCCATATCCTAAGTTATTGTTTGTTTTAGGGAAAGGTAGAAATCACACCATCACTTATATACAAATAATGTACAACGTAGGGCTGAATGATACTAAGTTTGAGCATCGACATCGTAACGTACAGATGCGTGATAAGTCACATCCTCAGGGATGCTGAGAGAGGTTATGATGAAAACTTTGTAAGAGACGCATTTGAAGGAAATTTTTAAGGTTTTCAGCAGTTTATGATGTTGGATTGTGGACATGAGACTTGTTGTGGACTAACTATTTTATTGGAGGACATTAATTACCTCCCATGGAACATAAGACACCAACGATTTAGTTGTCAACAAGAAAGCAGGAGTGCAGCATTACGTAAAGTTCTATTTTAAGTCTTCTGTTGAAAATTTCAGTATTTTTAATATCGCAGGTTTAGAAAAAAATCGAAACATGAACTTTTTCTGATACCGTGCACCCCTTTTAAAAAGTTTCCACAAGTACCTGCTGCTGGTTGTCTATAGAGTCATCTATCTTGTTCTCCGGCTCAGGAAGCTGCGGCTGGCTGCTGTTTTGAGCAGCTGTGACTGAGTTCTCTTGTCCAAAGATTGAATCCTGGCTCTCAATGCTCATTGCCTGGTGGGCACAAGAACAGCACATACTTTAAACAGAAACTCAAAAGTAAATCAAAGAGTACAGATAAAAAAAATAACATGTTTATCATAGTAAATGCTCTTTGTTTTTGTGATTTACCTTCTGCTGATGCTCCAGCAGCTGCTTCTGAAACTGTTCCAGGTTTTGCTGCTGCAGCTGCTCAGCCAGTTGATGGAAGAGTGAGCTGTTAATGGGTTCTGACACCATGGGCCTAAAAGTGATTGGAAGCTTGATTAGACTCTAGCATTTAGTGGAACTGACTGTGACACCGAAGCAGCAAGAACTTTAGGTCACTACTAACTTACAATTGAGATGTTGAAGAGTCCTTCTTCGGTTCTTCGCTGCGTTCTGGATCATTCCCAAAGTCGAAAGGACCCAGAAGTTTCTAAAGCAAACAAAAAATGATCAAATTAAGAAACTTTGCATTAGTAAAACACTAATAAGAGCTGACAGAAGTGTTACCTTATTAAAAGAAGAGACCCTTTGCTCAAGGGGGTTGAGGCTGTTGGCAGTGGCTGCAGCGGTAAGTTGAGCCGTCAAAGCTTGCAACTGCACCACCAGGCCGGCATCCAAGGCCTGCAGCAGGGACGGCTGGGGCTTCTGCTGCTGCATCTGCAGACTCTGTACCAGCTGCTGTAGCTGGTGAATACACAGAGTAATTGTCATGGTTCAACAAAAATATAAATGCAAACTGTAAAGGCCACTCAGAGGCAAACAAACAAGAATATATTTTTCTTTTAAAGCAATTCCAGGCCTGCCCACCAACCTGCTGTCCCTGAGGACTCTGTAAGATCTGTGCAACAGCAGCAACTGTATCTGTGTTTGTTATCTGGGACGCCCAGTCAGGCAGACCCTGGACAATGTTTGCTGGAGTAGCAGGTGTAGCTGGAGTGCCTAAACAAACAGAGTGATAAATTTAACACGAGACACCATCAACCCAACTCCAAAACACGTGATTTGATGCATGTTTCAGTCTGCTTTGTGTTTACCAGGTGTTGTGTTATTGATTGGAGCGGCAGTACTGGGCAGAACAGGTGTAGAGCTGGGAGGAGGAATCCCAGCAGCCATGTCCAGTAGAGGCTGAATGATGTCACTCTTGAAGACGGCGTTCTTCTGCCACAGGTTCAGGACTCGTACGATCTTACTCTGGACACAGACAAAAAAAAAATAAGATGGCAACTGTGACAAAGCAGTAAAAGCAAAGAAACAGATAAAAAAGACTATGAACAGCTGTCTGACCTTATCATCTGGTGGGCAGCGGTAGAGGTGCTGGAAGGTTGCAATGATGTTCTTGCTGAAGCGTGGTGCAAAAACATCCTTCTCTGTGCCAAACTGGTGGCGTGACTGTCTGACTATGGAGTCGATGACATACAGCCCAGGGACCTTGTATTCTGGCTTGCACTGTGGAGGAAACACATGGCCGTAGTTTCAGATCACAAACGTTTTGATTATTTAAAAGGTCTCTTTCACTTTGTTTTTTACATCTGCTGTGGTCTGTCTTGTGATGCTCCTGTTTCAGTGGGTAGATGTTTGTCAGAGAAGTGAGTTTGCATAAAACAACAGGATTTGTAGTCTTACTCATTAATATTAATGATATGCCTCTGATTGGCTAACAGCAACACAACTTTTCACACAACAGCCTTGGTTTGCTCTTCTTTCTTGGGTAAAAAAATGCAACACTGATGTTTTATGTCCACAAATAACACAAGCCTGAACGTGTGCCACCATGTTGTCAAGTTGCTAATGCTAACGGTTAGCTTCTACTAGCCGAGACACGCTCTGCTCTCTTAAAGCTGCAAAATTATTCGTATTCCACGGCTGCGAGCCAAGGTGGGCAGGGCCATGAATGCTAATTTTCACTGTGACATAGAAGAGACTGGCTTTTTCTGACCTGCCCCTTTTCCTGTTTATTTCCTTCCTGTGGCTAATGCAAGCTATATGGGGTAAAGAAATTTTCACATTTCATGCATAAGCAACTCTGATTGTATTTCAAAAAGGACAAATATTACGCAGTTTCTCCATCAACGAGACCTTCACAAAACACTCTGATCCATAAAACTACATTAAGGAGAAATACTTAGCAATCTGATAAAGATTTAAAGAGAAAATTTATCAATTTCCTTTCTTTTTTTGATAATAATTACATTCAACACTATCTATAAAGTAGAGTTGAACGTAAACTCCGAATGTAAACTTACTTTTTGTATAAACTTCTCCACACTCTGGACAACATGCTTGTAGAACTGTAAGAAGGAAAAGACATTTTAGATCATTTAAGGCTTGAATCTAACAATATTATTTAGTCACAGCTGACAAAAAAAATAAAAAATGCAGCATCAAAAGAAAAGGTAATTTGGTAGAACACAAAGCTTCAGTTTAAAACTGTGTCTAGTGTTGGATTTATAAATTACTAAAAGTTTACATTCAAATATTAAACTTTATTCCAGACAAAACGTTTGTCCATAAGACACCAAAAAATAGAAAATAGAACGAGCAGAGACACAGAATAAAAGAAGATATTTGTAAAACAAATATTGATGATGCAAAAGTGATAAAGTTTAAATAAAACTGAAAAGTTAAACATAAATATTCCATCTTAGCTATAATTAAAAAATTAAATAGTTGAAAAAAAAAAACTAAATTGAAAATAAATTGGGTAATTGGGACTGAACTGGCAGATTCCTTCACCTTTTCTTTCATGTAAATTAAAAAAGACAAATTAATTTATTAAAGAGCTTTATTTCCACTCTTCAGTGTAATTTGTGTCTATGTGATTTATTGAGTTTTGAAATGTTTTAGGTGTGACTACTAATGCTGCAAAGTTTTGCCTTTTCGCCTTTTACACGTTTGAGAAAAAAGAAAACAAAAGTCACAATCTGAGACCATTTCAGTAAATTAGATCAGTTGAGTCATTCTCAGGAAACATTATTTATTAACCATCAGTAGATGAAGGGAACTTTGATATCTTCATGGTTAGGGACACAAAAAAGCAACAGGACCACTTTATTAGTAAAAAAAAAACCCTGACAATATCAAAACAACACCATAAAGTTGAAATACACCATATGCCTTATTGCAGCCATTTGTCCCATCTGCTGCTCATATTTTGCCCTTTAACACATCCCTGGACTCCAGCAGGCCCTGCAGAAACGATCATGACTTCATCCTACATGATGCAGCGAGTTACAGAACTTTTCAAAGTCTACTTTATATTTTAAGAAATTGCACCAAGTTTGTCTTTGACAGAAGTCACATCAAACTGCACAGAACACCCGAGACAGAGCAACGCACACCTCAATATGTGATTTAGGATTGTTTCAATACACAACATCTGAAAATAATCAGAGAATTTACAAAGACAGTCCACAGAAAGTTGCTGTGTTTGTATAACTCACTGCAACATAAGGTTAGGCAGACAAAACACTCATTCTTATCCACTTCTGATGATGTGTGATGTCATTCAATAAATATACTGAACCAGATATAACCGCTCAGGTTTTAACCAATAACAACACGATTACATTCAGTGTAATAGGACTCCTGTTAATATGTTGAAACCATGTTTTCTACTATTTTAAGTTCTAGAACCAGCCAGTAGGTGGAGTCAAAGTACAGAAAGCCAATACAACTCTTTATTTGAAGCCGATCTAAAGTCAGGCACTTCTATGGGCAACCCAGAGCTGCTGCAGAACTTTATTTAAATGTACATTTAAATTCCTGAAAAACATCTGCATACCGATGCTCTAAAACATTATTGTTAACTGACCTTTTTAATTAATTGTTTTGTACATTTAATTATTGGTCAGTTTATTGGTTTCTTTCATAAACTTTAGTTAAATGTTTTCTTTAAATACTGAGCAGTGCAAAACATTTAGTTATTATCAAGAGTTTAAGAACTGATTAGGTTCAGAAATGTTGTACATTTGATGTTATTAATGACATTTTAGCACGCAAATAAGGTTTGCCTAACCATGACCTCTACACATCAGCATCGGTACCGACCATAGAAAAATCCACATCAGTCGATCTCTAGACTTAAGGGAAGCTTTTAGGAGTAGTTGTAAAATCAATGCTATACTTGTCCAATATTAAGAAGTGTGATAATTAAATAAATGGAAATGAACCCAGATGTATCAAAACTGACTACATTTATCAATAAATATGTGCTGGTGAAGGAGGAAAACAAACAAAACATGACAAAAACCTGCCAAGTTTCTCTGTAATTATTAATAGTAGAGGTGTCTGAAAAAACGATTTACGTCTGAATCGCGATTCTTATTCATAAAGATTCAGAATCTATCCTGTCCGAAAGCCTTTATGTAAACTGCTGTATTTCCGAGTGTCCCTGAGCATCATTGCTGCAGCTGCTCCGCTCTGTGCGCTCCTACGCTGCAATCTGCTGACATACTACAGAGACTTACGATTCTTATTGTCCTGTGTGCGTTTTATGAGTCAAGAAGTAAGCTCCACTATGTTTTCTAATGTTTAAATGGTGTTATGTTTAGTTTGTGTGTTGTTTCATGCCGACTGCACCGTGCATAAGTGGTTAAGAATAATTAGTGCCCGTTAGGCTTCATGTTCAATGATAAATGCTACTGGTTTATGTGAATACATGCTACTGGATGTTATAAAACCTAGTTTAAGATGTTTCACATATACTGACACACTGTATTCTCCTTTCCCCCACTTCTTCAGACCACACACACACATTTACACACACATTCTAGTCTACACTCTAGTGTTACTAAGAGAATTGATTGAGAATGGATTCTGAATCGAATCGTCACCCCGAGAATCGGAATCAAATTGAGTTGTAAAAGTCACATCCCTAAAGTATTAATATTCAGCACTGAACTTCTATGCACTGGCAACATATTACACACAAACGTAAGCTAATGTACAATCCTTATATAATTTATCATATATAACATTGCAAACAATACTTTTTTACAGTAAGACCTGCAAACAAAAACAAAGTCCTGACTCAGACACAAGTTGGAGTAAAGGATAAGATAAATGACAGGTAGGGAGCTACAATATGCAAAGAACAAACAATCCAAAAAATGAGATGTCATTTTACTGAAACGGGAACATTGGGAACATCCACAGTTTTAAAGACTAATTGTAAAGATGTTGAGTAGTGACTGACTTCTTTAGACACCCTCTATTCAAATGAAAGTTCTGCAGAGCATGCACAATTCTGTTCTTGCATCCAAATCTTTTCATTATTGGAGATGTCGCATGTTAAATTTTACACCACTTCAATCCCTGCAGACTCTCATGCAAATAAGCTTCAACTATAACGCTAGCCTTGGCTAATTGAACAATGGCCATGACGTTCCTGTTTACCAAAATTAAATCTTTATTTATAGCTGCTGTGAGAAATGAGGCCTTTTCAATTCAAATGTCATCTAAAATCTGTGACAACTAAACAACCAAAAACGACTTTCTAATATCAGTCATTTAGCTTAACTGAGTTCTTCTTCCAATATAATTTCTATGTGAGTCTGCAAAGTTTTCAGGGATTTTTAGTGAGATATAAAAAAGATTACATTTGGATATACAGAATGCAGGAGAACAATGATGTGCCTATCCCAGGAAGTACAAGTCAGCTGGAAGATAAAGTAGCTTCAGATGACAGGATTTGGAGTCTTGTTTTCTGATATTTGGACATCTCACCTTAGATCAGATAACAGCAACGCAACTCTACCACTGACTCTGCTCTGCAACATTGATGTTTTCATCTCCACAAATAACACAAGCCTGGAGGAGTTCTGCCATGTGGTGGAGTTGCTAATGCTAATGGTTAGCTTCTACTAGCCGAGACGTTCTCTGTTTCCTGGACGTTAAACCAACAACAGCCTTCCCCGCTGTGAGTCACTATGGGCGGGCCTGAACGTTAAGAGACAGTGACGTAGATCTGTCAGGCTTTTCAAATCCTAGCATTTCATCGTCTATTTTCTATCAGAAGCTAATGCAGGAGATAGATGTAGGAGACTGTTTTCATGTTTAGCCTGCATGTGACCGATTCTAATCAAAAATAATTAAAAAATGATTTTTCAGTGATCCACACCTTTAAGAGCTTATTAGACAGGAACCTGGACATCTTTTCAATGACTTCATATTCAAAAGGCTTTCTTAACAGACAAGACTTTCTCACTTGAGACGCTGCCTTAAAAATAATAAAAATTTAGCATTTGTCTTAGAAAACAAAATCTGCATCAACACTTACTCCAGTCCAAGGCCCCATCTACTCCTAAGTTTTTCTCCATTTATAGAAATATATTTTTCCACAATAATCTGATAAAAATGCTGAAATATTCCCAATGCACTACCTGGTAATTTATGAATTTGAGTAATAAATTGCATCCACAAAACAATCTCCGTAAATAAGTTTTTTAAATCTGTTTTTCTTCACCAAAAAATAAATGCATGTGTGTAGACGGCAGGTGCAAACGTAGAAAAGAAATCTCAGTTCATAAAAATATCTGAAGTATTGTAGATGACGACTAAGTGAATGCTGTGGCTGTACCACAGCAGGATCACTTCAGAGCAGAAAGGTTATGCATGTAAGCATCAGCAGAAAATTAAAGGTGTAGTATGAGATGTTTATCTGTAGCCTTTTTTGCCATATTGCTTTAAATGCTCTTCACATACCAATGACAACCATTAAATTAAATGTGTTATCAAATAAAATGATATTTTATTTCGCCTCTGAAATGTACACTCCAGAATGTCCTGTTCTAAACGAAAGGACCCTGATCCGTCCATCAAACTACCCTTCGACTGTCCCTCCTCCTTATGCACATACCCCTCTATAAATCAGGCATTCTTCCCTTGGAGCAGCCAAACAGAAAGAGAAGCCAGAGCCGGGCCGACTAGTGTAATGAACTCAACCTTCTGTTTGTTTCTGTGCAAATTTCATTTAAGCAGTTGTTTTACATGTCATGTTTACAGTCTGATTCTGTTCTTATTGGGAATGTTTTAACTGACAGACCTGTTGTCTGCGAACGCAGCCTGTCCTGTTGGCTGAATGAGAGAGAACGAGACAGAGGAGCTGTCAGAGAGGAGAGAGCGAGCTGAGGAGGTTCAGGGTGGTTTCTGGAAGTTTTGACTTGATGTTTGTGAAGTTTTCCCAGATTGTTGGTGGCACTGAGCTGCTGTGATTTTGAAGATACAAATAAACCAAGAAAACTAAAAACTTTCTAGTTTTTCACCATAAAAACAAACACAATATTAGTTAGCACACTATGTTGTTATATGGTTACCTAGGTGCATTACATTACAAATTATTGCAGAAAAGGTGACAACAATGAATTGAAAACAAAAAACTTAACTATCGCAAACAAGCATCTCAAATTCCTGTATTCTGGGGGCACGATTTGGGAGGTGGAGGAAGGGGGTTGGAACTTTGGATTGGTTATTTTCAAAAAGTAGCTTGCTTGATCAACAAGAAAAACATCTCATACTGCAATTTAACATCTACGCTAGAGATTTTAGGCCTAAACAATCTGATATTATTTGGTATTTGACAAACAACCAGAGGCTTCTTTTAAGTAATGTTACCATCATGGCTACCAGGTTGTACTAAACACCTTTCTGCCATAACATCATAACCACTGAGGCCTAATGTGAGCAAAATGTCACCTTTTAAAAAATGAAAAGAATGACAAAATGGCATTTATAGAGCTAGAACAGGGGTGGGCAATCTTGGTCCTCTAGGGCCGCTATCCAGCATGTCTGCTACAACACACCTAATTTTAATCAGCAGCTAATTAACAGGCTTCTAAAGAGCTCGGTGAGCTGCTGAGCAGGTGAATCAAGAGTGTTGGAGCAGGGAAACAACTTAAACATGCTGGATAGTGGCCTCTCAAAGACCAGAGTTGCCCACCCCTGAGCTAGTAGATGATTCATAAAATTCAAAAAGTTGAAAATATAGATCATGAAAAATGGAAAAGTCGTGTACGACTCAAATGTGTGGAGATGTGTTATATATCTTTCAAAATAAAATACTTTAAAACACTGTTCAGCTTCTGTAGACAATTCTCAGGCCTGTTACTAGTTTAGTTTTTACTTTTTTCTTGTTTTGTAGAGACATGCTGCCCACAATGTCAGATTTTTAACAAATATTGCTTTGGGATATTCTCCCTTTTAGTGCAGAAATACTATTAGCTAAATTCACTCATCCATCCATTTTCCTTCACTTATTTGGGGTCGGATCGTGGGGCAGCATCCTAAGCAGAGAGGCCCAGACTTCCCTCTCCCCAGCCTCTTGGGCCAGCTCCTCCAGGGAAACCCTAAATCCTGATTTATACCCGTCAGCTAAGTTGCAGAATAGCGCACACGCATTGACCGAGACATTTTCTTTTCAGACGTTTCCATTGCCTGTGGAGTGTTGCAAAGCATTTCCCCGTCAGGACAATAGAGGGCGTTGCGCTTTTCCGGGGTTCTCTGGTCAACTAAAGTGTATTTACTATTGTGTATTTATATTCTATGTATGTATTTCAGAGACTTCCTAACCCAGACAAATTTGTCCGTCATTCTCCTCCACCTCTTTGTGCAGTCGCCACCTCCAAACCCACGTTTCCCATCTACAAATAAAACGTTTACTGCATATCTTTGCGCTCCTTCTGTCATAGGTATAAAAAAGTTCATATCGTCAGACTTTTCCCAAGAGATGTTCTTTAATCTGCTTCGTGTCTACTGCTAGATATCTTCGACACTCATTTTATTTATTTAAGTTGGGAATAGCTGTGATGTTGACGAATTTCAAGGAAGAGGCATCCTGACCAACCAGGCTTGCTGTCTCCATCACTTTCGATGTACAGTGAAAAAATTGGGCTCGTCTCTGCAGGCCTGCTGCAGAGCCCTTGCATCAACACATCATGAAGTAGTGTTTCTCTGTACCCACGCAGATGGAGAAGTATAAACAAGGCTGAAGGCGTTCCCAGGTCAGTTGAGAAACATAGTCCCTCCAGCATGTCCTGGGTCTTCCTTCAGGTCTCCTCCCAGGTGGAGTGCCCAGAAAACCTCACCAAGGAGACGTCAAGGAGACATCCTAACCAGATGCCTGAGCCACCTCAACTGGCTCCTTTCAATATGGAGGAGCAGCTGATCTACTCCAGCCTCTCCCAAATGACCGAGCTCTTCCCCCTATCTCTAAGGGAGAACCCAGACACCCTGGGGAGAAAACTCGTTTCACTCACTTGAATCCGCCATCTTGTTCTTTCGGTCACTACCCAAAGCTTTTGACCATACCATAGATGAGGGTTGGAACTAGTAATGCACGGTATAACCGGTATACGGTTGATATAAATTTAGACACTGATAGAGATTTTGATTCTACTGTTCAACCACGATCGTGCATGAATGTTGTCAATCTGCGTCAACGTGCTCTTGAAGAAGACGGGGTTACGTCGGGTATACGGACCTGGTTTGGGTTTAAGGAGTCTGATGTTGAGCAGAAAACCATCCCCAGTAAAATATTCTGGGTGACAGTAAAGTCGTATCTGCGTTAATAGCTCATGAACGCTAATTCCCTGAAATGCCATTCATTTTTTTAACACATGATGAACACACAGGTTTCCAAACTTTTTGGACATCTCCTGTGATTTTGTATGAACAACTTTCCCTCACAGTCTCGCCCAGTTTCAGCTGCTTCTCTTGTTTATTAAAGAGGTATAGTCTGAAAACAGCTCCTCCCCCCGAGCTCTACAACACGCATGCAAGGACGAACAGAGTCGAGCTCTCTTTTCTAAACATCCATGCAATGAGACAGAGAGTGCAAGCTTGCGATTGGTCAGAACGCCGTTTCTTTAAATAACCAGCACCGACATTGCCGCCTCAAAAAATAAAAAGAGAGCCGAAGATATCTAGCGACAAACATGGAGCAGCTTGAAGAATACCTCGTGGAAAAACTCTGAAAATATGAACGTTTTATTTACCCGTGACTGGAGGAGTATTAAGATACGCAGCACACATTCATGTATAGAAATGACGGGAAACGTGGGTTTAGAGGTGGCGAGCGCACAAAGAGGTGAGGGAGAATGAGGGACAAGTTTGTCCGAGTCTCTTAAATACAAAAAAGCACAATAACAACAACTGTAAATATAAACTGTAAATGCACTATCTTGGACACATGACAGGATACCCCAGAAAAGCACTACGCCCTCTGTTGTCCTGGCGGGGAATTGCTTTGCAACTCTCGCCAGGTGACGGAGAAGTCCGAAAGCAAAACGTCTCCATCAATGCGTGCATGTCTCTGCCTTGGGGAGCTGATGAAGAAGTATCAATTAGGCTTTACTCCATTCTGCCGGTCCATACTGCAGTGGATCAGACCGGTGGATCAGCTGATCTGAGCACAGCTCAGAAAAAGGGAAAGAAATTTGAAAAAACATCCAACCTTATTTTAATATAGTTGACAAAAAAAGCAAAGCCTAATTTTACCTGCACGTATTCACTACTGAAGCAACAATTAACTTCTATGAGCAAAAGAATAACATGAAAAATGAATAAATTGATCAGGAAAGCAGGAAGAAATGTTATTTGTTTTTACATTTTTCACTTCAGTTCAAACTATTTAGAATTTTGTGTTTTCATCACAATATCTTATTCATTTTATGAGAATTTTTGTGTTGCATTGTTTAGAAAAAGAATTCTAAAAACATAATTATTTGAGATGTTCTGTATTTTTTTAATACGTTTTGAAGATTAAAGGCAGGGTCCGTAAGTTGATGTTATCAGAGCAAGGAGGGGGAGATTTTAAAATTCGAAAGGCTGTTACTCTATCCCCGGCCTTCCTGAATGAGCCAAAAGCCACGCCTCCTAACGTGCACATGCAGGGAAAGCCGAGTCAAGAGAGAGAACATTGGAAATGCAGCGCTATTGGTCAACGTGGTAGGCTTGCAGAAATGATTAGTTTAGCTGTAAAGCCAGGGGAGGGACTTAAGAGAAAAATAAAATATGAAAGATGACTTACTTTTTCTCATAGAACAGGGTCAGATGATCACATTTAAGCATTTTTAAAGTTATTTTAACAATTCCAACTTACGTACCCTGCCTTTAAATGTTCTTTAAATGGCATTCTATACTTTTTAGAATTATTTGTGGTGCTGCAATTCTTCTGGTATGTAAGATTGCTCCAAAACTGTCAGTGCATTGATGCGCATCAGAAAACCGAAGAATTGCCCTAAAAAGACTCACATCGTTTTTTAAAATGCATATAAATGCGTTACTCTGGCTGAAGGTGAACTGGTTCTAATCAGGCTAAAGCGCCCAGATAATGCGGTAGCAAACCGGAATTCTGCATATAAACGGGTCAGCTGAACGGACTGGACGCTCGCGTTCCGGAAGTGACGAGACCGCAGTAGCGGTCTTCTGATTATATCGCCACAAAGTAAGACGCGTAACACCATCCAACAGTACAGTACGTACCAAATAAGCTGTGCTGCAGCATAGTTGTTGTCCATTTCTTCAGCCTTTGTGCATATCCTGTTTCAATTCCATCTGCTACACCCCCGCCAGCGTTAGTTTGCCATTTGTGTTGCTACAAGCTAACTGGAAAAATGCTGATGCTAAAGGGCGCATGTCGCCACCTACTGTACCGGACTGGAACGAACTTCATTTAAGAGGTCGGTTTTCTAATGCGCATGTAAACTAGGATAAAGACTCCCAGCTTATTACCATAAGATTGACCTGGATCAACTTACATGTTACTGCACATGTAACCACACTGAGTCATTTAGACATGTATAAACAGAAGAAAAGACTATATCACGATATATATCATTATCACACGTGCTTCAGAAAATATCGCAACATAGATTTTAGGCTATATCGCCCATTCCTTGTTGGAACGCAGATCGGCCATTAAATTGAGAGCTTGGCCTTTCAGCTCGGCTCTCTCTTCACCACGACAGACCAGGACAACATCCACATCACTGCAGACGCAGTACCAATCACCCTATCGGTCTCCTTCTCCATTTTTCCCAAGACAATTAAACTTCTCCAAGTGGGGCAGGACATCGTCCCGATTAGATAAATTATCTTTCAGAAATGCAATTTTAAAAGCACAATCTCTCACTGGTCACTTTGAGCCCTAAAAAAACCTACATGTAAACAGCATTCTCTTCAGAATGAAACTTAAGTTTTCAAGATGTATGTTATTGGTTATGTTCCTATTTCATCTGAAATGAAGTACAACAAAAACAACACAGACAGCAGCCCAAAAACACAGAACAGAGACAGGTCTGCCTTGGTGGAATAAGTGGTCAGACAATAACCGATAAAGAAGAAATAATAATTTATACAGCGCCTCTCAAGATAAAAATCACGAGGCATTTCACAAGAAACAATAAAAATTTTTAAAAATTACTTAAAAAATCACAATAAAAAACGGGGCCGTAAATCTGAAAAACAAAATTCTGCTTATCCATCAGCGGTCAGTGATCATGTAGGAATTACAGAATGAAACAAAAGCTCTAGATCAGATCATCTTGATCCTCAAGGGCCACCACCTGCATGTTTAAAAGGTTTATCTGCTTCAACACACCAGATTTTAATCAGTGGGCGATTAACACGTCTTCAGAATCAGGGTTCCTACAAGTTTGTTCAAGTTAAATTCAAGTCTTTTATAGACCTTTTTAAGACCATTTATATAAAAATTTAATACCTATTTGGCGGCCCTACCGTAATTTCATTAACATGTTCAGTAGTAAGCTACTGGAAATGCTAATAATATTTGGGGATTTCTCTTCCTCTTGAAGTTTCACGATCACCTTGATTGTGAACGTGCTACCAGCTAGAATTAGCTTTAGCAACCCTGTTCGTAAATTGATGGTTGATTCCAAACTTTAGAGCATTTCTGCCTTTTACAGTGTTTTTTTGTCTTTGCTGGTTTCTTTATTTTCCTCCATAACACCTAGATCCCCATGTTGTTTGCCAGTAAAAGGTGTTCAGATTGTGGTGCGCAAAATGAATGAAGCATATTAAAGGTGTCCTAGAATGCAATTAATCAACAATCTAAAACAGAGCTTTGAGCCTCCAAAGATCATAAGAATTTTTTTTTGGCTTTCATCTGTCCCAGGAGCCCTGATACAGGCCATTCTAAACCCCCTTACTCAGGCCTTCCGTGAAAAGAGCTGTTAACCCCTCCCACTCGGCCAGGACATGCTGATTGGTTGGTTTCCCCAGAAGGCCTCAGACACATGCAGGTTTGAGGAGGCGTGGCTCCCCCTTATGACGTGTTAAGGAAGGCTTTCTCAGAACAGGAGGTTTTCTCTCACCTTTTTCAACTTTCTAATTTACATAAAAAGTAGGTCACACACGGCTTTGACTATTTGGCATGCTACTTTTGACCACCCAAGCTGTCGTATTCAACAACAACAAGGAAAATGTTGGTTTACATTCTAGGTCCCCTTTAAAATGATTCGAGGAATTTATTCAAACCATTCGAGTATTTGTTTTAGCTCTAAAATACAGCACAATTTTTAAGACCCAGATATCAAAATTCAAGACCTTTTCAAGGCTTTTCAAGGTCTTATTTCCAAATTTATAAATTCAATGCTTCTAAGACTTTTTAAGACCTTGTAGGAACCCTGAGAATATGTGGGACATTTTGTTTAATTTTTAAGTGAAAAGCCAAATAAAAAAATGACAGACTATTTTGTTATTTGTTTTTGAATCGATGCAGTCAAGTTGATCTGTGCGCCCTGCCCGCTGCACGCTTTGAACACAAGGGATACACGTTCTGTTTGGGATAGCTACATTGGCACCTGTCAACATAAACCAGACCCATGAAATATTATGCAGCCCATTTTTACATTTCATATTTTTTATCCAAGACTAAAATTCAAAACATAAAAAAGGTCTTTCTCATTTTCTGTGTCTGATTCAAAAACAAAAATTTTCTAGTTTTTAATGGAAAATTGAACAAATGAAAAACTTCAGCAGAGCTTGAGGACCTGCTGAAAATGTAATGCAACCACTGAATCAGGTGTGTTGAGGCAGGAAAATGACTAAAACATGCTGAACAAGGATTGGACACCACCACTCAACATAAACAACAAATTAAATTTGAACTTAAAAATAATCTTTCATAAATTTTTTAATCAACTTCTTAAACCGCCTCCCAACAAGTCTTAAGGTCCAACACTAATCTTATTCATTCTGAGCTGATAAATGCCCACACCAACACACAACTACTGTCTTCATAATACTGAGGCAAACCATTAAAAATGTTTCATCTCCTGCTTCAAATGACCAGCAGCTCAAAATCAACCAAAGCATGACAACTAGAACAGCTTCTCCTGGTGTGGGGGAGCAGAATAAGATAAAGCTCCAGTTCAGACCTGGAACGGACAACTGGTGGTTCTCCTTCAGGAGAAGTTGGTCCTTCTCCTGAAGGAGAACCATCAGGAGCACACACCAGAACCAGATCAACCAGGATGCTTGTTAGTGCCAGGTCTGAATGGAAAGTGATTTGACTCCTCTATCATCATCATCATCATCCTCCTGGTGAAACAACCCATACTCCTACCTAAGCTGGTTAGGGATTCTCTTATCTCTCTGTAACTCTCTCCACCCCATCCTCCTGCTTCACTTTCAGTGCTTTGGGGGAGCTGGGAGAGCTGCTGAGGGAAGGGGAAACGGGTGTTATTCACAAGACACACAAAGAAACACCAAAAGCTAAAAGTTCCTTTAGAGACAAGAATGAAAACATGACAAAGAATTACATTCTAAGATTTATTATTGATGGCTGGTGTCCTGACATTATGTCAGCTAATTCAAGAGCAGGATTAAAAACTATGTTTCAGGAAATTACTAAGAATAAATATTGGTCTTCAGTCCTTCAGTATTGTCCCTTAAGTTTTGCATTTAAGGAATTAAAGTCCCAGTTTTGTTGCAACTTTTTTTAAACATAAATGCAAAAGACGCGTTTCCAAAATCAACGTAAATTTAATGAGAAGAGAAGAACATTTACCACAAACTGAAAAACACCCTACATCACTGCCTATGTATGATCAGGTCATGATTATGTTTCAAAGCACAAATGTCAGAAAATGTAGTCTAATATTCAGCATAATCGTTCTGTTAATCATTGATTTAAACTGCTACTACCGCTCTAGTTTAAATATCCCTAAAAGAATCAATATTGAATCAACCCGAACAGATAAAAGATTTTGGAACCAAACTCAAATTATGGTGGGAACCGAGGAATGCCATCAGAATCATGTCAACACAAAAGTATAAAATCATGGTTAATCCACTCATTCTCAAACTCACAATCAATCCGTATATCCTCAGCACTAGGGTCCTTTAGTTCTCAAGAAATTCAGTTATAGTTTTTTATGTGTCAAATATTAAACAGTGAGTTTGAGTGAGTGGTTGCATTTATATTCAGCATTAATCATGACCCACTAATAGAAACATGACCGTATAACGCCCTATCATTGTACAAGCCTGGTTTTATTGATACAGAAGAGATTTTTTTTCCACTTGAACTTAATGAATAAAAGCCAGATGGCCCCTCATCTCGTCTAACTGCAGCTCTTTTAACCTTTGAAATAAAGTAAATAAGGAACAAAAAAGAAACCAAACTATTATGTTTTGATTATCCTATGGCTGTTACCAGTTCATCACATCACTGTCCTAATTAGAAATGATTGTTGCAGAATCAATGTTTTATAATTATTTGAATTAAACACAGTTATTGGTTTTTTTTGCACATAATTAACTGTTTCCACACAGGTTTAAACTTGAGCAAATGTCATATTTTTATGACTACCGACACGTTGTTTCAATCCTTTGAAGTTGCATTTGTGCAATTTTATAGATGAAATCTTATTCACACCAGTTACAAGAGCTGAATGAATATTTAACATATCAAATATTTGAGCCAAACAGTGGGATTTTTAAAAATATAACCAATAAGTGTTTTGTATGCTTTCTTTGGATGTGCAGGTAAACCAACTGAGCCTCATGACTGCTAAATTTTGCAAACCTAATGAGTGTTTGCCTATAATTAAAATAGCTATTAAAAAGATTAATAAATATAGAAGCTACCTAGCAACAAATCATTGTAGAAAAAAACTACTTTTCTTAAAAAAGGCAAAGACTTTGCTAGTTAATTGATATTTTATGTATTTGTGGATTATTAGCCTAGTTATCTAGATTTTAACAGGAAAATTGTCTTGAGTAACAACCATCTGCCAGTTGCAGTTGCCCATAAAAATAGATTTTTTTACTTTGTGTTCCGATAACATAATACATGAATATTTCATTTGAATGACAGCGGATTTAATCTAAAACAAAATCCCAAACAAATACATTCATAGTGTGGATAGATGGTTTAACGTAGATGTTATGCCTTAAGAAGTAGACAACATTTTATTTGAATTACTTTATTATTATTAATCAATTGCCTGCCTCGTCCTTTAACATACTTACTTTTATAGCCTTGATCCCAGACTTGGTGATTTGAGTCATCTTGGCCTTGGAGATGGGCGGCTTGTACTCAGTCAACGAGTACAGCTGCAAGATGAAACAAGAGAACATCAGTTCTACCTTCCTGCTCTCATATTTTGTTAGGTACTTCTCCAAAATATATTTTCCAAAGGCTCTTGAGTTACTTAGTAACTCTTTTTTGGCTTTATTTGTGGTCAGATGTCCAATAACATGGCTCTCTTTAGACTCAGGCTTAATTTGGGGGGTTATTGTTTGTAAAATAGGTCATCATACCATTTTTAATTCACATTGTGTGTGAAATGAAAAATCTAAAGCAGGTATCCGTGAGTGGACAGTCGAGGTCAGCGTATACACCGACTGTTACACTGGAAGACCTTTGTCAATACAAATTATTGCAGCGCTACTTGCTACATGAGCTATCTGATAGCTACCAGTAAACATCCGACCGCTGGCACAATTAATATTCTTATACAATCAACTAACCCCGATACAAACAGCAACACAATACAATAAATGTAACAAAGCTGTTGCTTTGTTATATCAGTTCGCGCAAGTTAGCAAGTAAAGGGCAGTTTCGACTAGCGTTAAGCTAACTAATGTTCGTTTAAAATAAACATGTAGACTTTTTAGCCTAAGGCGTATGTGTGTGTGAATGTGTGTTTTCTACATCTAATTTGCACGTCTCACTATGCATTACAGATAAATTACACTGTTAATAAACGTTTTGAGCGGCCTGTAAAGTACTGGCCTCCTTTTTACTCTTTGCTACTTGACGCTATTGCTAACGTTAGCCAACCAGCTACCCGAATATAAACCACATCCTCAGACTGTTTTTGCAAGTTTCAAACTAACCTCGTTGTTGAAGGCTTTGACGGCCTCCATGGCGTTTGTTTCGGCTCTCAGTGTATTGTAAATATTTACATATATCTTCGCATTAACCGGTATAAGACGTGCATGCTCGACGTTTGGTGAGATGGAGGAGACAGCCAATATGGCGCTTAACCTCAATAGGGAATTCGAAGAGAAGGGCGACTCCTAGCGGCAGGTTTGGGGAACTACGATTGTGTACTGAGATGAATGGGAAAATTCTCTTTCAGTTTATTTCTAAAAATAAATAATATAATAGTATTTCATCTTTTTTGTATTTGAATTTGTAAAAGTGACTTAATTTATCCTAGAAATAATTATCTTAAAATAAATGTATCCGTGGTTAGGAAAATTGCCCTGATATCTGAAAAAGTTGGAAACAGCCATTTAAAACTGAGACAATACATTTATTTTGTTATATACAAAAAGGTACACCAGAGTTCATATTAAAATTCAACATAAAAACATAACATCTCTAATTTGTAAACAATTATTTATACAAATATTTCACGTTTAAGAGATAAATTGAATACGAGGAATGCATTTATTATTGTTTGTGGGCCAAATCCTGTTTTGCAGGTTTTACAATGATCAAAAGCTCCTGGTTTCACCTGAGAATCATGAACGTGTCACTGCAATTATGTTATTAAAATCAACAAATAATCTTTTAATGATTTTTAAGCAACATGTGATCAAATTGAAATGACCATCAAAACCTTTCCCCAGTCAAGTTTAGATGTTTATGCCATCATTGGTATAATTCTAAATCTAAAAATGTTTTATACAATAAATGAAACTGTAGACTTTGTACCACAAGTTAGAATTTTGTTGAATTATTTTGCAGAACTGTTTTTAAAATAAACTTTTCCTCAGCTTTAAATGACATAAAAATAAGTTGAATCCTAAAAGTCAGGTTTGTATTTTATTTTGTTTTTGTGTTCAGTCTTGAATGCATTACTAAAAATAAATGACATTTACAAACAAGTCATCACTGTGGGGCTGCTGTGTAACAGACATTCACGGTGCATGGCACCAATAACTGGCAGACAAAATAATAAAATCAATAAAAAAAGTTTGCAACTAGATAAATTATACATTTAAAACCAGTGTTTTCTAGCAGAGAACAGATGATGCATTATTACAATATGGCCCATTATTTAAAATAAAAGGAAATGTATGCATACATTTGGTGAATTACAACACAAAAACAGTCAGCTGTTAAACTAGCTAATCCTACAAACTGAACAGTAAAATAATACTAATCTGCTTCCATCTCTGTGTTAAACTAACAAACCCTTTGTAGTCCAATTTACGTATTAAAAGGCTTTAATAATCCATTTAACATGGAACCGAAGCATCGTCCATATAAAAATATTCACAGCAGTGTGTGTTTGTGTCTGTGTGCATGTGTGTATTCACATAATATGTAATTAAGAAGTCCAAAGCCAGTCTATAAACTGGTTTCTGTCACAGCAGTGTCTGGTGCTGCAGCGTTTACATCCTCTGGCGCCACCGTGTGGTTGTCTCTGATACTAATCTCATAAATCAGGAGCCCATTGGCCTCCTTCCACTGCCTGAACTTGTCCGAGGTGAGCTCTGGGTCCGACAGCACCTGGTCTATGGCCTGCAAGTCCGCTTCTTTTGACTGAAACAGAAAAAAGGAGGATATTAAATACACAACAGATAAAAAGTGAGATGTCATTCTTCATAAACAGAGGATGTATACCTTTAAGGTGCTATTTAGAGCCCTGATATGATGCAGCTTATTGTTGACGGTCTGGTTTTTACAGCGTTTGACAAACGAGGCTCTGAATTCCCTTTTAGTGGAGGGTTTACGATGTCCTATTGGTGAGAGGCTGGCCTCTTTTAGATGAATATACAGCTTCTCCATCTCATCTGAGCTGTTTCCAAGGTTACCTGTATGCAAAAAGTAAAGTTACACCTTTTTACATAATTCTCATTCACAAAAAACAGTAATAATGGTAAATAATTAAAATACCTTCGCCTGGAGGCTGTGAAACATTCGTGTCCTCCTCCCCCTCTGCTGCAGGGGTTTCCTCGTTAGACTTGGTTGAGTCCGAGAAGTCCTGAGGAGCCACGCTCTCCAACGCCACCTCCTCCTCCTGCGGGGGTTCATGTGAGTGAATCTGTGCTGAACACACCACCGCCATTTCCCCAGCCGGCACTGAGGGAGGCGCCTGAGAAACCAGGTCCAACCAGGACTGCCGCTGCTTGGTTAGCGAAGAGGCGGAGCTCTGTGAGGTCATCGTGCTGACGGGGGAAGAGAGCGAATCGGCTACCGCGGCGGAGTATGATGGAGGGAGCGTGCCCTGGAAGATGAGCGACTTACAGTTAAAATAAATACACAGTTAATGAAATAAAATCTGACTTAAACGTGCGTTTCAGCTGACCTGGTGCGTGCTCCCAGGTGGATCAGATGCTTCCACCGAGCCCCGTAGGGTCTGTTCAGAGTAGGGAGGAGGGGGGATCTCTGTGCTCTCAGCTTCCTCGTGGTCGCTGGCTTCACTGTAACACTCTGAACAACCAATGTTTGTGAAAGAAAGACATGAAGAATGACATAATGACACAAAAAATGACTTGTCTAGCTGAAAATGGTAAAATTTTTAAATCATTTTAATTTCATTAAAAAAACAACTCTTAAGATCATTTTTTGCAAAGAAAGGCTCCCGCTTACCCACTGCTGCATTCTGTTCCGTTTCCTCATACTGAATGGCTGCTAGTCCGAGTTTATTCAACCACCTAAAAACAAAAACAGCAAACATTTCATTCTCATCACATTTCTGATGCAAAGTTTTATTCTAAAACATCCTTTCAAACATCATTATACTTCAGTACAGCTCACATGTTCAAGTCGTCGTGACTCTCAGCAGCAAAATAAAACATCATGACCTGAGGATGACAGGCTTTAAACGCACTGCAAGAAGAAAAAAACAAATTATTTTAGTGATCAGACTTTAACACAAGCTTTACTGTACACAAGAAACTAATCACACAAAAAATGGTTCATCTGTGTGTCAAAAAGTGTTTGAACCCAACTTTAAAGGGGTCCTAGAATTAATATTCATGTGCTGGCCGAGTGGGCAGGGCAAACCAGTCTTTCCATTGTAGGGCTTTATTATGGTGTTGTGTTTGGTGATTTATCAGGGCTTCTGGGTCATTCTGCGCCCTAACAAAGTTTCATTTACTACATAGAGGCCCAAAGGACACTTTCCTATTGTAAAAAAAAATGTTCTAGAACCCTTTAACTAAAGGTACAGGGCATAAACTAGTCAGTTAACATTAAGACATGTTTGTGGAAGTAAATTGAAAAGAGATCGCTGCAAAAATTAGAACAAAAAATATGGTCAGAATTTTATTAAAGTACTCAGTTATTAAAAAGTTGAGTACACATTAAACAAGAGACCCTGTCACATTTTTATCCCTTGAGGAAACCGTCAGCTTACTGTTTCTTTTTGCACTCAATGGCTACGTCCACCACGAAGTTGGTGAGATCGATGTAGCCCTCGGCTTTCTCTGCCTGCAACACACAGATTGGACGGCAGTGAGCGCAGAGGGGACAAATTTAAACCACTTCCTGGCGACTGCTGTGCCAGTAAATCAGACATGTCTGCGTGACGGCCTTCTGGTGATGCCGACATATACAGGAAGCACAGTGACAGTTCCTGTAGAGGCCAGCAGAAGTGGAAGAAACTAGAGTGACTCATCTGCAGCTCACACTGCTGAACATCAGAGGTGGTGGAGGGGGTGTTAAATGTGTGCTCGAGAGATTAAAGCTGTGTTAAGATTCAGTGGGCTGCTGTTACCAGGTAGTGAAACCTGCACTGCAGGGTACAAAGAAAATGTACAAAAAAACACGATGAAACAAAATATTTAGCTTTTTAAAATTTCATTAGAAAAACAGAACGATTATGAAAGGAAATGCAGGCAAACTAAAAGAGCTAAACATAAATAATGATGAATTTGTGGTCAACATTTGACACATTTTGTCTAAAAATACATTTTTAATCAATCTGAAACTTGTTTTTTACGTGTTCTTTAACCCTCTGTAGAGAAGAGAGAGGAGTGTGATTCTGTAAAAAAACTAATGAATTTCAGCTCAAATTCTCATCTGAAAATGTCTTTAATGATATTTAATGTAACATTTGCATCTAGGTTGATTAGAACAGGGTGAATCTGTCACTGGTTTCCATCGTGTCTCTGATTTTGCTGCTAGTTTACATTTAGAGAACTAGAAAAAGTTGAACAAATAAAGCTGACATTTAGTCAAACCCAGAGAAAAATGGCGTTCTAATCCCATTAATTGTTTTGTTATAATATAGAGATTAACCGCCTGTTTAGAGCGACAATAAACCTTATTTGTGAAATATTTTGTGTGTATTCCAGCACCAGTTTTGGTAAGAAAACACTAGAATACATCTACAAATAGAGCATTACTCACCATTTGACTTGTGTACCAGTACAGAGCCGTCTTTTTCAGAACAAACCAGTACTTCTTCCATTTGTTACCCAGGAAAACTTTGCTCTCTTTCTTCCTGTAGAGCCAGCCCTGGTGGTCTGGGTGACCCAGCTCTTTGACCGAGATGCGTCTCCTGCTCATTATACCATTGCCTACGCATAAAAAATAAAACAAAATTTAAAACATGCACAAATTAAATCCAAAAAGAACCAGTCCGCTCGGTTTGTGGTGAATCAAAGCCGCCATCATGAGCAAACGCAGGACTGAACGTGGCAACGGCAAATCTAAAATGAAACCTCAACACTTCCATTTGTGTTCATAGGCCGCAGGTCTAGTTTAATAACAAGGTTAGGTCTAAAAATAACACCTGAAACATCCCACACAAAGTCAGCCCAAAGGGCTCCATGACCACTACCTGGTTTGTGTTTGAAAAAGGCAGCTGCAACAGAAAAACTAATGTTCAGACTCTCAGAAGAGAAGTGAGGAGGCTCAAAGCTAGAATGAATAAAGAAGAGAAGTGAGAGTCACCACGGGTTGTCTAAAAACCCTTCTTGGCAGACCAATTAACACGCCGGTTCACGTACGCCTACTGGTGGTCCAAAGTGCGATCAGCAATAAAGAAGAACAACTCACCTCCTCGGCTCTTCTTCTTTGATTTGTATCGAAGGGAGACCTTCAGAGGAGGAGGACGAGAGAAAAATGTCAAACTCGAACCCCACGGCTATGTAGAAAAGGTCGTCTGGAACATCCTGTTTCTCACATGCATGATCTTTTTCTGCTCTTCTCTATTTTCTAACATTTGTCTCTCTCTGAAGTTCTGTCTCAACTCCTCCCTGCGCATGTGAATTTAAAATCATTTTCAGGTAAATGAAGAGAGAAAAACCAGGATGACAGACTGTGATCCACACGCTAAAGGCTGCTGGTAGGCACAGTCAGAAAAATGTTAAACCTAGTCAGCGTAAATGAGGAAAAAAAGCAGAAGTATTGCCAGATTAAATGTCATAAAACACAAAAACACTTACAGGGTTGTAGTCATCAGCAGCCATTGAAGGTGTCACAGAAAGAGGAAAGGCAGCCTGTAGAAAGAAAACAGATGTGAAGGTTGACAACATCAAAACAAAGATGATTTTCTTTTATTCTGCTGAGAGGAAGTGGCATCACAGAAAAAACGCAGACGATGCATTCCAGTCTAAACCTGTTTTAGAGAGGAGACTGACGCCAAAAAGCTAAAAAATGACTAAGAAAATGGGTGAATTTCAGAATCTCTGAACAGGAAGTTGGAAAAAAACTAAAGTTTTGCACACAAACACCTCTGACTCACAAATCGTGTGTCATAAAAGTTTCTCCGTCAGCTATTTCATTCCCTCTCACATGAATAAATCAGATAACTGGACGGATATTTGATGAAAAGCACAAAAACACCTTTTTAATGTTCACGTTTCAGTTTGCTGTTAACATCCTAAAAGCACAGCAACATTGAGAAACCCAAAGCTGGCTTTATTGACTAACTTCCCCTGCATTCTCGAGTTCCTTGTTTTGAAAACTAAAGAGAAAAGAACATCACTCACACATAACCCTAGAACGTTCAGCCTTCTGTGATGCTATTTATCATCTCACAGGAATTAAAAATCTCAGTCACCTGTTGCACTTCTCAAAAAGACCAAAATACTTCCCTGGTGGTCTATTTTTGTAGCCACTGTACACGCTGCAATAAACTAAATTTGGTACCAGAATAAATAGCTGGTTGGTTCTGATGTCTGCTGAAGAAACTCAATGTACAAATGTCCTGCATACCAGCTTTTTTAAATAAAAGCTAACAGATGTTTTTATAGTGTAAAAGACTATTTTCATTACCAACCTGTCTAAAATCTCCTTGGATGACAGACAGCCATTGCAACAGCTTCTCATCTCAACTTCTGTCCTGCATGACAGCGTTATTTGTTGCTTTCCGGTGCTTGCATGTGAGAACTCGGCTCTGATCGCCACATTAACCACAGTACAAGCCTGACGGAGTTTGTACATTTACGTTTGATAACTTACTTCCTGATTTAGAGTTTCGCATTCTTTCTCTCTTTTTTACAGACACTAAAAGTTAAAAACAAACCAACAATAGATAAGATAAAAAAAATAAACATATCAGAAGATGCAATAAAATATGAAAATTAATTAAATATCCTTAAGAATAAATAACCCATTAGACTGTTTTGTTGAGTGACTTATCTCTTTTATCTGTAAATTAGGTTTCACTAAGGAAGGAAGTTAGAGATAGAGGTTTATCTATTGTTGATAAGTGCACCAAATTAAAGTGTTTATTAGTTCTCATTAAAAGAAAAGCATAGAAAAGCTCATTGGAATCGGTCAGTATAGGATGGGCTTAATCTGTGATGGAAAATGTGAAGCTCAAAAATCTGATATTTTTCCCAGTCCATGAACTCATCATAGCCGAAAAACACATTTTTCCCTCATTAACTTTTTTATTTCTAGAGTAATAATTTCAAGTAATTAAAGAAATATTTATTTTAAAAATAAATTTGATTAATTTTATCTATTTGAGGTCAAACTAAAAATAGCCATAATCGGCCCTCAAAACTAAAACTGCTGCATCTCATTATGACTGACAAATACAAAAACAAAAAATCCACAAAATAATATATATTAAAAAAAAATCTCAAGAACAAAACTATATGAAAATATAAAATGATCAAATCCATATTAGGTTCAGATTTAGAAGCTAAAACGCGTTTTTCTACCAAATTTACACAAAACGCTTCTGCTAAACTTTAGCTTATGTTTCTAATTACAAACAAATGCGTATAAATGTCAGATTTTGACAGAATTTCTATGAATAAATATATAAACCCCAGTACCTGCCACCACAGTCTCAGTGAACGCAGTTTGCTCCGAAGCCTCTGCTCAAAGTTTGACCAAACTTTGGCGAACATGCTCAGGATACAAACAAAAACGTAAAAAAGAGAAAGCTCGTCTGGTTTCAGGTGAATTCAAGGCCTCTTTGGGTGTAACCTTCACTGTGTAAAGAGGGTACCACCCTGCTCTGCTGTCCTCTTTTAACGCAGCTACAACTTGAGGTGTTTTCAGTAAAACTTTCCAAGAATTTCAGATCAAGATGATGTTTGTCCCCCAGACTTCATCTTGCAGTTCCAGCCTGATACCACTAGGTGTCAGCATGTCACTACAAAACAGTATCTATGAGATCTTAAAACTAGGTTTTCCTGTTTCTCAGCTTCATTTTTGATCCTGGAAAAATGCTTTTGATGCTAGAATAATGCTGTTTTATTACAAACGTGATTTAGTCAAACTTACACTAA
This sequence comes from Aphyosemion australe, assembly GCA_006937985.1. NCBI lineage: Eukaryota > Metazoa > Chordata > Actinopteri > Cyprinodontiformes > Nothobranchiidae > Aphyosemion > Aphyosemion australe. The sequence continues at coordinate 573,475 of SSNS01000092.1, forward strand.
AATAAAATCAGTGAATGCATGAAAAGTGTGTCCCTCTCCAGATTGTGGGTGCATTTTCTTATCCAATCCACCATGCAACTGAAAACAACAAAAGGATATTGCATGGGATTTGGTTACATTTATTTGCATTTCCCTTTTCCCTAGATGCACAATCTTTAGACATTGCAACTCATAATGGTAACTTAAAAAAAAAAAATCTTTTTACTCTTCAAAGTTTTGTTTGTTTTATATTTTTTGTTTGCCAGACTACAGATAAAACGTGTTTATCCATAATTTTTTTATTTATTTCATTTTCCTATTTATTTAAATGAGTAAGATGAGTGTGGATTTCAAGTCATAATGCATATAAAACCAATCAAAACCTAAACTTTTATTAAAATACACAAGCTTGTGAAAACAAACAACATACATTTAAATTTATTTAATGTATTTATTTACAAGAAAATGTATTTAACATTAAGTTAATCATATTAAATTGTTTGAAATGTTTCATGTGGTCACAACTGATTTGGATTTCTTTTTAAGTTTTAACTAAAGATGACAAAATGTAACAGCCGCCTTTAAGATGAAAAAGGAAAAATACGTGTTTCATGTTGCGTCCACTGTGGGAACGAGCCTCCTGCCTCTCAACACTCCTCTCTGTCTGCAGCCACAACATCACATCTCCAGCTTCTGTCTCTGTGAACACATTCCTAATTCCTGCATGAAGATGAACTCCATTTAAAATCTTCTAAACCAGAGGTCCTCCTCCCTTTTTCCACTTGTTATTGTAACAAGTGGTCTAAAGTGACTGAGAGAGCCCCCTCCCCTCTCTGCCACCAGCTTTTTCCCATCCATATCAAGTAACTTCCTTGTGTCACCCGAACAAAACGTGCCGTGGACATTTAAATTTGGGCTGACATGTTGCATGAAGTCCAATTTGGGCTGATTTTGGTGATTTCTGTCTCTAGAACTCACAGGAGTGCAGATTTGTCACACCACTGCAGAGCTCCAGCTCCCACAAATGATTCATGCTGAGAACTGTCATGGCACTTAGCTAACACCCCCCACGCCCCACCACCCAGAAACTGGATGGGTGAAGTCGGGGGGTGCAAACAGAGTAGCTTTTATTAAAAAAGAGGGGGAAGGGCGCAGCAAGGATATCTGACTCTAGCTTAGAGGCTGTACGACCCACACCTGCTGCTTGATGGCACTGAACTGTCCAAATAACATAGTTTAATTTATGATTTATTCTATACAAAGCTGACCAAAACAATTGGATCTGTAAAAACCCATCTGACCTCTGCGAAGGTGCACTGGTGCCACTGAGGGACAAACATGGAGCTGTACTGGACAGTTTCTGCACACACAAACAGCCATCCTGCTTGTTTCGTTTCTAAATCTGCCAAAACTAAAGGATGCATGATCAATTTTCCACCAGAGAGACATTTAGCTCAGCTATCACACGCGTGATCTGCCGCACTTTGCTTCTGTAAAATCGTGTTGACACTTGCTTATTAGTGCTAACCACAAAGCACAAGAGAAGCTTTTAGAAACCAACATGATCAGATTTTAAAAAACTGATTGTGGATAATTGAACTTTAATGAATTATCTGGGATATTTTGTATCAAAGTTGGGGTTGGGACCCCACTGTGGGTCAAGAAACACTAAGTTTATGGTCCTAAAAGGAATACCAGAAATGAAATAAAACAAAAAAACTAATTCCTAACAGAATATTTTCACTTTAATTGACGTATAAGCTTAATAAAGCTTTTGTGTTTTCATTATGTCCTCTTTTATTTAGCTTTCATTTGTTTTTATACTTCACCCACATGTGGGGGTGCAAGTCTTGTAAATTTGTGGGTCAGAAGCAAACAAATGAGAAAGAAGCTAAAAAAAATTCAAAGAAAAGTAAAAAATTACACAACTTTTCAAGTAATTTGTTGCATTTTTGGTTAATGTGTCCATATTTTTAATTCAGAGGGGTGAGTAATCGACTACTTACTGCTTGAGAGAAGGACCAAGATCTGAAATGTGGTTGATTGTATCTGTGGGAACAAAACATAGACTCAGTTCATGGTCTGAAACACTCCGACACACACACCTCCATCAGTTTTTGCTCTCCACCTGTCTGCACTCTCCTCAACTTACTAAACAAGATCCTTATTTTTCTTTTACATGTTTAATCTTGTTCTGCAGAAACTTTAGGTGCTCTTTTCACAGACTTGACCTGCTCAAATGCATGTGACAGCTGATTAAATCCACCATCACTCAAACGCCAGGGATGAGTCAACTTCGCTCCTATCGGAGTCTCCGTAGCATTTCCCAAATGTGAGTAATTTGTTTTGATCGAGCATGAAGCAGAAGGGGATGTGATGCCATTGGGAGCAGCTCTGAGAATAGAAACGGATGGATGGATGCATGGTGGGGATTTGTCATCGATAAGTGTGGTAATGTGGGGAGGTACACCTACACCTCCTCAGACTCTGCATCCGAGACCAGAAAAGGTCCCTGGAAGAGACAGAAAACGCTGACTAATTTTCCAAAAAGATAAGTGGTATTTATATTTATAGCTCAGAATGATCAGGATTTGTCATGTTGGTGGTAAATCTGAAGATTCTCTGGCGAGTGAAGGTGGTTAAGGGGTGGATTTCCACATCTTTGTGTGGGATGAGCTGGATCATGGAGCTCCAGGGAGACAAATAAGCTCCAAATTGAATAAGAACTCAACAGAAAAGCGAAAACTTTGTGTTCGTCTTTAAAACAGACAACAAATAATCTGCAAGGAATTTAAAAACGATGTCACATTCGTTTAATAGATTTCCCACGATCATAAAAACTGGCCACCTCTCACCTTTGGCTCACTTTTAAAAGATTCCACAGCCGGCTGACTGTCACTCCTTTTTGGAAAACTAGGCCCACCCTGCTCTTATGATTCTCATGTGACCCAGCTCATTTGTGGGGGAGAAACTCACCGGTTCAGGAAGTCACTGCTAGAGAATCGGTCGTGTCCCTGTGAAAGATGAGAAGTTAAATTATCCAACCTGAAGAAAAAAAAAACACTCCTAAACCTGTAAACTTCTTTTGATCATCCTTTTTTCTTTGATTTTTAGATAAATGTTGACTTTGAATCTACATTTATGTGTCAAAATCTTTTAAAATTTTGAATACTTAATATTAAATATTTATGTATTTTTGTTGTTTTGGGGTATTTTACTCTTTCATTTTCCAATTATTGTTTAATTTTACTCTATCTGCACCTGTTGTGAATTAATTGCCGCTATGACACCAAAATTTCCCAACTGAGGGACAATAAAGGGATTTTCTATTCTATTCTAAATGTTCCTCCTGAAAACGTACCTTTTCATTCCAAAACAGTATGATACTGTGTAAAATGATGAAAAATAACTTTTATCAATTAAAAAAAATTCTGATTATTTTTAAATAACAATAATTATGGCTATTAATGCCAAAAAATCGAACAAAAGCTTGGGCCTCAGGAGTTTAAGAATGCATCTAAAACTAAAAGCTCAACCCTTTAACTCTCAACAGTGAAAGTAAACTTATTTAATCAAAAATAGCAACATTTTAAAAGGATAAAAATGAAAATATGTTTTTAAGGCTTCTTGTCTCCTGATGATGCTTAACTCATCTCTCGCTTCACAGTAATATGGAGTTGTTGGTGATTGAAAAAGTAGCTTGAGATATTATTAGAGTCGACTATTTCACCGTTAGCGTTGTTAGCTCAACGTTACTCTCTAGCCAGCTTCCCCCGATATTAGAAGAAAACAAAAAGATCCCATGGCTTCTTGGGGTACAAGAAATAACTTCTGGGTCGCTCCTGTTGGCTTCACGTCTTTAAAAATCTCTGGAGCTGTTGAATTACAAATGCTGGTGCAGCAGCGTTACCTTGGTGCAGACTTGTTAACCTCGCGGGCTCATAGATTGTTAACAGCGACTACGTCCTTCTTTGACCACTTTGAAAGAAGAAAAACTGCCCCCCAGCTGGCAGAGAAGGAAATCTGTTTAAATGCAATCTTCCTTCCAACATGATTGAGACATTAGCCTGTTTAATGATTATTTCACCTGTAAAATATTAAATATTGTAATTTTAACATAAACCTGTGATTAATAATAATTTGACACATGCACAACCAAGCAAGAACGGAGCACTTCATTCCTGTGTAGCCATTTGTGATGTGCAGGCATTAAATGTTAGTGGTTAGCAAACTTGTGCAGTAGTTTTGAGCCGAGTGCAGGTAGTATTTAGGCAGACCGCAGGTTTTCAAAAAGTGCAAATTAGCAGGAACCGCGGGCGACTACAGCTCAGCAAGCACGGGCAGAGGAAGACATGGAAGCAAGAGGTGAAGGAGATAAAAGAGGCCTAAATGCATGCACTAGAACAGCAGGCAAAGGAGCAGGGGGGTGAGCTGTTGGTCGTTTTTAATGATGGTCAGAATTGAAAGGTGCTGATCCTCTGCAGAGAAACATTTGTCAAACAAATGGGAGGCAACTCTAACCTGCTGTTTAAATGTTTAAAAGACAACATATGTGCAGGAAAAAGATCCTCCTGATGGAAAAGCTGCTTCCACCATATGGTCCCCCAGCTGGATTTTAAATTTCATTAACGTAAGAAGTAGCTGCATAAACATCTGAGACGGGGAAGGGGGGTAACTTGACATAAGCTATCATGTTTCAGAACATGCTTAAAAAACAGAAGTAGAGTTTAGAACAGAGCCTGTTCCCGCATTCAGTGGAAAAGCCTGTCTTTCCCTTACAAACCGATGCAAGCAGCTCAGCAATCAGGTTTTCAGATTCATTACAAAAGCACATTCAACACGCACTGACAAAATAAAGACAATACAAAAGTTCACTGAAATGAACTGCCATTTTTAATAAAAAGCTTTGCAATTTTTTACAAAAGGCAGATAAAGCAACAACAGACACGTCTTGTGGTTGTTTAAATAATACTGTCGTTGTGTCTCTTGCGGTCGAGAGCCATCAGGAGGCATCTTGACCAGTTTATCCTAAAAGGTCGAGCTATTTTAATCTCAGTACAAGGCCCTTTAGGTGGCAGAGCAAACTGAAACACAGGATATTACAGAGTGCATAGCTTTAAAACATGCACAGAAGTAAACATCATTTGACCATCCAATGCAGCACGGTCAACTAAAGTGACTGTAGAGGTCTTATGCATAGCTTACAAGAGGCAACCAGTGGCAAACTGTAATGTAAGTAACAACAAATCAACTCAAGAAAATAAACGTAACATTAAATCAACTTTTTTACTGAAAATGAGAAGCACATAACTGAGGAACTTCAACGTTTGAGCTTTTTGTACCAGAATTATTTAAAAAAGACATAATTTATTATGTACAAAGGCTACTACGTCTCCTAAACCTGAACAAAATCTCTTGAGGTGTTCAGTCAGAGATGAGGATTGTGGGTAATTGTTAAACAGGTGATGACTTGATGTAGTGAGTTCTACAAAAGCAGCAGGAGGAGTTGTAGTAGCTAGTAGCAGTTAGCAGTAACACCAGGAAAACATGGAGATTTGGGAGGGGGTGGGGGGTGAGAAAGCCCAAAGCTGCTCCAAAAATAAAAATGAATAAAAAAGAAACCCAGCTGGACGTTAAACATCAAAGGCACTGAGAAGGAACACAGGACAGGAACAGGAAGCCCCGCACAGGAAGCACATCATCAGTGAGTCAATAGCTTAAGCCGCGTGATCCAACTGACCAGTAGGGAGCGTTCTGCTGACGTGCGCTTTGAGATGGGGGTGCTTACGGGGGTCTTTTTCGTGTCCTCCTGGTAGGGGATGGTGGCGCTGTTGTGGAGGTCTGAGTTGGAATAGTAGCGGCTGCCTCGGATGTTGTCCACCCGGATGAGATGGCGTTCGGCTGCAGGCCGGTAGGGCGGGGACACCGTCGGGACCTCCTCGGCGATGGTGGGGATTCGCTCGTTACTCAGGTATCGGTACAGCAGGTCCTCACCTAAAGCAGAGACATGAAAACAAACAAATGTTTTAACTTTTATAAGATTAAAAAGCTTTGAGAGGTAAGAAAAAAGTAAGCATACCTTTCCTACCCTGTGCCCAGGGCTTGGCATACATGTCAACAACTCCCACACATGTATCCGCCGGCATCGACAGCGGCCGTTGCTTACCTTGAAATAAAATTGATATTTTTATAAATACCTTCATTTTAGAAAGGGTCAGAGGAATGCTGACGAAGAGGTACTGACCACGTGAAGGCTTTCGCTCTCTCATTTTGGGTTGAATCACGTTGGCTTCAATGGGACAACCAGAACTGAATTTGTCATAATCTGCAATGGTGGTGCGTTTTCTGCGCTCCAGGTCCAGGAAGGAGTTGGGTGACTCAGAGCCCTTTGGTCTTTTGCTAATGCTGGAAAAGGAGTCCGTTCTCATCTCTCTGCAACAAATGTTTAATTATTAATTAGAGAAGTAAACAAGTAGAATTTAAACAATTAACAAATAAATTTAAAGGTGCATGAAGTAAGAATGACATCCTGTGGTCAAATTTGGGTACTGCAGTCCATGTTTTAAAATAAACGAGTGACTTTCTCTCTGCCATTCCCTGAGTTTTATGGGGTTGCCAGTTCACTGTTAGCATTGTTAGCTCAACGTTAGCCTCTAGCCTTCTTTACCCGACAGAAGAAGAAAACAAAAAGATCTCGTGGCTTCTCAGGGTTACATGAAATAACTTCTGGGCCACTCATTTTACTGGCTTCCATTCTTTCCACAACACAGCCTCTCTTTGCCAGCCTGTGTCGAATTACGAATGTCAGCAGAGTGTTTGTGTAGAGGACTTGGCAACCCTGCAGGCTCAGATATGATTGGCTCTGGAGTCAGGAAGTATGGAGGCTGGACAAACAAAAACTACGTCCCTCTTCGACCTTTTTAAAAGGAGAAAAACTGACAACCCCACAGCTAGCTGAGAAGGAGTGTAACATTCCTTCCAACATGACTGAGACATTAGACTGTTTTGTGATTATTTCACTGTAAAATTCTTACTTATTGCCCCTTTAAGCAAAAATGTTTATGTAATGATGTCTGCTCACCGTGGTGTGTACGGCATCGGAGGAGGAGGAGGAATGTACAAGTCTAGGATACCCGGCTTCTCCTTTTTGGTTGAGCCATTAGCTGAGCCGCTGGGGGACTGAGCTCTAATCAGGGAATTATTCTGGAAAAAGAAAAAGTCTAGTTATTAATTAATACATTCCTCAGAACCACAGCGTCTGACTTTTAATACCTAAAGCCTTTATCTCATCAGTCATTGTTTCTGGCTACATTTTCTTCCGTCCCCAAATAACAACTAAATATGACTTTCTGGGAGGAGTTCACCATAAGTGGTGAGACGTTTAGTGCTTGTGTGCGTCTGGGTATAAATTTTCTAGTTTGAGGTAAGAGAAAGATTGTAATTGAAGACTAAAATAGGCTGTGAGACTTTCACCACAGTTATGTCATGTCAGCTGAATGTTTGACTTTTATCTGCTCAAGTTCTCAGGGTTAAAATAGCTGGATGGCAAAATAGGACAAACTAAACATCTAATACTGGATCTCAGAAATCTGAGGTGCCTTCAGGAGTGCAAACATTACCGTTCTTGAATCAGGCTTTATTTTGGCTTTGAAGCCCTATTATAACAGGTAAACTGAGATGTCTAACTCTGATATCAGGAGTACTTGTTGGGACAGATGCTGGTGAACATGAACTCCATTGTTTTCAGAGCCTCTCTGCTGTTTCGAGATATCAACTCTAGTATCGTCTCATCTTTCCTTCTCGGGTTAGAAAACAGGCTACGAACGGTGGCAAAGTTCCACAGCCTGAAATCTGGAAGTCTAAGATTACAGCGGGCTAATTGACTCAATGTCTGTGAAGAAAGGGACTCTGGTGTAAAAGATATGGATAAAATGCTAACTTAGGATGGTGCAAAAGGCAATAAATCACTCATTTAAAGCAAATATTAGCTACCAGCTTGCTATTTTGTCAAATTTAAATGTTTCAGATCAGCAAACAAATTCCTTATCAGATGACCATAACATGAGTAAATACAAAATACACTTTTTTATTCAATAAGGAAGAAAACCAACCCACACTAACCTGTAGACTCACAAAAACCACTTCAACACAAAGTAGGCTAAAAGATCTCAAAAAGAAGCACATCATGCCTCATTCTATCAGGAAGTACATCTAAAGCCTTATTTGGTTATGGTTAAGGTCAGAGGTCGCGATACAACAATAAGAAAAAGACAGAGGGGCAAAAATGGGGAGTATCAAGACTAAAGTTAACATTAAATGGTTCCCAAGACCATCTTGGTGATTCCTGAGAATCTGTGGACCGATGACGTAAATTGGAACGTTCTGAAAGACGCCTGTCCGGTTCCCTCTGATGTAAAATAAACACCAAAACAACATCATACCAACAGTCAAACACGATGGTGGTCTAGGGCTGCTTCAGGACCTGGATGGAAACGGGAATTCTGCTCTCTAGCAGAAAGACTATCTGACCTTTGACCTTAAACAGGCCATTCATGATGGAAAATCCTCTATGTAAATACTTCTGCAAAGAAAGGCGGAACAAAGTAAGGTCTTGTTACCATTACTGCAGTTGCACCTTTTCACAAGTTTCCGATGCTTTTCATTTAAAATCTGCAGGTTATTTTTGTTTGAAATGAAGCAAAAACAGAATCTGTCAGGTTCCCTTAGATTGTTCTTCAACCACTTGATATTTAGTCTAAAAAGGGAAGAATGAACCTAATTATACTACTTTACACTCCACCGACTCTTTTAAATGTCAACATCTGGGTCATTTGTGTCTAATACAGCTAATCCACTACAGGCTGGCAGCTTTATCTCTGAGACTGAGTGACATCATGGGAATTTGTTTCCCTCTTTTGTCGCGCATCAAGACAAAACCCAGCGGTGTGTTGAATTCACCGGCAGCTCTTTCAGAGTAGCTCTGTCTGAACTTGCTCTTTTGGAACAAACTCCCACAGAAAAAGGCAATAATTGGTAATTATACCATTCAGCTGATTTTAAGGATGAAAGAAGGAAACGTGTTTGTAAGTATGCACCTGAGGAACGGGGGGCTTCCAGCGCATGTTTTTAAGAGGGGCGGGGGTAAAACCAGTCGTGCCCGTGGGCCTCTTCTTCAGCAGCAGGACCACACCTTTGGGGTCCTCTCTTAGCTTGAAAACTAGGTTCTTCAGCTGCCAACCGACCTGGGTACAACAAGATAACCCTTAACAAAAACACCCTAAACGTGTGCTCAGTTTAGAACAAAGAAGTCCGATTCTCACCACCGTCTGCTGGTTGACTTGGATCACCTCATCGCCGGCGTGGATCTTCCTTGATAAATCTGCAGGAGACTGAAAGACAACAAAACTTTTTTAAAATTCTACCTTTTGAAAAAGTTTCCTTGTTTCTTGTGTCACGCCGATACCAAAGAAAAATAACGTGTCATTACTGCCGATGATTCAGATTCTGATTCACGTTTGGGCACTGGAGGCGTGAAGCTCTAACTGTGATGGTGATGTTTGTGCGTTAGTCACCGACATGTTGTCTCAGAGTGGGTAAAAGGTGGGACTTCTTTTTTGAGGAGGTTGTTTGTGATATTTGCTGTTTAGTTCAGCCAAGAAACGAACAATTCCCTTTAACGGATGAGTAGTTCTTTACTCCTACGGATCTCAGGGTGACCACAGAGGAGGAGGATGAGATCAGGAGCTTTTTCAGGAGAAAACGTGAAACTCTTCCTGGAGGCAGGCTGATTGTACTCCTGTAAAGTGTTGTTCTGTCATACTTACATGTTCCGTGGTTCCAGTGATGACATGTAAACCATCATAGGTGGATTTGATGTACATTCCCTGGATTTAAAACAACACAAACAGAATATTCCCAGAGGGAGTTCAATGTCAGACAGAGAAAGTGGAGCCCTCAATTTGACACACATTTCATGCATTCCTGCAGAAGCAGACAGCAAGTTTTGAGTTTAACAAGTGAGAAGGACGCATTCCTCACCAGACCCTCGCCGGGCTTGATGTCGGTCAGCTGGACCTCCTCCAGGCATGCAGACTGGCTCATGAGGGGGTCAGATGTCGTTCTCACGGTCTGATCACAGATATTGTTCAAAACCTTTGACTGCAGAGGAAACAGGTTCACAAAATAATCAATAATTACATTTTAAGCATAAAAAGACTGGTTGTAAAAACTGGTCTCTGTGATCACGAGTGGTTTACTAAATCCTATAATGACGCGTGCAGTCACCGAGTGTTTTACAGGTTTGAACTCGTGAAGCAGAGCTTATCTTTCATTAGTGCATCTGTGCACATGCCTCTCTCTGTGTTCATTTTAAGACTTAATGGGTAAAATGTGGAACAAGAATCTGCGTGCACACAACCCTATTATTTGCCCTTTACTTCTTTTAAGAACAAAAACAGTAATTTGTCACAATCAGAGAGGAGCTGAGGAGCATGCATCAAGTTTAAACCAAATGAAATGAGTTTATATAGAGCTGTGCAGGGGAAAAGGAAACAAAAAGGGACAAATCCTGTGTTTGGGTTGCCTAAAACAAGTAGAAGACGGCTGACTGAGGCCTAAATAGTCTGGAGTGTGTCAGCAACAGGAAACAGTGATTGATGGTTTGGGCGTATTAAGAACCGCCCCCTCTACTGGCGATCCTAGAGTCTCTTCACTCAGAAATGACCTTGTTAATGAAAGCATGTCACACAGTCCCTACGCTACACTGAGGCTGTTTCCTTCCATATACATACCTAAAGGATCTCATTTAGAGTGCGTTATATGGAATTATGGGATGAGACACAGCATACTCACAACTTCAAGGATCTTTTCTTCCATCTCGTAAACACTGCAGTCCTGTGGAAAGGGGAGATGGCGGTGATAGATCAGAATTATGAGCCATAAACGACAGAGAAAGAAGGCACTCAAGAAAAAATATATAGGGGTTAGGTAAACAGTGTGTAATCACAATCCCACATTTAGAACTGAGAAAAATGGAGAGCGGCCACAAATAAACAGCTTTTAGTGTAAAATTACATCTTTGCCTACATTTTGTGGATGCCATAATTACATAAATGTCCTCCGTGGTTCGTTTTCGTGAGCTGGAACTTAAATATAAGTCAAATACATTTATAGTAACATGTAGATAATATGGCAAGATGAGCAAGGGTTTCCCCAAATAGTGTTTAGGTTTTCTACAAATATTTAGATGCAATAGAACAGCAAGAAATGGGTGGGCTTGTGGAGTCGGGGGGTCTTTTGGACGTCAGAAGCAACAATAGATGTGAACTTTGTTGCTTAGCTGCTGATGAAATCTGCAAAGTCAGTTAGGAAAATGTTTACAGTCACCTCGGAGATTCCTGATTTAGCTCCAACGCAGCTGGACTTGACACAGCTGAGCCAACAGGCTCTTGTGACAACTGTTGCTGGAGAACGAGGTGCAGAGGAGGGGGTTACAGAACTGACTTTATGATCTCAGAGGGTATTCTCGCTTCAAAACACAAGAAACACGTTTGCCAAAACCAGACGGGAGAAAAAAAACTCAACTTAACCTTGTCTCTTTCTCCTGAGAGCCTCTACAAGCTACTGTCATTACCAAAGTTAAAGAAAGCTGTGGTTATGATGACGTGTAAGGGCTTGTGCCAAGTACAAAGGCAGCTCTGTGGCTCTTTGTCAATCCATTGTGCAGACAGCAAACGGGGGTCGAGAAAGTTTCTCTGTGTTTCCAAAGCTTGCACATTCCACGGGGCTACAGGGGAGCATCTGTTTTCAAATGCACTTGGCTTGTCACGCCGCCAGGTTTGTTTGCACTAGAAAGGTTTGCATGGCTGTCTGCGACTGAAACATTGTTAGCTTCCTGATTTTATTTGAATCTGTAAAAGAAAATAGGAAATCATGTCAACTTGTGAAAAATGAGCAAAATATGACGGACATCTGGTTAAGCAACAAACACAACTCTGCTGTTTTTTTTCTAACTTAAGGGTAAAAAGAAAAGCCAGTATAAGGCTAATGCTAACCCAACCACAGTAGGAATCGATGGACACAATTTGGTGCTAAAATCATATTTCCATACCAGGTTAGCCTGAATACACAGTGGTTTCAGAAAGAATTTAGCTATGCTTACATAAACAAGCAAATGCATATTTTCCTTCAGAGAGTGGCCCATGTTTGGATGACTACACTGAGATCGAGCCCAAAGGGATAAACTAAAAGTACATATTTTGAAATTTAATGATCGTGAAACAAAACAGTATAATTAGGAGCTGCAGATGTGAGTTGGCACCTCTCCGATCAAATGTTAGCCTTTCTTTCTATGATCAAAGAGCATAAAATCAAATGAATACCTAATTTTATTTCTTTGATTTGACCAAAGGGTGAGATTATAATTGACCCAATCCCATAACCATTAAGCACCAGATGACTCCATGTGCAGATTTTTGGACCTCTGATCCGACACCAGAGTCGATGTACACGGGGCAAGCAATGAAGTAACCAAAAGGGAGGAAATGGACTGACTTCATGTAAGGTGCAACAATAGAAAAGTAGCTGCAGTTAGGTCTGATCTGACCTTCAGACGTCTTCTAATCCAGCAGATATCAATATGACTGAAGTAGACTGACTTAGAAATTAAAGCCACAAATGAAACGTTCTTTGAAAGCGAATGACCTTCACTCCGTTGGGTCGGCCAACGTGGGCCAATGAGCTCACGGTTTTACGGCTGCGCTCTATTGTCTGCACACACAAACTTTGTTCAAGCGCATCACATAAATCGCATGATCTGAAAAGCTTCTAATTCTGGACTGAAGTTCATGAACAGTCTGGGCAAACCTCATGCTGCACTCCCCCAACATAAAACCAATCAGAGGCAGTCTCCTGAGCAACAGAGTTTATTAACTAGTGCTTCGTGTCTCTGCCCACACAAGTGATTCAAGTGAAATGAAGCAGGAAGTCCTCAAAGACCGATGGGATTAGTTCGATGCTATGAGCTGATTTAAGACTAATAAACTAAGCTGTCTGAAAGCAAACTTATCACTCAAGCCTTCGTCACCCATCAGACCTTAATTCTGCACCATAATCTCAGAATGAAACATGACGATGTGGGAAATGCATGCCCCCACTTCTCCTGGATGACCATGACCGAGGCCATCACAGTAAATCACAAGAGGTGCTAAAATCCCAGACTTAAGCAAGGAAACAGGCACTCTGGGAAAGGATTTTATTTTGATGCAATGACCCTCTAAAAAAATAACATGTGGCGTCTGAGCAGACGTGTTCGCAAGCACTTTAAAATCCTCAGAAGATGGAAAGCTGTGCAAGCTAATGAGATGATAGTGAGGAAATATGTGCAAAATGTTTATCTTTGATATTGCAAACATCTTGTAAATGCATGAAACCAGAAAAAAAGATTCTGTCTCTCAGACAGTTTGTTCTGCTGCAGGCATCTTGCAGAAGCCAAAACAGGAACCACATGGCTGATGGAGGACGGCAGCCTAAGGAATGCTGGCAGCCACCTTTAAAAGAGCGCTAGAGGAGTTTTATTAAGCTGGAAACTACAAAAAGAACCGTTTACCAATAAACCATCCCACACCAAGGGGGGCCACCTCATTAGCCAGCATGCGGGGGGAAAATCTCCCAAAAAAAACAAAAACATCAGTTTCTGCAATAAGACGGCTGGCTTCAGGCTGATGTCGCGGCTGCCAGACCATATTTCCCCTCTAACTAGCTCTTCTCACACATTTTACACAGCAAGTCTGTGCCCGTGGGTCGGTATGTGCCGAGTGGAAAAAAAACGCTTTTATGTGCATGTTTCCATGGGATTAGCTTTAGTTAGCATGCAGACCTGCTGAACGGTGGTGGTGAGCTCCAGGCACAGCTGGATGATCTTGTTCTTGGTGGCTGTGAAGTCGCTCATCCCTGTAAGAGGCGTCCTAGAAAGAAACAAAACTAGATTATTATCTGGTGATTACGAACTGGTGTCGCTGAAATTGTGTTCAGCAAATGAAAACTTCAGCTGGTGGTTCTGTTGATATTCGATCTGATGGGAGCGTGAGTTTCTCATCACCTGTCAAGCCAAGCCAGGAGGCTCTTAGCAGCGCCGATCAGCTCCACCACAGAGGTCAGGAAGTCGTTTGGTGGCTTGCGAGAGACGCTGCCGTCGTACGCCGGGCTCTTTCTGCGATCGGTTGTGGCCGTGTGGAGACTACCGGTTGCAGCTCTCATCCTCACAACCAGATTCTTCAAATTATCCGTTTCTACTCCATAATTCTGAGGGGAAAACAAAAAACACATAAAATTACTAAAACAAAATTAGAACATGGAAACAAAATAGAAAACAACTTCATGCCAATCTAGACTAATAACAGTCTATCCTGGGAGGGGTTTAAAAGCCTTGGAGTTGTTCTGGGAAAACATGTTTTTTCCTGCAGTAAGTGGCTGTAATCATTTATTTGACAGATGAGATTTAAGCACACTTGACTGAGGGATTCCACCCACGACTCTCCACATTTGGAGGTGTGCACGAGCCACCCCCTGATTTCTATCAGCTCTGCATTCTTCCTGCATTGCATCCTTTAAATTTATGGACAATTCCCAAGACCTCAGCGAGAAACGGAGCCAAAGAACTCCCTCTTCTGTTTTCATTGAGGATGAAGCGTGCATCTGAAACTACTTTAAACAAGTGATATTAAAATAATGCAATAAGTAAACAGAAGTAGCCTGTCTGGCTTATGCCCCAGTAAATACCAGCTTACTCCATCACTTCCAGCAGCGCTGCTCTAAAAGTGACACGCCAATGGCCAAATAGCGAGAAGTAAAACGGCATGTGTTTGGCAAGCATCAGAAATCTGCAAGCAGTTAATGTCTCCTTTTATTTTGCTTTCTTTCAAACATACGCTCAAAAAAGAAAAATACAACTCAATCCACTCATTTCAGTCCCAAAGGAAATACAGAGTAAACTGGACTAGTCAAACAGCAGCTGTAGGCGGTTTTATTCACGCCACGCTTCACATGAAAACCTAAAAGATGTGCCAACACAATCAAAGGATTTACAGAGAGGGGATTGGGAGACGTCATCTGATCTTTTGGCTTTTCATTCAGCCATTCACATGTTCAAAGTGCACAAAAGCAATGCAAGTATTTTCCAAATGAAACATCTCTTCTGACATGATTAGCAGGCGGATCACACTCACAGTGTTTCCGACTGCCCTGTTGGTGTTCAGGGAGCTTTAGTCCAACCCTAACCCTAACCCTAACCCTACACTTCCACCTGAGCAAGAAATCCCTCAAAAGGTTTACGGGAAATACTCAAGTGAAACATTTAACCTTTCAGTGTTGGGTCTTCTTTATAGAAGCACTTAAGTCAAACTGGAAAAAGAAGCACAGAAGCTTTTCTTGCATAAGCTCAAGTTGGGGCCCGCTGAAGGGACAATACTTTGGAGAAATAAAGAATGGCTATCAAAGCACGCTGCTTCCTGCCTTCATCACAGGCATTAGGAGTCTGACTTGAATAGAAAAGACACAAATAATGCCTGGGCAAGAAGAATGTGTCTCAGACTAAGTAAACCGTAAACGCAAAGGTTTCTCACAAATCTATGGAAACAGAAGTCCGTGCATAAAAAACACTAGTCAACCCAGAACAAAATTAACACCCATAAAATGAAGAAATGCATGTTTCCTGCAGCTTTATAAAAGTGACTGGTGCATGCCATTTCCCATTTTGCTTCATTCCATTTAGTGGTTGTGGCCGTCTTGAATCGGATCAACCCCTCAATATTAGTCAGTTGTAGACGTACAGCGAGTCCAGACAGTTTTCACAGCGCAGCTCTTTTTTCCACATTTTGATATGTTACAGCCTTATTCCAAAATAGACTGGATTCACAAAATTCCCCACAAAACACCTCATAATGACAATGTTTTTTAAATAAATGTATTAAAAATAAAGGTTTGTCCCAGTCTGAGGTGAAGAGTGCTCTGGAGCAGGTTTTCATCCAGGATGTCTGCATTTATCTGTCCCTCTATGCTATGGGATGGTAATGGCCTGGTGGTGAATGGTGCTTGTTTCCTCCAAATGTAACGCCTGACATTCACACCAAAGTGTTCAATCTTTGTCTCATCAAAAAAGAAAATTTTGTTTCTCATGATGTGAGTCCTTCAGGTAACTTTTGGCAAACTCCAGGTTGGCTGAATGTACAAGGCATCCTTAGTAAAAGGCAAATGGCAATCATTATTTTCTGAGAATTTCATTAAAAACCAGTTCTGTGGTTTTCTCCTGCTAACATTCCAGACAAAACGGTGATGGACGACAGAAAAAACTAGGATCTGTGGAAGTAGTATACACACTATAGGAAGTGGATGTCATGAGTCAGTGAGTGAACAGAGACCAAATGAAAGCATGTTGGATTTCAGCACCAAGTCTGCAGAAGACATCAAGGCAAAGCCACTAAAATGAGTTGGAGCGTCTCTTGTTGTCCCTCGACAGCAGTTGGCCATAACGACTTTGGCTGTAAGAGAAGCTTGAGTATAAATGTTTGCTGAAGGGTTTATAGAGATTCATGTGACGAGATCTTTCATATTTGAAAATGAAAGCATAACATGATCCTTATAATTTTACATGCACGTGCAAAACCCAAAGAACCAGATGTGTAGCCGAGATGAACAAGAAGTGTCCGACTGAGCAGTAAATAAAACAGCATAAGAAAATAGGGGGAGAAGGGGAAATAACTGGGATAAAGCACAGAGAAGTGTTGCTGGTTAGAGTGGCTGTCAGTAGCAATGACCTCGGTTAAAGCTAATTAAATCCCAGGGCTTCATTTCCTCCCATGGGACATGTAGAAGTCCGAGGCCTCGTTCCTAATAAGCAAACTTCCTCAGTCAAAGGTGAAAGGTTGCTGAGAGTTCACAAATTCTTGCTTCTCAAGTGTCAAAAAAAAAGAAGGAAGTTTACAACATCTAACGTTTCCCTAATAAACTGCAAGCATGTTTACTATGATAATAAATTTGATGCAAAACGATAAAAACTTGGGATTTAGCTAAAATGTTGCAAAACATTTTCTGGATGTGCAAATTCAACAAAGGCACAAATTCAGGAAGACAGGCTGAAATATAAAGCCTCTTCGGGGCTAAAACCCAACAGCGTAAGAGAGTATTGCAAAGCGTTTTAAGAGAACAAGAAGACAAAAATGCTGACACTGATCAAAACGCAACGACCGCAATCTGGGACTTTTATGACACAGGAAGTGATAAAACTCCAAATCCATCCCATCTGCTGGAAAACCTGGTTCTCTTTGGAACACGGAGGGTTTTCATATGTCTGTCATGAGACATTTTTGTTTTTCTGGGTGCTGTGATGATGGACAGCTGGTGAGTCGATTCCTGAGGTGAGTATCTGGAGACAAACGTGATATACTGAAATGAACTAAGAAGGTTTTACGGCCTCCAGTGAGCCAACGCAGAAAGAGGACCATATGTCCATGACCTGATCTCTCCTCTTTTCTCAGTGGTACTCACCAAAGCACAGAGCAGATCCACGGCCTCCAGAACCAGCTCCTGGTGTCCGATCCTCGCTACGCCCAGTTCCTCCAGGTCTTGATGCGAGATCTTCAGTAGCTGCTCACCGCTGATCTTCTCCCGCTCAAAGTTACTAACATACTGCTGCAAGCTGTCGTCCAAACCTAAACGCAAAAAAGAGAAAAATCACATAAATCATTAGCATTAACATGTTACATTAGCACGTGTCCTAATTGTGCATGTGTGCAGGCTGCAGATAAGGAACAGGTGGGGCAGCCATATTAGCTAGATAAACACACCATAAACAGAGTAACAGTTAGGTCGGTTAAGCTGGTTAAACAATGGATGCTGTATTTATGTGGCTGAGGTGTGCGGGTGCTTGGAGTAAACACACCACTATCAGGGACAACCCATTTCTGCTATTTAAAGTTCCAGGAGAGAGCCCATTTGACCGTTACACCCCCAACTGCTGCTGCCACTGAACGATCAAGGATGTGAAAATATAATGAAATGCTGCAGAGGAACTTCATGACTCTGCAGGATGAGTTTCATATTGTGCTTTTACCACGAGCAAACCCATGAAAATGCCCTCCTTCTACATGCAACGGAGGGGGGAAAATGAGCCTTTGTTTGTGGAAGTCGCTCCCCATCAAAGAGTGCACAGAGAGGTGGCAGCTGCAGCTACACGGCCCCGTGCCCTGCATCTTTAAAAGACCTGTCAGCTGCAAGACTCATTCAAACCTTACCACACTCAAACGCATGCACAAATAGCAGCAATCAGGATGAAGAGTTTAAGTTATGTGCAAAAAAAATCCACTTTGGCCATATTTCTTATAAGGAAATGCTCCCGTGTTATTTTTTAAACTGTGTGTGTGTGTGTGTTTTGCTGCAGCACATTAGGTCTTCACGCCTCAGTTACACTCTGTGTGTGCACCTGTTGCTGACAGTTTGCATACAGGGAAAACAAACGGAGTTGCGTGTGTGAGTGTGCAATGGGTTACCCAGTGCTTACCAAACATCAGACTGCCTGCATGATAGAATCGCAGCTCTTTAAGGATGTACGCGTAAAATGATTGTTTTGGCTAAATCAGTGTGAAATACAGCGAGTACAGCACATCTCCTGCATTTTAGAGTGTTTTGTTTCAAATGACTGATATAAAATGATTAATGGATAAAACCAAATCTTATCAGGCTTTAATTGACAATAAAATCAGAGCACTAGCTTCTGATAATCAGCGATAAAGTTCAAAACAAACATTATGTTTGTTATCTCTCATGTTATCTCATTATCTCTGCCTCTTGGCCAGGACTCCCTTGAAAATGAGGTTTTTAATCTCAATGGGACCTTCCTGGTTAAATAAAGAATGAATAAAATAAATAAAAATAAATGTTCTGAATAAGGGTGTTTGCGTTAAGAATTGCACAAAGAAATCAGAATTTGCCAATATTCAGCTTCACCGGTGCCAGGCTAATCTCCAAATATCTGATTTTGTAGGGGTCAGTGAATGCATCACTGTCATTCAGCAAAAAATCTGAATCCATGAACTTAAAGAATTTCAAGTTAAGAAGAAATAAAGTAATTAAAAAATCTGTGATTAAATTTCGTTGCAATATTTCTGATAAATCACCAAATCTATCTATCATCTATCTATCATCTATCTATCTATCTATCTATCTATCTATCTATCTATCTATCTATCTATCTATCTATCTATCTATCTATCTATCTATCTATCTATCTATCTATCTATCTATCTATCTATCTATCTATCTATCTAAAGTTTAATTTAAAGACGAACTCATTTACTCTTTGTACTCTTTAATGCAGCGAACAGAGTTGTGCTATCTATGAAAGGACATTTTTCAAAGCCAATAAATGTCATTATAACAACAAAGTTCAGGTCCAACAGTCATTTAAATCCCTGTAAACTCCTGGTGCATGTGAGACCTGAAGTCAGGAGGAAAATCCTTCATGACAATCATTAGCCTGTAAGTCAGACCCGGTTTGCCTCATTACATTCTACTCATTCCTTGGCATTTTAATTCTTCGGCAAGACTTCAGAGAATTGTTTTTAACTCTGACTGGTTGGCCGTCTCTGAAAGAATTGACTTCAAACGGAAAGGAAGGGGCCGAGTGCCGGCTGGAGCCAAATACAAACACTGGGCCAGTCGCTTAATGCGATTACAGGAAAACAAAGACTTTTGAGATCTGGGGGAGACAAAGTTTCTCCTTCCTGCTGTGTTAAAAAGGCATTTCCTGTGGAAGAGAGCCACCGGTTCTCAGCAGCAACAGGAGAAAGTTGTGGTCTGAGCTACAGCAAGACTCGCTGGAGCTTTAATTTGATGTTTGTTTTGAGCTCAATTGTTTCAAAACCACATAATGAGATTTAAATGGGATGAACTTGTGAAAGTAGCCTAAAATGAATTCCAACTAATGAACGGATCACCGAGAATTTCCTTTAGAGGAAAGGACCAACAGTCCTCCTCCGAACAAAACAAAGCAATGTCCTGTCAGAGCTTCTGAAACATTTATCATGTCTCCATCATGCCTGCTGGGGTGTGTGAGGCACTAAGGTCAGAGAATCCAGTGAAGGATAAACTGTGAAGTGAGGGAAGGGGAAAGAAGGTGCGAGTTCCTTGCAAAAGCCTGAACATTCAGGATGACACGGTTTAGAGGAGTTTTACAGCTTCTATAAACTACTTGGCAAATGTCCTCAACCCTGAGCAGACTGTAGGGCAAACAGAAGCAAACTGACACATTTAGTTTCCCCTACAAACTTTTGAATTTCATTAGTTTGCTCTAAATTCCATTCGTGTTCAATTTAACAATTATCTGCAAAATATTTGGTTTAATTCAAATCGTTTGCAAATGCTGACAGAGAAAAGTGTCACAAAGACAGTTGTCATATTTCTAAGTAACGGAGGTTTTTCTCACAGGTTTGTTTCCAAGAATGCCACCTGCTGTTCTCTGTGGGGTCTCTTACCACCCACCGTCTCAGTCTCAGTGAACAGTAACGATGAGCAGAACAGGTTATCAGCAGATCTCTGGATCTCAAACATGCTTCAGGTCAGCTGGAAAAGCAAAAACTGGACAACTGAACCAATTAGAGACCAGTAAAAGCCCAATAAAATACTTTAATAATGTTTTATTCTTATGGGAATCTCAACCAGTTTTAGATATATTGCATTACAAAAACACCAGAGGGAGTTTGAAGATGATAGAAATGACAAACATTTAAAAAGGAACAGTGAAGTCATTTGAGAATGACATTTTACACAAGTCCTTTCTCCATCGCCAGGGGGAAAAAAGCTGTTTAATTGTGATCAATAATGCATTGAATGAAGCTTCCAGTTGCCAACATTTGGCTCTCAGGGGTTTGATTACACAAGTGAAAGAGTGAGCCGTCCCACAGGGAGAGCCAAACAAGCTCCCTCCCCCATCTTTGAACCCCTCCCTGTGTTCCCAGTGGGAGCTGTAGCCACCATGCACACACACACACACACACACACACACACGCGCGTGCGCGCACACACACACACACACACACACACACACACACACACACTTACTGAGGTGGCCAGTGGGAACGCTACTGGGTGTAGAATAGCAAAGCCACTGTAACTCCACTGTCTTTATACATAAGCCGGGCCTCTGAACCTGTGGGGAACGGTCAGGAATTTGACTCATTGTTCTCCACTGAGCAGCTCCATTGTGGGAACTCGCAGCTCTCTGGCACAATGGTCTCTGACTGGACCAGACGCGCTGTAATTAAAAGGGAAAAGAAAGCTCCTCTCGGCTACTGCTAAGCTATTCGCTAATGCATGACTTCACAGGACAAAAAAGCACACACACTTTGGAGCTGGGGACGGCGGTTCTACAACAATGGTTCAGTTTTCATCTGTGAATGCTGCCATTTCACCTTTAAACAAGTCACAAGTTTAAATCTGATTCCTCTACAGATAAAACTGTAGTGATAAGTTAAGTAACGCCTGCAAAGGTTCACGCAGTTCCTGAAACCAAGACAACATCTAACCCTCCAAGATTAAAACTTTTATCTCATCGTTCTCAACAAAGTGTCTGAGCCCAACTTTAAACCCAAACAACTACAAGCGGGTTTCCTAGTGAGAGAAAGCAGCTGACGCTAGTGGAAGACAAAAGCAGCTCTGTAGGGTGATGGATGATGACTGATGAGAGCAGAGGGTTTAAAGGTCATGAGGTTGTTGAGGTTAACACACATCAGTAAGGATTAGTACTAGTTCAGGCTCCAACAGAGGATGCACTCATGTTTACATTTACTGCAACGCCGTAAATAATCAAACTATAGCAAAAAGGCATCAAAAACAGTAGAATCGCTTCTACTTCAAAGTTTAATAAATCCATGTTTCTAACATGATTACACTTAGAAATCTGACCATAGCCGAGGAGGATGGGGAGTCTGGTTAATATTAGATGAAGAGAGGTGAAAGGTCACATTTTCAGACAACACAGGTCAGAAACAGAATATTAATGCAGGAAATTAAAGAAGTTGTGGCTATCACATGATTTCTGTTAGAACTGCACAATCTGAGTGATGTGTGTATTAACAGCTGGTTAATGGCTTCTCCTACATAGTGTGTGTTTTTGCTGCAAACACTGCTTTCTTTTTCTTTATGGTCCATCATGCATTGCTGGGAATTACACGGGTGGAGGCGAGACTTCATTGAATCCATGCATCTAATATCGGGTTGATAAAACATCTAAAAAAATAACTTATATTTCATAACAAATGATGTCTGCATAGTGCTATTTAATCCTAAATGGGCCTATCCTTGCTCTGGGAGGTTTAAAATATCATGTGACGGTATAAAGTCATTAACAGAAAAAAACTAGAGATTATCCTAAATTAAAACACAACTTTAGAATTACATTTTTTATGAACATAGCAGTGATATGGTAGCCTGGCAAGTCATCCTATATATGTGAATATATAGTCTGGCCACAAACCATTGACGGCCCTCAGTCGTGAGGCGGGATCTACGGTTGTCTTTCAAAATGTCAGCACGCAATTGGATAGCGCTAGGACCAATCAGAGTAACGAACAACGTGACGTAATCACAGCGACGAAAAAGCGGGAGGCATTAATGGCGTCTAACATCAATGATTTCTGTCGTTTTTGTATAAAAACATGTGAATATCAGGTGTACTGGGACATTGCACTACTTTGTTTGATAAAAATAAGAAGCCGCTAAGTATATCCGACAGACTTACGCACGTTGGAGTCTAAATAATCCAATGTTGATGACAAAGCCGTTTCAAACGAACGTGGTTCCTGCGTTGCCGCCATGTTGCTTGGGTTCGCAGCCGCAGCGCTGACGTCATCGGCTACTCCCGCTCTGTGATTGGCCCACAATATAGAGTGCTGTGATTGGCCCAACCAAAACTATAGCGAGCTGTGATTGGACAGCCACAGGCTGCGAGGGTTCCTATGAAGCGTGCCTAGACCAAACTCTGCAAAGCAAGAATTTGGTCTAGTTCACTAGGCTAGTGATATCATAGATATCATATATATCACTAGATGCCTTAACTGGGAGTCGATAGCGTCCCTACACGGCGGCCATCTTACCTCGGACAGCTTACGTTCCGTTCTCAATGGTAGCAGATGGAAGGTGAGTGAACAACTTAAACAAAAACACTCTTAACTCAATTAAATATTAACCGATTTACAAGCGGGTTGCATTATTACAAACCTTATAGCACATAGGCTTGAAAGGACATACTTTAACATTTTTAAATTAACGGGCCAAATCCGTCATATTTTACAGCCACATCTCTGGTGTTTATAACAAACCAAACCGTTTGAAATTCGGTTGAAAATTGAGCAAGTTAGAGTTATTTAAATAGTACATGCACCATTGACACCAATGTTACGAAAGGGGGCAGCTGTCCGAGGTAAGATGGCCGCCTCATAGGGACGTTCGTCCAAACGACGAAGAGCGCGGGTAAGGCATCTAGTGATATATATGAGTGATATGGCTCAGTGTGTGTCACACTTAAAGTTGACCGTACAGAAACAATCCTCTGTTGGCAGAACAGAACATACAGAACGTACCCTACAGACCATTTTACGAGAATGTGCCGCTCACAAACATCATTAAAAAATACAGAAAAACAGGCTGAGCAATAGACGAGGAGGTATAAGCAACACTAAACTGCTTCAGGCTCTTTTAATGTTTTCAAACTACTAGCAGCACCTATAATATTTGTCCCTTAAGCTAAGTGCTTAGAGAGAACCGACTGGTGGTTAACATGTTTGCACCTGAACTGTAGACTGATTTTCCTTCCTCGTTTTTTCGAGAGTCAGATTTACTACAAGATCCTCCAAAAGTGATTTACTAACCCATGATAAAACAGACGGCTCCAAAATGATATTTTATCCCCTGGACCAATTAAAACAACTTCTAGAGGCAGTTGCATCTCAGGGAAACATCAACAGTCACCTCTTTCTCCCCAGCCCAACCTTGCTGCTGCTCATAACCACCAGCATAAACACTCCGTAAAGAAAGTAACAAAGACCTCAAAAATGTCAGACACCCTCCACTCAGTTTTCCTTTTCCTGGCTCCTGCAATTGTCATATTGTTGTGGTTCAGCGTGCTAACATTTTACCTGAAGATAGCTGCAGTCATTGTGTTTTGAAATTTAAAATGTGACTTATGTAATGTGAGGACTGCCTGTTATCCAGTTTTAATCACTCCCTCTGTGTGGCCTGAGAATGTCTTTAGATGATGGGACTGAGACGTCACGTAGCTGTCACGTATACCTACCAATCCAGGGGGAAACTATAATTAAATGATGCTTTTCCAAAATAAAGAGAAGAAGAAGGAATAAAGAAAGCGAAACACCAAAGAAGTGAGCTTTTTTCTTTAAAAAGGGACAGCCCAGAGGAACTCACGCACTCAGTCATGGCCACTGACACATAAACACATGAAAGAAAAAACAAAACAAAAACAGGGAAGTTGGCGCGGTAGTTTCCCATCACATGTATGGTGATCCGGGTGGCCCTGCATGCTGATTACAGACTTATTTAACAGCACCATAATAGCTGCCTATGGAAACCACAATAAAGATGAATAAGATTTGGGGGAGGGAGGAAATGCGCCAGTCACTGAGTTTGCCATGGGAATGGTGTGCTCGCCACTGTCTAACCAATGCATTTGGGAATATTTTGAAGCAGAGCCAAATTTACGCTTACATGCATTGTGCTATTTTGTAGCATGCCTGCTTTGGCTTTCAGACAGACAGAATAAAAAAAGAAACCTTTAATTAAACTCAGGATAACACTGCATTGTTCTAGGGCAGCATATCTAAAATGCAGCCTGGGGGCCATTTGTGGCCCTCAGAGGGATTTTGTGTGGTCCCCAACAGCATTTCTAGAATGATGATTTTTTTCCCCCAAAGGGTTGTTGATGTAGAGTGATCCTCTATAACGTTTTATATTTAGGTGTTTACTAAAATGCATATTTTTGGTCTCTTTTGGAGTACACGTTGAGAAAAGAATCACTTTAAATAATTTTTACATCTGTGAAATAAAAAAATCACATTTTTTTGGCCCTCGTCTTGAAAAATGCTCTAGGGGCTAATATGCTCCTGCATCAAACTCCTCACAGGGTGGAGGGGGAACAGGAGGAGGAATGAGACTTGGGGAGGGGTACACAATGTGCAATACTACAAACAGATGTCTGTGTATGATGTACAACAGCGTTTCTGGTCCCTAAGAGCTGCTATCCAGCATGTTTTTGTTGTTACCCTGCTTCAACTCACCTGATTTTAATCAGCAGGTGATTAACAGGCTTCTGCAGAGCGTCATGAGCTGCTGAACAGGTGATTCAACCATTGAATCAGGAGTGTTGGAGCAGGGAAGCAACTAAAACATGCTGGATACCGGCCCTCTGGAATCAGGGTTCCTCACCCCTGATCCACAATTAGGTTGGGTGATATAAATACTGAGTGTTGTACTTTCTAGATTCAATGTTGTCATTTTGGATTAAAAATCCTGCTAAATCCACATAAATTCTACAGAGGAAATCATCTTGTGGACAGAAAGACTCTACTGCCGAGCCAAACAGAGCAGTTTCCTGACAGAGGATCCATCTCTCGCTAGCTCCCACGCAAACCCCTACTGCAGTTTTTCCTTTGTGCTACAGGTGGTCACCCACTCATTCACAACTGTCAACAAGAACGGGCTGCAGATATAATTAACGTTACTACAGCAGAAAAGCATAGTCGGAAGAGCCAAAACACGTAAAACTGGCTCACGGGGGAACTTTATAGCAGGTTTGTGTCCAGGGCAGAGGAAGAGGAGACGCGGGTCAAGAAGACTAGGTCAACTTATGTAGAAGTCTAATCAAAATGACAAAAACTCTCCTACAGATGCCACCAAGGATGCAAACATAAATCTAAAGATCTTTATTGGGAATTCATTGTGACTCGTTTCTCTGACTATACAAAAAAAAAAAAAAAAGAAGCTGTTGAATGAATTATGCAACGTAAGACATGAGTAGTCAGCCTACAGGCTGTGGGCAGCTGATCCAGTTCTCCCTGCTGTGACTGATGAGAAGGGTGAGTCACCTCCAGAAAGAGATGACAGCGTGTCACCCACAGGCCGGGACACGACGCCGCTGACGCACGCAAACAATGCACGCTGTCGCAGAGCCTGCCTTTTGTGTTGCAACACTCTCGTTTACTGCTCAAAAACCAACAGATTCATCACAAACACAAACGCATGCATGCTAACCTCACCCAGTTATGCAAAACAGACTCCGCCCAACTGCAGGTGAGGTCTATTTGTTCTCCTGAAGCCACCGGTTCATGGCTTTCCCGTCATGAAAGATCTTTTATTTTAAAAATAATACATTCGAGTTAGAACTAATTAACCCGAAAACAGCTAACAGGCTGTTGCATACACACAGAAATGGCTGACACAGTTTTCCCAGGTGATTGTGCCAAAAGAAACAAAAGAACAGAATCACCGATGATTGTTTTCTCAGGTCAGGATTCTGTCGAAGAGCAGCCGCCACTCCCTCCACAAACAAATTCAAAAGCCATTTTTCTCTAATAGCCTTTGTGGAACATACAGTTTTACTGGACACCTGCTGGAGTCTTCAGCTTGTTTTAGTTTATAACAAATATAAGATTTGATATTGAATATTTAACCATTAAAATGTAAGAAACATTAGATTGATAACCGAGTGGGGGACAAGGAAGTAAGAAGCAACAATCGCTTAATTTTCCAGGATAGAAAGTCCAAAAAGCAGAGAGAAAAATAAATCCCCAAACGTAGAGCATGACTCCACTGAGAAGCACTTGTGGAATTTTTCAAAGGAATCCTTAGCTGCCTTTTTTATTTTGTCCATAAATTACATTAGAATAGAAGCTTGGCAACAGTGTCCTCTGATTTTATGACTTTCAAAACTGGAATCACGCACACCTTTGTGTCATACAAACATAAAAGGATTTCCCTTTTAGGTATTTACCGATTTGTTTTTCATCCGTTTTACATAATGGTTTGCTGGTCCGTTACATCTGTCAGCGCTCTCTAATGGAACCAGTGAACCATAAAGCAGGATTAGAAAAATGGAAACACCTCGTTTTAAATACACTGTGATATTAATATAAATAGTGGATAGAAGGAAAAAGTAACCAACTTTCTCTGAGTTTTCCACTTGTTTTCCTCCAAAAATGTCCTTTTCTGTGTGTATTTTTGTGAATAAACAAGTTTTGATCATAAAATGTGGGATTCTGGAAATGAAAACTGGAAAATAGAAATCTGAAGGAATCAAAACAAGTTCTGAAAAGAGTGAAAGTGATTTCATAGGCTCTATAAATAGGAACTCAGCTTGTGTGAGGAAACGTGTCTGTGCATGTTCTGAACGAGATCCGAGAGTGCGTCTGTCCAAGTACCCGGTAAAGAACCAAACCTTAAGTATTTTTTATAAAAGTAAAGATCATCTCATGTTGCACCCTCGCTGCAGAGCGAGCAGGTAAAAGGGTTTTGGTTTTAACCCTTTAAAACCCACCAGAACAAGGACTGCTTAACGACGTGGATGATACCCTCCCTTCTTTTATTCCTCGCTCTTTCAATCACTTTGCAAGCACATATGTATAATTTAAGACTCAACCATACCCTAATCCCCCGTTAACCCCTCCTACACTAAATACCTCTATTTAACCTGATCGGAGGCTTCTTTTGGCGGTCTAGCCCATTGCTCTGGGCTGACTGAAGCCAAACAGCTGTGATCACCTGGCACATTTGCAATGTGAATGAGCAGAAAACAGGTCTATTTCCCCGCCGGAGACACTTTGTCTCCTGTTCTCACACTGGGAGAAAACCTGTTTGACACCAATGCAAATGCTAACCGATATCGATCAATAGCTCATCGGGGTTGGTGCCGTTTCAAATGGGATCTCAAAGTCAAAATAAACAACAAAACAAGCACATTTTGCCACATCTTTCTCTCTTGAATGGTAGATTGGAGTAGCCACATTAAGAATTTCTGTCTCCATATGTCTGAACTCCTGAGGCTTTAAGGCTGGATGACTGGACTGTGAGAAACAGGCAGCACAGGAACCAGCAGTGACAAAACGACTCCCCGGGGGGGGGGGGGGGGGGGGACGACTCTTACACCACTTCCCCCGTTAAACACTGAACACTGTTAGCTGATTTAAAAAATGCTGCACGGCTGAGGGACATGAACAAAGATGGGAATTTTTATTTAAAATTAAGGCGCGCTTGTAACGTAATTTCCAATGCAATGTGGGTTAACAAACTTCCTATTTTCATTCAAAACATGGAAAAATCTGATGACTGAAGCATAAACACACAATCCGTACAACATAGGGGTTTTGTGAAACGGATTAGCAATGCCTGTGGCGGATCTCCAAACATAGAACTCCACATGCAGGCGTTGAAACGGAGCAAACGGGTGCCTTAATAGGGATGAGGTGTCTGCACAACGTCTGCTCACACTCCTGTTTAGGAAGTTTGTGTTTTAGACAGATAAGAATTGCGGGCCTTCATCACCCACACCTAGCTATCATCTCTAAAGATTAGGCCTCCGTCAGTGAGGTCACTCGGCTTGTGAAGATGTCCTGACATACACTTGTTCAAAGAGGAAGGGACATTTAGCACATGTCTACCACCTATCTGACCACCTAATTACCTCCTTGGCACATTGGTGCAACCTGAGATGCAGGCTCTAGCTGCTGCTACTGTTTCGTATTTAAAGTTCTTTTGTTGAGCATTCAGATCTACCGCTAGTGCTTTTTCCAAAAATGTAATTTTTTAAAGGACGGTCCTGGATGTGATTCATTTGGCTGTAGACATTTTTACAGGTTTGATCTTCATCTTCTCCTACAATTGCTAGCTTCAGTAATACAGATATGTGGTTTTGCAGTTTAATTTGCTCTTATGCAAGTAGAGAAAAAAACCTGTAGGGTATTCAGTGTTTTGGCTTGTTAACCTGGAACAAAGCCACCCAGTCAAACAGTAGTTGTGCAAGTTTACATGTCTGGGATGCCTTGTTAAAATCTGGCAATCAGAACAGAGCTCAAATACAACCTGCATGAAACACAAAGTCTGGAGTTTGTGTTGTTAAAATAGATTTAGTCTTAAAAGCGGTCCACTTCCTTAAAATAAATTTACTGGAAATATGCTGTCATTAGCAAAGTGCCTGGAGGTAAGTAGTCCAACACATGACATATGGCATACCAATCACACGACACCACAGGACCAGCTGGGAGATCAGAGCTTGTGGTGAAGGACAATTGCTTCAGGGCATCTCTGGTCCCCAAACAAAAAACAAGTGTTTCAATTCAAAGAATCAAACCCCCTTTCACTGGCAATAAACATCCTCCCACAATCACTTGATCTCTTTTAACAATGCTAAGTGATTAGCAGCTACCCCAATACACAAGAGCCACCGCTGTCCTGCAGAGGCAAACGGGTCTTCTTCGCGTGGAGCCACAAAACTCAGCAAACACAACCGGTGTGAACGGTCAACACGAGGGTACGACCCTCAGGTCACACTGTGCGTTTTTTGGCTGTCGTGTACAAACCTTTCCGCATGATTAGCAGGTTGGTGGCCGTCCAGAGTGATCGGCCCACCAGCAACTTTAGTGAGAACTTTCACGACCAAATCCAGACTCCGACCGTCTTTGTGCAGTGTCAGAAAATCTACAACTACGATCTGCAACTGACCAATAAAAATACACCCAGAGAGTAACACGAAAGGGACGAGAGTTCGATGCCACAGTAGCAGAATCAACATCAGCTATGTAGGCTACATACAAGAACATATTAAAGAGGTCTTAGTGCTAGAGCTTTCAGTTAATGCTAGTCCTTTCAGCTAAAAAACAGACAGTGTGAACCAGGCTTTAGACATGCATCTGATTTGTGTTTCATTCAACAGTAAAACATCAGTGCTGACTTAATCTTTTCTTCTGTGGCCGCCTTGGTTGCATCTTTAGCTTTTCTTGTGAGCAAAATGAGAGTAAGGCACCAATGACATCAACACGTAGTGCTTTGTTTTGTATTTTTACTTGGAGTTATGTTTGTTTTGTGGCTCTGGCAGCTTTTAAGCAGACCTACTTGTTTGCAAAGTAATTGCAGTGTACACCCGCAGAAAGCACCTATAACTAAAGCAATCGGGTAGTCCGCTAAGTCGAACCTCAAAGAATTTCAGTTGCATCTTAAGAGTAACAACAAAACTCCAATAACCTTTTTTTTCTCCTGGTTTACTATAAACATAACAAGCTGGTATTTAGCCACAACCCCAAAATTAGATATAAAAGCAACATCTCATCATGTTCATGCACCACCAAGTTTGGATGTGAAAGAGGAGGATGAAATGTTCTCACGAGCTGCATTTTCCTCTCCACTCTTGTTTGCAGAGGGTCTGCAGACCAAGCTGCGCATGCAACTGCTGAGTCAGATTTTCAGGAGGGTCTGTATAGATAGTTAATCCATGTATGCACTGACTGGGCCTCTTTCAAAAGGACACATGGACACTAACCCATCCAAAACCACCCCCATCTCCTTTCTTTAAATCCTAGTGGACACTCCCACTGATAGGCTTCAGTCAGGAAAAAAGCAATCTGACCTGAGTCATGCATGTAATATTCACATGGAAACCACCTAAGATTTGTTGTGAGAAGTTTTTAACGTTGAGCAGAGGGAGGCAAAGACCTCCAGCTTTAAAATCAGCCATCTTTAAAAGCCAGTGAGTCATTTTTGCAGAATGATATAAATAAAATCCAGCTATTTGGAACCACTGTCACTGTTACAACCAATGCTCCACATTCCATTTAACCTCTCATTTGCTTAGACATACTTGTGCTGTGACCCAAGTGAAAGATTAATGCTGTTACTGTCATAGCAAACATTCCTTCCAGAGCCTGAAACAAGACAAGCGTGGCTTAGTTTTCTGGAAAGTTAGACTCAAGATTTTGTAGAATGAGTTTTTTCTGCTTGCTTTGATGGTGTTTATTTTATTTTTAATTACACCTTTAAGTGAATGGACACATGAATGGAGGTTAGGGAGAAGAGTGATATTTTATTCTAAAAGGAAATAAAAAAAGGAGACTTAACTTCCTCAGCTGATATGTTCTTTAACAAAAATAAGTGATACGAGTAAAGACTATGGAATGTGTCTCTACTTAGAAATGTAAAACAATCAGGGAATTCGTGCGTAAATATATCCAAATCTGTCCTAATTTAGGATTTCTGACTAATGAAATCCCAATTAGACAATAATCTGTCTATGATATATCTAGCAAATTCTATTCTGAATAAAAATGAATAAAACTTAAACCAGATTTAATTTTCTACCTCATTCATGTGGATGTTTCAGTTTTCTAGATTTATAGAGCGATAAGGAGAAACGCGCTCCTATTGTTGCGCCTGAGTGAAGGTATGCTGTCACACTGGAGCGGTTTCTATGAAACCAACTTGTAGGAAACCTCCTCAGGAGCGGACAAGTGATTAAAAACAAGTCTGACACCAACTTAACCTCTACATTTAAATAGTTCAGACTCACCTTTCATCCAGTCCACAACTTGTTTCGGCGTCCACCTCGTTATCGGCTCCATGCTTCAGTCCAAACGTCAGAAACTAGATAAAAACGAGCCGAAGCGGAGCGACTCTAATAAAGACAATTAAATGTAGATTTTAACTGTTTTTGTGAGACATTCTCGACAGCAGCTCAGCACAACACGTCTCTTCTGTCCACTAAACAAACTCAACAATCACGCCTGACTGGAGTTCAGATCAACGTCCCCACGCGCCGCCTTCAGGAGCTACCGGAAACTGTGGGAAATCCCACCCTCTTTAAGTGTTGATAAACCACGCGAGTACTTATTTCACTCGTAACCTATTACATAAAATGATCCGCAAAAGGCTAATTTTGAGCAATTTGCATCTTTATCCAAGCAACCCGTTGATAAAATAAACTTTTATTCATGTTTTCTGAAAGGATTTTGTATCAGCGCTTCATTGTCATGCTTGATTAAACAATGAGAAGTAGGCTACAGATAAAGGGGTAAAAATTACTCAAGTACAAGTGGAAGTATCCAAGAATTTGTTTTTACTTAAGTAAAAGTATTAAGTAGGCTATGCGTTCAAATTTGTGTTTAAATGTGTTTTATGTGCAGGAAAGGGTAGTAGAGGAGGAAGCCTACGGATAATTTAGCAGAGTAAAAGTAAAAAGTAGGCCTCAAGAAAATTACTTAGTAAAGTACAGCTACACAAATAATGTTCTAAAGTAGCAATTTTATTTTACTTACGAAAGTAAATAAGTATTTAAAGTACTGAAAGTGTTATTAAAGTAACATTAAAGAGTTTAACACTTTAAGCTATTGCTTATTACTTGCCTAAGTAAGTACTTGTACTCGTTACATTCCATCATTGATCTTAAATAAACTTAAAAATCTTAAACGTTAAAAATTTCTCAAATTAAAGGAGCTCAAATTTACAGAGAGTACTGAAACGCAGCATGTAATATCTATGTATTTACCGCCTTCATTTGAAAAGTAAGGCGTGTATTGTAAACAATGTTTCCCTGGTTTGGCTATAGTTCCTCTCAAAAAGCAAACAAAACATTTAAATTGCTTATCTTTGTTTGTTTTTAAGAGTGGTTCTGAAAGTTGGACTGGTTCTCAAGATGATCTTTGGACTAATAATTGATTTTTAGAATGACCGCTGAAGGATATCTTACTAAACTTCTTAAATAATATAAGAGCTGTTCTCAAAATGAATAAAATGAACGTGTTGTTATAGTCATGTTTATGGACTTGTTAGCTACATCTGGTTTAGTTGTGGAGGTCAAAGTTGGGTTCAAAGATCTCAGTGACTGACATTTTTGGTGTCAGAGGCTAAAAAAAAGAGAGATCTTAATTCATTATTTTAATCATTAAAATCTTAAGTGTAAGAAATAATTGAAAATTTCCAATCCCTCACATGTAAACAAACAAACAAACAAAACAAAAAACACATTTATAAGTGACTCATTACTGCCATCTTGTGGTAAGTTGAAAATTAAGCGGAAACACTGAGTTTCTTAGTCATGAATGATTAATAATAAATCCCTGGTACAGGCTAGAAAAGTACTTTTTCAGACAATTCTTTGAAGAAATAAGGAACTTTTTTCTTTTTTGACCTACAACAATAAATCCAACGAGAATTTACTAAATTAAAAACGGATAGAAAATGATATTTTGGGTGTTTTTAGGAAACATCATTGTTAGTGTCAACATAAAATATATGTTCGTTTTGTGAATTATACAACAAAGTCATATTTTTTGACTAAAGAGGGCCAAAACTGGCATTTCCAAGTCCATCAGTTCCACCTGTTTCACCACAGGTGACCACTGTTATAGGAAACATAAAGGTCACATTACATGTGTGAATGTTTGAAAAAAAAATTGAACAAAAAGGTCTGGAAAGATGAAGATGCTTTCCCTATATATCTGTACATTGCTTTAGTTGAATAAAGTTTCAGTCCGATGCTTTTATTTTGACATTTGTTGCACTTGAAACCCTCCTTTTAATGTCAAATCTTTTTCATAACATACAGTAAACTTGTTGACTTCCTCATTGTTTCCAAACAGGCTGAAACACACCTTGCATGGGAGAAAGTCCCGGCCCTACCCATCACTCCACCTCCGCAGCAGGTTTTTGTGCACGCAGCAGTGTAATCAGCTGCAGATTAAAGCTGAACTGTTATTACTCTCTGACATGCATTACATTTACAGTCAGAAGCACTCTGGAAATTATATTCAACTTTTTACCTGACCTTTAAAAAAAACTCAGACATGCTGCTTTTCTTGGTGGGTCAAAAACAAGTTGAATAATGGTCTATTTTTAAAAAAATCCATTAGTTTTGGAATAAATAAAGTGTTCATTAGTACAGTTAAAACATTCAAACAAGCTCCACTTTTAATCTGTTTTCAGATAAGATAAACAGTATTTTGTTTGAAATTGTTGCCAAGAACCAGTACTTGTAGCAGAAATGGTCAAATCCTGTTTTCCAGTTTTCCAGGGAGTGGTTGGAAGTGAGGAGGATTTAGGTGGTGTAAAATTCAGGGAAGGGCTCCCCCCTGATAGGATTAAAGGCGTCATGAGATCACTGTGGAAGTCAGGCAGAAGGATGGGAAAAGAGCTCGGTCTCATGGGGGGAAAGATCTGATGGAAAAAGCATGAAATGGAAAGCTGTAGAACAAGTGCTAGCCATTGTCAGGGTGTGAAACAGACCATACCACCTTAAATCATCACATTGGAGAGGCATCAATGCAGGACCTTTGAATTGATCCTACCTCTAAAAAAACAGTCTTTTATTTTCTGCTTAAACATTTATTCGTTCTCAACATACAGGATTCCAGATTAGGCTATGATTCTGGAAGCTAAAAGCAGATTCATGGTCACAAACACAGAAGCAGGCACGTCAGCACAGGAAGTGATCCACTTCTCTGTGCAGGATGACAGAACATAAAGGGTTAGAGATGCTGCTTCTGTAAAATAAATCATACTTCCCACAAACAGCAGGTGTGCTTTCTGAACGCTGGACAGATTATTAGGGATAGAGGTAAGATCTGATCGGCTGCAGGGGAAACAAACATTGTCCACCATCATCTCACATGGGCCACCATTTCCTCTGTGAGAAGCTTAATTACAGTTCTATCAAAATAACAGATTTTCAGGAGCGAAAAAAATCTTTAAAAATAAAAGTCTTCAAGTCCAAGATAGAATTTCAAAGTAAATGTCTGATGTAAAGTATTCCCTGCACTGAGCTGGGAACCTCTTTTTTCAGCTTCAGACCTACAGTGATTAATAATATATGAGGTAAATCAGGAAGCTTTAAGGAGCATTTTGTGGGTTTGAGGGAACCGTGGGTCTGGCATTGAGGTACTCCAGAACAAAAACCTGCAGGATCTTGTTGAGGTTCTGAATTGCGGTGCGATCCAGGTTCTCTTCATTGTCGTCAAACGTGTGCCACACGGATGGGAAGGGAGAAGGGATAAGGTGGAGGACACGGACACCTGAAGGGTAGAATGAGGATGAGGATTATCAACAGAGAGCAACATTAGACATTTGTTAAAGGAGAAATGTTATGACTTGATTTCTTAAGTTATAATTGTCCTATGATTGATACGAAACATGTTTATGAAGCTCTCTCCAAAAAAATCCCATGAAATTATTTCAGGAGTTTTATTCTTACTTCCAGAATGAGCCACTTCAGAGACCCACAAAAAGATGCAAAAGGTGAGTTTTACATAAAATGTCCCCTTTAAAGGTGTATGACGTAAGAATGACATTTTGTGGTCAAATTTAGGTTCTGCAGTCCGTGTATAAAAACAAGAGTCTGCTCTCCACCACTCACTAATTCATAAGTAGATAAATACATTTCACTGTAAGATCAAGTTGTTTGTAAATGAAAAAAGTAGCTTGAGATAATTTTAGAGCCGACTATTTTTTTTTTTCTAATTCACCGTTAGCATTGTTAGCTCAATGTTAGCCTCTAGCCTTCTTTACCCGATATTAGAGTAAAGAAAAACATGCTGTGTCTTCTTAAGTTTACAAGAAATAACTTCGGGGTCGCTCCTTTTACTGGCTTCTATTCTGTCCACAACGTTGCTGCTCTTTGTGTCAAATTACAAATGCTGTGTTTGTGTTGAAGACTTGGCAACTATGCAGGCTCAAATGTGATTGGCTCAGAACCAGGAAGTATGGAGGTGGGACATATTGTAAACAATGACAAAGTCCCTTTTTGGTCTTTTTTTATATGGAGAAAAACTGGCCTCCACCCAGCCGGCTGAGCTTGAAATCTGTTTCACCGTAACCATCCTTCCAACATGATATTTAATTTAATGATATTAAACTGTTTTGTGATTATTTAACTGTAAAATTCTTACATATTGCACCTTTAAAGCTGGTGGTTGTGTTAAATAAGGGTGTGTACCTCTGTTCAGGAACGGTACGTGATCATCGATGATACGACCCACGTGACGATCTGGCCAGAAATACTGCACGCTGTTAGGATGCTCTGCAAGCTGGTTCATGGAGTGTAGACGCTTCTCTGAGTTTATAAAGGAGTAAAAAATAAAAGATGCACCTGTTAGTTTATTGAAAGGAAATTAGTTTAAAATCTCTGTGCACTCAACGTCATCATCCAGAAACACCAAAGCAAACAATCCCAAGAATGTCGTTTCAAATGGAAAACCTTGATTCCCATTAATCCATTGCTACTTCATGAATCTTTGAGACTCAGTTTTTTATTTGGTGTGATTTTATTTCTTTATTTTTTCTTAGTTATTTCAGACAAAATATATAAAATTGGGACGTTATTTTACCAATGCCCTGCAGTCTGGTAAACCAAGGTGAAGTGTCTTGGAATTGGCTCCCAAAGATGGGGCTTGGGGCCCCGATGAGGTCCATCAACACAAACAGGTCCTGGAGGAGAAGAGAAAAGGAGTGAATGCTGCAGAGATGTTTCCTGAGATGTTCTCAACGTTATCACACGCCTCAGCAGCGGTGTGTAGACACAACAGCACAAGAAGCACAAACACACACAACTTCAGTAAATTTTATCTCTGGTTCTGCGCAGGAATGTCTGAAATTACAGTTAGGATGCAGAAAAAAATACAAAAAAGTGTATAATTAATAGCATTCCAGTGGGAAAATTCATGTTTAATGAAAATGCTCATCCTGTGTGAACAGTGAAGGATGTGGAGAGCTGCTGCGTACTATGCCTTGCAGCTGGTTGGTGTTCGTTGCTCCTGCAGGATGCGGCGTGGCCTCCATCTTCTCGGCTAGGTGGCGAGAGCCGTACAGAGAGTCTGTGGAGGTCCACTGGAAAAGTGCCTCCTCTCCATCAAAAAACAGCAGCTGCAGGGTCAGGTTGGGACTGGAGTCCTACATGAGAAGAAGTTGGAAAGAAACTTTGATCTCTTCCATTTTTAACAGATTTGCTGCCATCTAGTGGTTATGTGGTCTCACTGGCATGCTTTTTAAATACTTTTTGTTTTTAAGTTTATTCTGTCTTTTTCTTGATGCTGATGGAAACGTGTGAAGAACCCACTGCTTGCATGAAGTCTTTTATTTGTGTTCAATAATAACGTGCAGGCCACAAAGAGAAATTTACATCAGAAATATCTGATTTTACCTTCTGAGCCTTCAGCTCTTCATCCAGCGCTCGTGCCAACTCCAGCATCATAGCACAGGGAACAGCCGAGTCTGTAGCACCCTGGAACTCTCTTCCATGCCACTGAGGTGGGTAGTACTTGGAGTCAAAGTGACAGGCCAGAACCAGGCGGCGCTTCGCTGACGGGTTCAGCGTGGCGATCAGGTTGGTGAAAGGGAGCTGGCCGTACGGCGTCTGTGACACAAACCTGTCCTCCGTCACTTCCCAGCCTGCTCCAAGGGAACCAAGCGTTGTTTTTATATGCTGTGAACACAAAATACAAGAAAAAAGGTTTTTGTGTGATTATTTGGTTCCTAACTGCATCTGTGAGCCCAAGCCTATAAAAATGCATCCACTGATTCATTGTGCAGGGTTGCAGTCATGGAGGTGGAGCACACCGTCACAGGGTCACACATGGAGACAAATCTTCACACAAACTCACCTTTGGGCCAATTTAGAGTCACACATAAATCTAAAAGGCATGTTTTTGGTCTGTGAGAGGAAAACCACACATGCACAGGGAGAACTTGCAAAAACGTTCCCACTTCCCAGCCAGGAATAAAACACAATCTGCAAATTCCTATTTACAATTATGCAAAATGTGACTTTAATCTATTAACTGATGAAGCTTCTTGACTTTTTAAAGTTTTTGAGACAAACATGGACTCATATTTTCATGATGTGTAGATTTCCTTTCCTTTCATGCAGTTAGTTAACTCATGACTCATTCATTCATTCTTTTTCCTCGTTTATTTATTATCTTTATCACATACGTTCCTCATCAGCAAATCCAGCTGCTTCTCATTCCAGCAATATCTCTTCTTTGAACAAAAAGTCTTCTGAAGTTCCATGAAGGTTTCTGTCTGCTTCTGTAGGCTCTTCTTTGCTGAATCCTTTAATTATTAAATATCTGTCAAGTATTCCACTAAGTCTGCATCAGATTTCCACATAAACTGCTGCTGACGATTCATGCTTTTAAATGAATTAAAAAGACAAAAAACATTGTATGAAAGGAAATTCAATAGAATTGTTTTGGTCCTTTTTCTGCATACATTTCTGTCCCATTAGACAAAGTATTGTTATAAAGGTAATGCTTCATGAATAAGTGTGTCTGGGATAAACTTACGTTCTGGACAGCCTGGTTGCCTGCAGACCCCGGGTATCTGGTAACCAGGAGAGGTCTCAGGTCACGCTGCCACATTTGCTCCAGATCCGTGTGAGACAGAGCAGCACGGATCTCATCTTCTGTTAGTGTGACAGCTCTGTGTTGGAGCTAGACAGGGGGAGACACAAAAAGACAAAATGATGAACTTTAAAGGAGAAGTGAAGAGGTCTGCAGAAGTATTACTGTCTGCTGAGTCACTGTTTCACATCCTAACTCAAAAGGAGGAGTCTCAGAAACTGCTGATGTTAGTGACTCACAGGGGTCAGTTCTTCCTCATGAATACCAGAAACTACATTTAGCATGGTATTCATGAGATTTGATGTAATTCCTCTTTTGTCACAATCTTAAACTGTAAAATCACAAAGAAACAGCATGTGGTCACATTAACTGATCTCCTGAGAGCCAATTAGAGATGTGTAAAGAGATGCTGATTGATTTAAAATGCACGCAAAATTCTAATAATTAAAGAGTGAATCCATAAATGCAGAAAAGTTTTATGTTTATTTTATTTTTTCCTCAATTGAGCAATTAATTTAGCTGGTAGCATTTGAACAGAAAGCATATGGATCCATCATTGCATGGCTCATTTTCATTTGGTCCCAAAGTTCACCTGCTGAGAAGCACGGTTGTCCTGGCAACACAGAGGGAGAAAAACACCAGGAAGGACCAGTAAAAGCCATCGTCTCTTTTCCTGAATCCAGTATAATCCACTGAATTCAGCCTAAAATTCCTGTTTTCTTCTTTTATTCAGCTTGCTAAGTTTTAAATCAGACTCAAATTGTAAAACTAGCTGTTTCAGACGAGTTTCTTTTATTTAAATGACAGAATTGAAAGAAATCTTGATAAACGAATCCACTCCTCAGACCACGAATGCTCGCACAGGACTACTGATTCAATCTTTTAAGAGGAAATTAAAATGTTTTCATTGTTCAACGACAAAAAAGTCTGAGCACATTTTTCTTTTTCATAAACAGTGACATGCAAAACCTGCTCCAAGCTAAACCCACTCTGCCTGAATCACACATCTGTTCTGTAATGACGGGGCAGTGGCAACCAGCAGTGTAAGGTGTAATTATGTGGTCGATGACTAAACACACAGCTGGGGCTCAGCAGGTTAAAAGAGGGTCTATAAATATAGAGACCCACAATTGGAGGATCAGGGATGATGACTGCTGCCATGGCAACCAGATAAAGAGGTGAAGAGAACAACACTGGTGAGGAACATATACACATTCAGGTGCATCTGAACTGAAAGCTTTAATTTTCTTTTATATATAATAAAATAGCTTTTGGTGTTTTTAAAGATGAATATGTTCTTGTAATAAAATTGTTAAAATGAAGCAGATTATTATAAAAGGAATGGTTAAAATCATATGCCAGGTTTTTCTATTTTTGCATTTTTTTGCTTCTATAATTAACCATCAAACAGCCTCATAATAAAACCCTATCCAAGGACAGAAAAAACGAATCAATTAATTGATTTACCTTTTCATCCGTCCATGGGATCCCATTAGTGTGGAAGATGAATGTCACACCGATTACTACAGAGTAAAAAGAAAGCATTGTGGAGCGCAAAGACATCGATGTTGTCGCTCCTTTCCACATTCCTCCGTCTCTCCTCAGAGGGAGCTTTCAGATCATGTGAAAGGCAGGAGGGAGTGCCCGAGGCTCTCAGCACCACGTCACTGAAGCCTGCTGTTATGTGGATACCAGCTGAATCTTCTCACTTTGAGCCTAAAGAAAACGTGGAAATACAACATAAAAAAATGTATGAACGTAATAATAAATAATGTAATAATAAGGCAATAACACGGGAAAAACCTGTTTGACATAAATGCAAATGCTATTTGATATAACCATCAAAACAAGCATTCAATGCACATAGTCGCGTCTTTGTCTCTGAATGTTAAATTGGAGCAGCCACATTATAGGTACAATTATTGAAGAAAGCGTCGTAATACAACACAAGATAACATAAAAATAAATTCTATAAATGTAATAATAAATAATGTGATAATAACGTAATAACAATAAATAACACAAAATATTAAAATACTAATAAATAACGTAGGCTAATAAAAAATTAAAATAAAATGCAAATTCCAGTCGGTAACACACAAACAAATCATATTAACATAACTGCTCGATATTAGTTAATATTTACCACAAACATCTCATCAGTGTTATATCAAAATATGTCCCCATCGAAAAGCATGCCTACTAAAATGTTGTTTTATGTTCTAGTTTAAGCAGCGTTAAATATTAGATTGAATCTCAATAAATAAAGTACTTTTTGTATTATTTTTCGTCATTTTGTCTGTTTTAGCAGGAGTTTGCGTACTTGTCAGAACTTGTGTACTCGCGTACCTGTGAAACGTATCTCAAATAGGAAAATAAAATAGACATTTAGCTACAAATAAGTTGATATGTTAATGAAATACTCAACCACAGTTTTTTTTGTCCTAATAAACTAACATTTGGACAGTTTAACACCCAGGTTCAAAAATGGTTTAAAGCAAAACGGAACTAAGCTGGTAGGGAAACAGTTCCGACCAGGTACTATTTTGACGTAACACCATAATTTCTCTTGACGTGCGTTTGCGCAGTTATATTTTATTTTTTATTTGTTAACGAATAAATACACATATAAACAAATTCCAATAAAAGAAATGTATAATAATCTAATTTATCCATTTATTTTTAAGAACTGTCTTTTACGTCATCACGCCGCCGTCATACCACGTGGCCAACACGGAAGTTTTCATCGCACACGAGTGTAAAGCTACACCGTTAATTACAGCGAGTTTACAAGCATTTTTGTATATTATGTCAGTTTTTTAAGGTATATATATACATTTGTATTTATTTTGTGCTTCTTTAAAAAGATGGACCAGGAAATCTGCAGTTTAAAGGCTTTACTCAAAGAAAAAGAAGAGGCGATTTCTGCTCTAAAAGATAAACTGGTTCAGCTGGAACAGGTAATAAAAGTAGTTTTACAGTAGAAGATTTGAGCTTTATTTTTTGAATATAGCGTAACTCACATACCCGTAATATTAATGATATGGTTGTCCGAAAAGACATAAGCTCAAGTTAAGTAGGTCAGATTATCTTGTTAGAGTAAAGGTTAACATTGTTATTTACTGTTTTCCATACAGCAAATACTTTCAGACACTAAGGACAACTGCTTTCTGGTATACTTCATATTTACCTTCATATTGGACTTTAGTGTATGGTAATAAACTTGCAAAGTGATTATTTTCTCATTAAATGCATCTTTTAAAGCCTCATTTAACAATTTACATTGCAAATGCATTCAGATTCACACACGCACGCACGCACGCACGCACGCACGCACGCACGCACGCACGCACACACACACACACACACACACACACACACACACACAACATATTTAAATTCATTTTCTGTCAAATATTCAGAGATTAAATCAAGTAGACCGTTTAGGAGTGGCGTGTGCTGTGTGTTAATTCTGTCATGGTTTGATGTCAGGGTCACGCCTCAGTTCTGGAGCTACATGACAAAGTGACAACAATCAGCCCTCTGGCAGCCAAAGCAGCACTCAGCAACGAGGACATCATGAGATACAGCAGACAGCTCCTCCTGCCTGAGCTTGGTGTAAAAGGTATAAACCCTCTCACAGTTACTTTACTGCAGTCAGGTGACGTTTATGATGATCTAAACCCAGATCTCAACAGGTCAGCTGAACTTAGCCAAGACATCGGTGCTGATTGTGGGCTGTGGTGGACTAGGCTGCCCCCTGGCTCAGTATCTGGCAGCAGCAGGTGTTGGTAGGTAGCAACACTGATCACATCAATATCTGACGTAATTTGATGTCTACAGTACAAAGTGGAGGAGGTTGGCTCCTAAATGGGAAAAGCACCTTATTTTATTGTCTTTTCATCAGCTTTTATGAAAAATCATTTTAAAATCATTCATGTTGAAATGTAGGGCAGGTAAAAACCTCATTTCTGACTTGTTAAAGTCTTAAACTCAGACCATCATGTGATTTAGGCAGAGTTTACTCTTTTACAACCTGTGGAACGAGCCTAACCCTATTTTAAATGAAGTGTGAACCACTTGATGATCTCTCATCTTTACTATGTAATGTAGCCTGATCAGATGAACATTTATTGTAATTTTCCCTCCAGGGCGCCTTGGTTTGTTAGACTATGACGAGGTGGAGCTCAGTAACCTGCACAGACAGGTGCTTCATGGGGAGGAGAACCAGGGCCAGGCCAAGGCTCTCTCTGCTGCCGCCTCAGTCAAAAGGTAAACAAAAAACACATTTATCATCTTTCTGTGCATTAACCATGCTAACAAGTGTGTTTTCATCCTTCTTGTTACTATTTGGTAACTTTGGGGTGTTTTTTTCAAGAGCACCTGGCTGCAGACCTCCACTGTCAGGTTGCTTCCTGTGCAGGCTCCACTGTCAGAACGACCTCCACTGTGAGGCCTGTCAGGACGGGAAATGCACGGGATACATTTCAAAATATTTCAAAATAAAATCCCGAATTCAGTTTCGGTTGATTCGCTCTCCTCACAAATGCATTAATTATTTAATATTACGTAAAATCTATCAATTATTTCTCTATAGTTCATATGTAGTTGTCATTTATTTAGTAAACTTTTGTTTTGTTTGTCATAAACGTACTTCCAGTCTTCATATTTCAAAATAAAATCCCAAATGCAGTTTCGGTTTATTCGCTCTCCTCCTTTTTATTTGAATATTTTCCTGTCCTGTCTGTCTCTGATCTTCCTGCTTCTCCTCTCAATCCACCAGAATAAACTGTTTCCTGATTTCCTCTTGTTTCACCTCGAGTTGCTTTTGAAGTAAACAGTTCAAATGAATCTACTGGCTGAAAAATAGGGGAGTGTGCGCTGCTCGGCCGCGCGGGT
Source organism: Aphyosemion australe (assembly GCA_006937985.1). Classification (NCBI taxonomy): domain Eukaryota; kingdom Metazoa; phylum Chordata; class Actinopteri; order Cyprinodontiformes; family Nothobranchiidae; genus Aphyosemion; species Aphyosemion australe. The sequence goes on from SSNS01000092.1 coordinate 616,785, forward strand.
GAGGTGAAATCAGCAGCGCACGGGTGACGCGCTCCGCTGCGAAGTGTGTCAGACACGAATAAAAGATACGATTAAAAGACAGAAGTAAGACAGAAGATTATATGAACGGACATGAACGATCGCGTGTTAATTCTATTTTTTGGTGGCGCCACTTTGAGAATGTTACTGTGGCCGTACGCAGGAAGCAGCTTCAACAATCAGCATCTGTCCTCTCCTCACAAAAATCCCCGGTGCGCTGAGAGTCCATATAAATAATGTAATATAGGTAGAAACAGGATCTTTTTTCGGGCTTCCCTGGGTGTGTAAGTTGAGGGCTTCCAGCTCCCCGTAATTCAAACCCGGCTCCTGGATGAAAATCCGGACATTTTTATCAATATAGGAAACCCCCCGGACGCCCCGGACAGACGGTGAAAAGTGGACATGTCCGGGGAAAATAGGACGTTTGGTCACCCTAATATAAAGCCATCCTATATATGTGAATATATAGGATGGCTTTTCAAACTCTGCAAAGCAAGAATTTGGTCTAGTTCACTAGGCTATTGGATTAAGGCTGATGGGGAAAAAGTCTGCACTTCCGCCCTGACAGGCCTGACAGTGGAGGTCGTTCTGACAGTGGAGCCTGCACCGGAAGCAACCTGACAGTGGAGGTCTGCAGCCAGGTGCCTCTCGTTTTTTTGGCGCTTTCCAGTCTCACCACAGGTTATATCTGGTCCCCCCCCCAGTCCACAAATTCTGTGTAAACATGTTATTTCAGAGGCGGCCTCTCCATTTGAACAGGGACTTTACTGTGACGCTTGCTGCACAGCCGCAGCCACATGGGGGCGACATTTCTCCGATTAACAAAAGACTAATGCTTTGATTTTCTGTTCCACCTACAGTTCAGACGTTAGAGGTGTTTTCAGGTTGACTTGTGTAACCCCTCTGGGTGTGTGTGTCTGCAGGCTAAATTCTACTGTGGAGTGTATTCCTTACCACCTGCAGCTCACGCCAGAGAACGCCTTGCAGCTCATTCAGCAGTATCCTTTAACTGGCTTACATTGCATGAAAAGCTTTTTTCAGCAGGAGCCTGTAAACATTTTATTATCTTAATACGCCGTAAGAACTCCCTGACCTTTCTGACCTCATATACAACATTGTGGCTGATTGCTCTGACAACGTCCCCACTCGTTACCTGGTAAATGACGCCTGTGTGCTCAGTGGCAAGCCTCTTGTGTCAGCCAGTGCCTTACGACTAGAGGGGCAGGTATGATGGAGATCAGCCCCGTTTCCACATCGATATGATTGTTTTCTTAAGATTTAACAACTTTCATGTGTTTTTGTAGCTGACTGTGTATAACTATCAGGGAGGACCATGCTACAGATGTCTGTACCCAGTTCCTCCTCCACCAGAGACGGTAACAAACTGTTCTGATGGAGGGGTGTTGGGAGTGGGTGAGTTTAGTCCCCCAGGATTTTTTCTGTTTAATAAAACTTTTCTGTAAATTGTCCCGCTTGTGTTTAAGTTCCAGGGGTAATGGGCTGCTTCCAGGCTTTAGAGGTCCTGAAAATGGCCTCTGGGCAGAGCTGTATCCTTTATTCTCTCACTCACACGCAAAGTTTCCTTTTCTTTTCTGTTTCTTTGTCTGTTTTTCTGCCCAGTCACTGGGGCGGATCAACAATGAAATGCTGAAATAGGCTTTTATTGTAGCCAAGCTTGTCTGATAAGACGAGCTCTTTTCTGAATGCTGTTATTTGTTTTCAGAGGTCTTTTGAAGCTCTCGCCGTTTCTTTGTCTGTCACCAATGTTCAGACTTGTGGTGAAGACCACGCTTGCCTTTGAGTCGCACCGGCGCTAGCACCTGGCTGTGATGCATCACTCGGCGAGTCCTGCGCTGGCTTTCCCATCAGAACGCCATGTTGCCGTTTTCTTGCTGCACCAGTGGGAGAAAATTCTCAGGATCCTTTATTTCCCACAAACTTTCCCTTAACGGGGCATTCCAGCTTCCTGCAGTCAGCAGCTGCTGATGTTTGACGCCCAAAGTCTCAGATTCAGGTCCATCAGGCTGCGGCCCAAACGGGCCGGCTGTGCCGTGTGTGGAGACAACCCCAGCGTGACCCGACTCATCGACTACGAGGCTTTCTGCGGTTCTGCTGCCTCGGATAAGGTCAGATTTATTCAGGAATATTGCTTCTTCAAGTAATTTTGTTTCTCATGAGCTTTTCTTTTTGTTGTTCTCTTCTCAGTGTCGAAAACTCAACCTCCTGTCCAAAGGTCAGAGGATCACAGTCCAGGTACTCCTAAACAGTGCGTGCTTCTTCGTATTTAGCACCGTTTATTCTATGATTACTCTCAATTTTCTCAGTTTTTATGCGCATTTATAAACTGATTACATCTCAGCTCCGACCCAACCTCAAATAGGAAATGACTAAAACTGCCTGCAGATTTTCTGTAGAAAAGAAAAACACGTTCTGTTTGGCGCTCAGAGCCGCGCTGGTGGATTTCATCTTGTTTATGTTTCTGGAATATTGGCTCTTTCAAACCCGCTGAGTCATTCAGCTCAGAGATGTGAATCGTGATTGGTTGAGGTGCCGTGGTGATTGTGCAACCACTTAGAAACAGTTTTACTTCCTGTGATTTAAAGAAAAGTTGTTAAAAATCCCAAAACTAACATTTGAACTGTAATTTTCCTTTTTTTAAATTCAGCTAAAGATATAAATCAACATTTTTTACCCAGTTAATAGTAGACGTGTGTTATTAATGTGTTTGATGTAATTCCAGGAGTATAAATCAATAGTGGACGGGTCAGCGCCACATATCTTATTGGATGTGCGCCCTCTTGTGGAAGTGAATATATGCCACCTGCCCATCTCCCTCAGTATCTTTTTTGATTCGCTGTGTTGTAAAAGAATCATCTTGCTTCCCATTTCTGTGCAAATACTGCCCTTACATCGCTGCCAGATATTCCCCTCTCCGGTTTAGAGGAGAGAAGGAGCGAGGATATCCGGTTACTCCAGGAGAGAATCAGCCAGCTGAAGCAGCAGATGGCAGGTGACGGCCAGCCAGCAGGTACCACACCTTTTATGATCTGTGTCTCTTGTTAGAAACAAACGCCAGTGCTGAGTCATGTGTACATATTCAGGGTCCTCTGTGTGGTCTCATGCTGCAGGAACAGAATCCCACTTTGGACGGGTTGTGATGGGGTTGCTAGGTGACCCCATTTTCCAAAACAAGTTAACCTGAGTAGCAGGTCTGCTTCAGGGAAAAAGATTTTCAGAACATTGTTTTAGTGTTTTTTTCTTTAATCAGAGAGTTAGTTTAGTGACATTTCATCCTGGATGTTAACATAAAATGATTAAACTTCAAATGTTGCTAAATGTGATCCTCGTTTCTCTGTGGTTTCATCCCAGTTTACGTGATCTGTAAGCTGGGGAATGACTCCCAGAAGGCCGTGCAGCTTCTGGAGAAGATGAGTGGATCAGAAGTGGAAATTATCACAGTGAAGGACATCTGTGGAGGTCTCATGGCTTGGGCTAGGAACATAGACCCAACGTTTCCACAGTACTAAAATGTTTTCAGTCATTTTCTGATAATAAACCACAAAGTGATGCTTTTATTTTGTTGGTAATTCTTTATTTTTATTTGCAGTTTAACTGTAAAGTGTGATGTTTGTTAAATCAAATAAGGTCCCTTTTCCAGTTTTTTTTATTAGAAAGAGCTTGACTCATTTTATAGCAGGCCATTGTATCATATAATAAAAACACTATTAGCATTTTTCACACTATGAAATTAAATTAAATATATATTTAAAATGTAAAAAATACACAGCCGGGTCTCTAAGTAAAACATCTAACAATTCTGAAAGTGACAGTTTTATCATTTTTCCTGGGTAGAATGAACATTGTGGATATCATAAATAGAAATAATACTAAGAAAAACGTATTAAGTCTTATTTCATGATATTCAGACATCTTGACTCAGATTGGCTAACAGCAACGCGACTCTACCACTGCCTCTGTTTGCTTTGCAATGTTGTTTTATCTCCACAAATGAAAGACGTTGATTTTTTTTAAAGTTCTGTATTTTCTTTTCAACAGGAAAAGCATTAATTTATTTGGATTTCACAATGAATGTATGAACTACTCAAAAAATGAAATAAAAGCCGATTACAACAAACGTAACCTGTTACAGAAAAGAAATCCAATTATTTTTGCTGTTTTTTCTTTGTCTAAATAAACTTTTAATTTAATTACTTGTAATCTGTCATTTCATTTGATTGATGGCCACATACTGTGTCTACAACAGATTTATATGTATTATTTAGGTCAACTGGAATAAAACGTGAGAACTCAATTTTTTAATATCTGGCTTTCGAGATTAAGGATTTTTTCCGCCCTCTAGCGGACAAAAGTCGTTACTACATGCAGCGTTCATAAAGCTAAACAAGATATCTCATCAGCATTTCCTGTAGATTCCTTCAAAATAAAACATTCCACTTAAAATTACTACGGGATTTAAATGAGTATTAACTGCATATTTAGTCTAAATAACGAGATAACCAGAACGTCTTCACTTATACAAACTATTAAACTATTAAAATTCAATAAATCGATATTATTTATCTGTGTTCAAAAAGATTACCGGTAAATCAATGAGCTAAAGCAGGAAGTATTAGCAGCTAGCTAACAGCGCTACAAACATATCAGGTCATACGCCCTCTTGTGGCAAAAAGGCGAAACTACATCCACGGGAGACTTAGAGGGATTTTTCTCTTATAAATTAAATTAAGTTATTAAAAGGTAATATAAAATAAATATATTTAGTTACATTTTTTTTACCAGAATAGGTTTATATGTTTGTAATAAATATGTCAGATATAAACCTCGTCTATAGTAAATTTATAAGTATTATTTAGGTCAACTGGATGAAACAGGAGAACTCGGCTATCGAAATCAAGGATTTTTCCGCCCTCTAGCGGACATAATTTGTTACTACATGCAGCGTTCATAAAGCTGAACAAGACAACTCATCAGCATTTCCTGTCAATTCCTTCAAAATAACACATTCCACTTAAAATTACTACGGGTTTTTAAATTAGTTTTGACTGCATATTTTGTCTAAATAACGAGAAAGTCAGAACGTCTTCACTTATACAAACTATTAAACTTCAATAAATCGATATTATTTATCTGTGTTCAAAAAGATTAAATCAATGAGCTAAAGCAGGAAGTACTAGCAGCTAGCTAACAGCAAACATATCAGGTCATACGCCCTCTTGTGGCAAAAAGGCGAAACTACATCCACGGGAGACTTAGAGGGATTTTTCTCTTATAAATTAAATTAAGTTATTAAAAGGTAATATAAAATAAATATATTTAGTTTCAAAATTTTTACCAGAACAAGTTTATATGTTTGTAATAAAATATGTCAGATATAAACCTCGTCTATAGTAGATTTATAAGTATTATTTAGGTCAACTGAATGAAACAGGAGAACTCGGCTTTCGAAATTAAGGATTTTTTCCGCCCTCTAGCGGACAAAATTCATTACTACATGCAGCGTTCATAAAGCTTAACAACACATAACTCATCAGCATTTCCTGTCGATTCCTTCAAAATAAAACATTCCACTTAAAATTACTACGGTTTTAAATTAGTATTAACTGCATATTTAGTCTAAATAACGAGAAAGTCAGAACGTCTTCACTTATACAAACTATTAAACTATTAAACTTCAATAAATTTATATTATTTATCTGTGTTCAAAAAGATTAAATCATTGAGCTAAAGCAGGAAGTACTAGCAGCTAGCTAACAGCGCTACAAACATATCAGGTCATACGCCATCTAGTGGCAAAATGGCGAAACTACATCCACGGGAGACAGAGAGATTTTTATTTTAATAAATTAAATCATTAGCAGGTAATATAACTAAATATATTTAGCTATAAAATTTTACCAGCATATGTTTATAGTCAAACATGTCAGATATAAAACGATTAGTTATTGGTTCAAAGACCAATTAATACCAAACTACATCTAATAAACACACTCAGGCATTAATTAAAAAAAGGATTATAGTATTTAATCCTTATTAGCTAAATATATTTTCTGTAAGAACTGTCCACTTGTATGCTATAAGTTTACTAATTTAAAAGAGATAATGTGACATAACTGTTCTGCTGTGAAAATAAATGTAAAGTGTAAGTAGATGGAAAAAAACATTTCTTTTATATGTTTGGCTCATAATTAATTAACATTTTGGGTTTTTATATAGCAAACTGATTTGCTATGATTTTCATTAGAGTTTTAAAAGTTGTTAAAACATGCATCCTGAAATTTTTTTGCAAGGATTTTAAATAAATTCAATTCAATTCAATTCACAAATAAATCACAATAAAACAAAAGTTATTTATTTATTTAAAAATACAAATATTTATTTATTTTAAAAAAATACAAATTAGTTTAATGTAGATTTTTCCAAATATAATTTATTGAAATTCTTTTGAACTCATATAAGTTTAAAAACGTGTTCCAAACCGATCCGGGTCATGTGGACTTTTTTTTATTGGCACAGACAAGTTGAAATAACGGAAAAGAAAGGCGCACGCGCAGTGACTCGTGCGGACTCGGAGTCGCCATGTCTTCACATGAACTGTAGTTCAAGTTTTCCTCGTCAGACGCGAAAAGTCGCTTGTGCGGAAGTGATGAAGACTCCAATTCCCAACAAGCACCGCTTCTCTCCCTCACTCTCTTTTTTAATCGTCACGCACGAGGGGGGTAGGGGGGGAGTAGTCACAGCTGGAAGGATAATAAGATGCGCATGAATTTACAATGTGGAATAAAAGATAAGAAGTGGGACGCGGCGTTTGTCTCAGCGACTCAACAACTTCCGCTGGTGTTTGTCAGATGTAGGCGACGACGTGGTGTTTTTATTTTCCAGCGCAGTTACGACCTGAATCAGCGAACAAAACACCACAAAACTTCTGGGCTTTCCTCATTTGATGGAGTTGAAAACTTTCACCTTCAGCTGCGTGGCGATGGAAGGAGAGGCGCTCTTCGCTGGACGCGGAGGTAAAAGTTTCCCCGCAGAGGCGCTCTTCTCGTGTCGAAAGAAAAAACCGAACACGGACAACAAAGAGCTCCCAGAAAGTGCAAAATTCTCCGCTTGTGTAACTTGTTTTGATGGCATTTTCTCTGATCGGCGGTGGGAGGGGTGCAGATGTTCGAACGCCTTGGTTCCAGATGTTCATGAAGTTTGAATGTGATTAATGAACTCAGTGTTCCTGTTAGGAGGCAAATAACTCAACCCAAACTGCTTTTATGTATAAAAATACTCAAATGTGAGTTTAAAACAAAGGGAAAGCAACACAATTATAATTAACATGTGCTTTTTGAGTAGTTTAAAGTAAATTTTGATTTAAGAATGATTAAAATGCAATGATTTAATGATTTCCTGTGTTTTATAATTAAATAATAGTGTTTATGTGTGTTTGTGGAGGCAGGCTCCCTGTGGTCACACTGGATTACTGACTTCAGCGAAGAGAACCAGCCAAACTCCAGGATATGAAGTGTGCTGTGACCCTCCTGCAGAAGTCTGTGGAGCTGTTCCCCATCACCTGCCCCTCCGGTTAATAATGCATGTGTTGTGTGAGCTCAGGTGGGTGGGAAGGATAAATAGCATACAGCAAAATAAACAGTGCTGATGAGGAGGTTTGTCCGCTGACAGAGAGAGAGAGAGAGCAGTGTTTCTGTCTGCCTTCACTGAACTCTTCCACCATTCAGCCTTTCACGTTGCAACTGGAAGAAACCCCAATGTCTGCCTCCTCTTCCCCATTCCTCCATTCTCTCCATCCGCACCACCCGTCCTCGCCGTCTGCCCATTTGCCAAGCCTGCCCGGACAGATCTACCAGCGGCTGTCCAACGGCAGCCCCAGTGCCCTCAGTCCCACCAACTCCCGCAGCTCCTTCCCTGGGGTGTCCTTCCTGCTGCAGATCGGCCTGACCAGAGAGACGGTGAACCTGGAGGCTGGCGACCTCTCTCTGTCTGCTGTCAAAGACCTGGTATGCTCCATAGTTGATCAAAAGGTAAGAATGTCCTCAAGTACATCTTAATCATAAAATCCAGTTGTGGTTTCATTTATTTAGATCAGTGGTACTCACTCCTGGTCCTGGAGAGCCGGTATCCAGCATGTTTTCCTTGTTTCTCTACTTCAACACACCTGATTCAGTTGTTGAATCACCTGTGCAGCAGCTCATCAAGCTCTTCAAGAGCCTGTTGATCACCTGCTGATTGAAATCAGGTGTGTTGAAGCAGAGTTAAAACTAAAACATGCTGGATACCGGCTCTCCAGGACCAGGAGTGAGTACCACTGATTTAGATCATCTCTGCAAAGGTTTCCCACGAACATCACTAGTGCTCACCAGCAGTGGCCTCGTTCCCACCAGCATGTGTTTTTCTGTCTCCTGCCATATTCATCTGTTGAGGTTTTGTTTTTCCAAAGCAGACATCTGTGCCTTGTGCCTCCAAATGAGTCAAACGCTGCAGAAACATGCGGACAATTGCACTGGAGCTCCTCCAGTTACACGGCACCACGTACCAGCGCCAGTTGTTTACATGCTGGTGTAATGTTACTTTACATGAAACAAGTGCACAAACATCGACGGGCCTCTGCAGGGGTTTTCTTTTCTTCTTCTTGAAAACCACTTTATTTTCCATGCAATGCAAGCTGCATTTTAATACATATGTTTCCTTTTTATGTTTTTTTGAGGGAATAATCTGACTTACTAATATCTCACCTGTTGTAAATTGCTTGTTTGAGCAACATAAGTTTGGAGAAACAAAGATTAAAGGGGACATTAGGACTTTTTTCTTAAGTTATAATAGTTCTATAATTGATACAAAACATATTTATGAAGTTCTTTTGCACAAAATCCCTCTCACATAAGGTGATTTGTTAAGTTTTATTCTTGGCAGTTTCAGTACCTTCCAGAATGAGCCGTTTCAGGCCTCTGTCACTTTAAGAAAACAAGCTGTAGCTGGCCACGCCCACCCATACCCCTCTCAGGCTGCTATAAGCTGAGAAGATCTGGGAGGGGCTCTGAGTAGAGTCGCTGCTCCTCCAGGTGCAGCTCTTTCTTGCACAAGAAAAGTAGTTCTATTCTTCTGGCCCCGTTTGTGACATCACAAACGGGGCCAGAAGAATCAGCTTGTTTTAGGCACAAAATTCCTAAAGCCAAACACAGTCAGAAAATGGATATATGGATTTTTTTTACGTTTGTAGTGTTTATAGAGGCAGGAGAGACCCACGTGGCAGCACAAAAGAATAATCTGTCCTCTTTAAATGATTAGCCAGAGTGGGACCAGTTACAAAGTGTTTGTGCCACCTTAAAACAACTCTAGTGTAAAAAAATCATGCAGAAGCTGTTTAATAAACTTCACCACCACCCTAAATTTCACATTGCACGGTTATTCAGTGGTTATTTGCAGAGGAAGTGGGTTTGGGGAAATTCCAACCAGTTGCTTTGTGGCTGGAATTTTATTATAATTCTGCTGGAATAACCATGAAAGGTAAAATCGTGTTTTTGTGCTTGAAGGTTTTTATGGACACACAGGATTAATTATGAGCAAAAAGCCAGGCTGAATAATGAAATGGCTTCCACTTTTGCAATATTTTAGCCTCTTTGGATTAATGCTGATGACTCCATTTGTGTCTGTAATTATCAGTGATTGAATAAAGGAGAGCGTGATTAAACAAAGCAATTCCATCAACGAGGGGAATCTGAACATGGCGGGAACAAGATGAGATGGTGAGAAATAAAACGAGGATCTGAGTTAGCCGAGCAACAATTAGAGGATGTTGAATCTGTAGTGAGTTTGTGTCTTTTGCCTCTTTCTGAGTTGACATTCCAGAGGAGCTGGGTAATGTTGTTGCTCTTTATGAGGTCTGCTGATTCTCACTAGCTAGTTATGAGGCGTTCTGGTCTGCAGAGCAGAAAATCTGATCGCCACACACATTTAGATAAATGCTGTAACATATCGGAGTATTTGTGAGAATGTGGAGCAGGAAGACGGTTGGAAGTGTGACATTTTAAAGACAACCCTTAGAGGAACATCAGAGGGAGGAGCTGATAATCTGCAGGGATAGAGTTTTTATCTCTGAAGATGATATTTAATCTTTAAAGGTGCGTTGAGCTTTACATGATCAAGCCTTCCTGACTAAGTTTTGTCTATCAAACACAGCTGAATGTCGTGCACCGCCTCAACTATTTGATGAAATCCAGCCAAATGGCTTTGATATCAATGGAAAATATGACTGTATCCTCGTGTGCTTTCAATTCATCCCTGCCTCAGTATTCGTTTGAAAATATGCACAACAGCAGGGAGTTTTTTTTTTTTGCAGAGTTTGCTCATCTTTGCCAACTTTTCCAGCTGAGGATCTCTGACCTGAGCTAGACTGGCCAGTGATGGTTGTCCCAGGATGTTTCTAGTCAGCAGAACTTCAGGTGTCTGTCAGCAGAGGCGAGACAGGAAGAAAGCTTCATCTGCTAATATCTGCACGGGGATAGAAAAATGGATGTGTTTCCCCCCGTGGTGCCGTTTCCTCCGCTGAGAGCTGGCTCGCTTCGCTACGTGACTCACCTCTCAGTCATGCAGCAAACAGGGATTCTTATCCCCAACTTAAGTCTGTGCAGACTAGTGTCAGGGTTTCTGCTAGGTCAACTTTTGGAATTAATTACCTCTAAACCATGATTTTAAACATGCATCAGCTGTTTTTTTAATCCATCTTCCTGCTGATCACGGTTCTGCATGAATGTGCCAGCAGAGCAACACGGCAAACCAGATGCACATCTTTTTTTCTTCTATGCTCTTCCTGGAGCTTTTATTCTAATCCAAGTTGCTTTGGGGCGCTTAAAAATGAAATTCTCCCTCCAAATGAGTCCTCTCTCTGTTCTTGTTGCGCTACTTTACTGGTCCACCAGCTACTCACGTTTAAGCTGAATCAGTAGTTGCAGTAGGAATCTACCTATAGTACACAGAAGGAAATAAAAGCTTCAAATTATTTATTTATTTTACCAAATACATTGGGGCAAAGGTGTATTTGGTAGTCACTGATTGTGCAAGTTGAAAGGGGTCTGTAATTTTCACCATAGGTACTCTCCAACAGTGAACAGGAAATCACATGTATGATTTCTAAAGAATGTATTTGAATAATGATGCAGAAAAAATGATTTGGTCAATAACAAAAGTTCACCTCAATGCTTTGTAATGTAACCTTAGTTGCAATGAGGTCAAACATTTCCTGTAGATCTTCACCAGGTTTGCACACACTGCAGCTGCTATTTTGACCCATGCAGATCTTATCTAAGGTTGTGATGTTTTGGTGCTGTCGTTAGGCAACGCAGCCTCCATAGATTCTCTATTGGATTGATGACTGGCTAGGCCACTCCAGAACCTTGAAAAGCTTGTTCTGTAGCCACTCCTTCGTTGCCCAGGCGGTGTGTTTGGGATCATTGTCATGCTGGAAGATCCAGCCATGCTCCATCTTCAATGCGCTCACTGATGGAAGGAGGTTTTTGCCCAAAATTTCATGATACATGGCCCCATTCATTCTTTCCTTAATACACATCAGTCGTCCTGTCCCCTTTGCAGAAAAGCAGCACCAAAGCATGTTTCCACCCCTTGCTTCACAGTGGGTATGGAGTTCTCGGGATGCAACTCGGCATTCTTCCCTCTCCAAACACGACAAGTGGCGTTTATACCAAAGAGTTTTATTTTGGTCTCAACTGACCACATGATTCTCTCAATCCTTCTCTAGATCATCCAGAAGGTCTCTGGCACACTTGAGATGGGCATGGATATGTGTTGGCTTAAGCAGGGGGACCTTTAGAGCTCTGCAGGATTTTAATGCATGACGATGAAGTGTGTTACTAACGTTTATTACTGTGGTCCCAGCTGTATTTGGGTCATTAACCAGTTCACCCCATGTAGTTCTGGGTTGTTTCTGCACGGTTCACAAGACCATTTGTTCCCCACGAGGTGAGATCTTGCATGGAGCCCCAGGTTGAGGGATCTTGTATTTACTCCATTTTGTAATAATTGCTCCAACGGTTGATCTCTTCTCATCAAGCTGCTTGCTTTGGCTCATCCCAGTCTTGTGCAGGTGTTCAATTTAGTCCCTGTTGCCTTTAGACAGCTCCCTGGTGTTGGTCATGGTGGAGGTTGGGGTCTGACTGTTTGAAGGTGTGGACAGGTGTGTTTTAGACAGGTAATGAATGAAGGATAGAAGCTTTTTAAAGAAGTAACAGGTCTGTGAGGGCTAGAATTCTTGCATGTTTGTAGGTGCTAAATACTTAATTTCTGCACCCTTATACTAATAAATTCTTCAGTGTGAAAATCACACAGTGTGATTACCTGGATTTTCTTTTACAACCAGTCTATCACAGTTGAAGTGTACGAATGATGATATTACAGACCTCTTCCATCTCTATAAGAGGGACAACTTGCACAATCAGTGGCTGCCAAATTCTTATATATATATATATATATATATATATATATATATGCATCACCAACAAGTAATCTCCTGTAACCACAAAGTAAAGAGAATGTGTTTTGTTAAAAACACACATTTTTGTAGTGGTACTTATATCAGCACCACTTAGATAATCCTAAGAATCTTCAGTCACATTTTTTGGTATCATCTTAAAACTTGTGATCTAGCTTAAGGACAAAACTTTGTTTTTTCTCCTGAAGTCTTTGCTTTCCCTAAACATTGGTGTATCTTATTCTTTGTGTTTGCTTTTGATGCCATTTTCTCTGATCACTTGGCAACATGGAAGTTTTTGGTCCATAATGAAAAGTTAGGATTTTTTAGTCACTTTTCCTCTTCTACAGCTGTAAAATGACCCAGATGCTTGTGGCTGTAAAATTGCATTTTTATACCATTTTAGTTCTGAATCAGACCCGTTGTTGGACAGAGCCATGCAGCCTGCAATAATAGCAGTGAGTTGTATAGATTTTGTCCAGCCCATTCCTCTCCGTGCTAAAGGCTGGACCACGTGACCTGGCCTGCTTCCATGGTATAGATTTCTGATGTCAGTTGTCTGAGCTGATGTGATGCTGGTTTTGATGGTGGTGGTTTGGACCACAACAGCCAGTTTTAGTTGGTTAATATCAGTTTTTTGTACAGAGGAACCTGATCCTGATTGGTTCAGTTTCGGTCTCGTCATGCAGGAAAACACTGAGCTCCTTGACGACCTTGAGAAAAGATAAGAAGAGCCAAATTTTGGCTGAATGCGTCTCCGAGCTGGAGACTGGTTGGGTCCTGACTTCTCTGTCTGGTTTTTTGGGCGCTTGATGAATGGAGCGAGATAAACATCCATAGCTTCCACTTGTTGAGCGTTTCCTGTTTGGTGTCGCCCAAGTCCTCTGGTGCAGCCAGGGAGGGAGCAGTGGAGGGACAAAAGTTCACGACTCTCTGAGAATGACTCCCAGTAAGCCAGCTGGTCAGCCCAGACTGGCCATCCAGCTTCAGAACATTCCTCTTCACCCGAGGAATTTTTGGAGGATGATGTGATGATACGGGTGGGATGGAACTGCAAAGAAAGTGAAACATTCTTCTGCGGCGGTGTGAAACATTTGAGAAATTTGCTGTTGGATTGCTTCTGTTTACCGCTTCTTCTGTCCTGCTGCAGCTTCTAAAAACACATTTCAGAAGCAAAACGAACTTTCTGACAGTAAAAACCATTTAGGGCAACAACTGGGAAAGAAACGTGACATGAAAGAACAAACCGTCTTCCTGCAAAGTTAGTTTCATGAATGCTTTGCTGTGCTTGTCCTCATTGTTGCTGCTTTTGCAGTGCAGCTGAAAAGGCAGTGAATGCAGCTGCCTCCGCCGCAGGTCCCCCCCCCCGGCTTCTCATCGCTGTTAAAACCCAGCCTCTGGTTGAGGGTTGTACAGCTGCCTCTGTAATTACTGAGACAAAGGCCTTTTTGAGTCGGAAAGGAGCTACATTAGAGAACATACAGGAGTGATTCCAACACATGAATAATATCACTTGCAAAACTGTTTGTAAAGAAAATGTCCTTTCTGCATTCCTGTTTAAGATGAAACAGCTTGGTGTGAACATTGGTTTGGTTGTTCTTTGGCTTTAGGTGTTTACTTAAAGCTTTCGTGTCTAGAAAGCTCAGGGTTTAATGAAAGGAGAAGAAAGAGTGAAAGTTTGCCAATGAATCACAGCGTAAAAAAGCTGAACTTCACTTTGACCAGCATTAACTGAAAGACACAGGAAATAAATCACCATCTGCTTGTTCCTTTGGAACTGGAGAGCATATTTCTCCCCAGAAGACGTCCCAGCAGCGTTTTTATGTGCGATGTTCACGGGGCCAAAAGTTTCCTGGAAAGCACATTCAACTTCTTGTAAAGGAAAAAAAAACGGCTCACGATAAGTCAATATATTCACAATTTGATTCTTAAAGACATGGTGATGGCCTCTTTTTACTTAGATGGTTTTCAGTGTTTATTTACAGGCTTACTGATGTATTCCAAAGCCGTGGAGCTGACTAAATTTATAACGCGGAGGGAACTGATGCACATGCACAGCCTAAAGCCGTCTCTTGCACAAGGAATCTATCAATTTTCCTGGGCTTGGAGTAATTTGTGGAAAAGGGAAAGAGAGAAGAAAACTGGTGGTGGTGGTGGTGGGGGGCGTATCTCTGAAGTTAAGTGACCTAAGTAATTTCTACCATCTGCAGTGCACATTTCTGCCGCCTTGCTCTCCTTTAAATGTAAAGTGGCAAGGCCGAACACAGGGCCTGGCCACAAGAGTCGGAGAATGACAGAGTGGAGCGGCATGGCTCTCTCCGGGGACAGGGGGCAGGGGGAGGCTGGGGCAGCCTTCTTGGCAGGCTTTGGATGACTCGCAGAGGGGGTTGTGGGCGCTGCACGGCCGGTTCTCTTTGCCAAAACCATCAAAAGAAGGCGGCTTCTGCCACTAAACTAAAGGCAGCTTTGCTTTGGGTGTTCTGAGCTCGCAGGTCGCCCCAAACGTCCTCAACCGCACTTGACTTCAGCCACCGTTGGGAGATAATCTTGCACCACTCCAATCTCTGCTAATGCTAGCTGGAATGATTGTGATTATATTGAAGTGGTGTGGTACCGTGGAACCATTTAATACCCAGGGATCCTGGTGACTTTGTCCTTGTGAAGCCAAGCACGTGTCGTGATTTAGGAGCGCTTCCTGAGAGACTCCGTCAGTTTCCGTTCATAAATTTCTAACCGTGGCACAACATTTTGCGCTGAAAAAGGATGTGTCTTTTCCTCTTATTAATTTACTCATTAACAGTCAACATTCCACCTTACGCTCACTTCAGCACACTTAAAGAACGTCAGGCATGACAAATGCTGAGGAGAACTTGGGATTAACGACAGGAACATGACCCTTTTCTAAATAATGCATCAACATAGTTAATCACTGATTTCACTTTGCTGACTGGAGCAACACTTTGACCCAAAAGGTTACAAATTGCTCTTACTGTAGCAGATCTGCTACATGCCAGAACTTTCTCCTGCAGTGAGGACCTCGTGGTTTCTGTTGTGGCTTCTCGATCATATCAGCGAGGCATTATTGATCCCTGCTGCATGAGCAGGTTGCAGAATGTCTTATTCGGTGTTGTTTTCTCAGCACTGTTTGCCTTTCCTGTTTCTCAGTGCAGCGAGTGATCTGTCAAACTGATAGGAAGGTGGCAGAGGAAGTGAAATTACATGTTAAAACAACAAGATGACTTTTGCGTTTTGGAGGGTAAAGGTCTAACAAAAGGCTTCAGCAATTAGCAAGGCGGCACATTAAACTGAATGGAAATGCTTCTGCTTTTATTTGCTTGGGATGAAACGTGACGAGCGGCAGTTTAGGTCGCTGTGTTCCTTTCTCCAGTCGTATTCGCTGGTTAGTTCCCCTCAGAGCCGCTCCCTGTTTCCATATTCCCTCTGTTCCCGCTCTCCAATCTGCTGCGGTCGGCAGAGCAGCACGGCCTGTTCGAGTCTGTGTGAAATGGCTTTTCTCCACGTTGCGCCGGCCATTATTCTTGTCCGTGTGTATAAACATTTAGAGAAATTACCTAACGGTGTGTTTCTCTCTTGAAGGAGGTGACAGCTCGAATGTCGGCATATGGACGGCTTATTTAGTTGTGCATTTCTGTGTTCCTATGACCTTCTGGAACAGACCTCACAGCAATTATTAATGTTTTTGTTGAGCAACAGCAGCCTGTTCCTGCATCCTGCTATTACCACACACCTTCTGACCTCCCGCGCCAACAGAACAAGAGAAAGTGCAGCCGCCATCAATCTCACATACACCCCCCCCCTCAGGTTCACCTGTTTATTTGCCCCTGGTGAAGGTGAATCCGGCGCCTGTTCGCTCGCTCTCCAGGCCAGAGAGAGGAGATGGAGTGTGTGTTGCAGTATATCTTTAAGGCAGAGGTGCTGGCGTAGGATTGCAGCGAGGCTATAACTCACCAGTAGTGTGCGGGGGCCTGGCCAAGCATGTCTTAGATCACACTGCTGTCTTCCTGCGAGGCTTTAGATTCTGTGAGTCAGTCTTCCTCTGCTCTGCCTGGACACAGCTTAAACCCGTGCACACAGATGCATGACAGCATATCTACACAGGACACAGTCATACAAGTTTAAAACACTCTTCACTTCTTTACACAGAAAATAAACTGTTAATCTCCTTTCATGCAAGAGTTTTAAACTAATATCTTGAGAAATTATGGCACTACGTACAATCTCACTGCAATTTCTTGAGCCATCTGTTAGCTCTTGGAGTATGTTGTGAATGACTCTCAGCAAGCAAACCATCAAATTGCAGCTCTCATAGTTACAGGTGTTTGTTGAGTGGGTTGTGCACCAAAAGCGGTGGCCTAGTGGTAGAGTGTCCGCCCCGGGACTGGGAGATCAGGGTTCGATTCCCGGTCGGGTCATACCAAAGACTTTGGAAAAAATGGGACCCAATGCCTCCTCGCTTGACACTCAGCACTAAGGGGTTGGATTGGGGGGTTAAACCACTCACCGCGCCCCACCACGGGGATTGGTGAAATGCGGAGATGTAATTTCACCAGTGTGTGATGATGACTTGGGACTTTAACTTTAAATATTTATTTTTTGGAGGGAGATGGTCAAGGTGGCACGAGCTAAAAATTTAGGTTAAAATGCATAAGAACACAAAAATACAAATAGAAAGTCAAATAAAATCCAGATTAAGATTAGCAGTTGGGCTGAACTCTCCCTATGAAACACAAGCATCAAGCTTTTTGAGGGTTGTTTCATAACCAAAGTATAAAATATCAAAATGTTGATTTCAGACAAAACTTTGGAGTCTTAAAGAGGGTCCAGGTTGAGGACCAAAGGTTGTTTTGTGCTTTTAAAGGTAAATGTGATCAAAACTTTTCAACAAACTTGATATGAAACATAAGAACAGTGATGAAAAGGATCTTAAGTGGAAGGTCATGAATGAAGACGGGTCTTATTAGGATGGTAAAAGCCCAGTTCAGCTCTCAGGTTTTTACTAATGTGGCAAAGACAATCCTCTTCATCTACTTGCATTGCTAAGTTTCTGAGAGGTCCAGTAGCTCATCAGATAGACAGGGTTGACTCAAACTGTTGATGGTAAAGTTTAAAGCGAAGTTGTTGCACATGAAGAGTATTAGTTGGGGCTGAGTCTGAGCTACAACCACACCGAGCACGTTGAGTCTTCATCATTTTTGTGTTTGCTAATGTTGATTAGCTGTGATGGCCATCTTGAATCAGGTTGACTCTAAAAGTTTTAAATTTACATCCGATGTTTACTTTGGGAGTTTCATTAAAGTTTATCCGCTGGCCCAGGAGATATTTTGCTATCAAACACACGCACGCACGCACGCACGCACGCACGCACGCACGCACGCACGCACGCACGCACGCACACACACACACACACATTTACACACCGATACAGGGAAAAATATTTTTCCTGCCTTTTGCCTTTCAGTGGTGTATGATAAATAGTCAGACTGAAATTGAGGGTAAAAAACTACCAAAGTGCAAAGAGAAACTTTGAAATTTTCTAATCGAGAACTTTAAAGGACAGAAGAAACTCAGGCTTATTGGAACCAGCATAACTTGAGTTTTTTGTTCACTCCTGTACATAAAAGTTTTATGATGTTGGGTCAGAAGCCACCTGGTAGCTTTAGGGATGCAGTGGCTTGTAACCAAACAGTGACCTCACCACCATTATCTCCAGCTCACTTCAGTGCGTTTGTAATTTAGGCCAAATGACCTCAGAGGAGGATTGTTTCTCCAGATCAAAATAATCAAAAGTGGTGGGACTTTCTTCGGACTGCCTTACGTTACCGTTTTGTGAAGCCAGAAGGAGATTTGGCTTGAAGCCATCTGCTATTGTGGTTGATGTAAATTGGGTAAGCGGTATAGCTTTCCTAGAGTCTCATGATGATTGAAGCAGGTTTAGGATGTCAGGTGTACACTCTCCTACTATGCTGTGGTCTGGACAAGGCTATTCACCTAATCTCAGTGGTTAGAGTTGTGAGTCCACCACAAAAAAACTGTAGATTCACGTGGATTTCAATCACACACATGCACGACCTTCAACTTGGAATAAGAAAGATGCCAGGAGGGAGTAATTGCATATGAAGGCCTGGAACGTTTTCAAACCCCAACATTTCTCATCTTGCCTTACAGCTACGCTTAAGCTAAGCTACAGCTTTCTGCAAGATGTAAAAATTGAAGGTAAAGTGTAAGAAGGACACTTTCTGTTATATGTGTCAATATTTTGCCCTTTACCTTCGCAAGGCAACCGTTGCTGTGTAAATAGCATCGAATCGCACCTGAATGACAGCCAGGGTTTTCAGTGTGAGTGTTACCGTACTGAGAGGCTACGGTGTCATGCACATCGTAATGGACTCGAGCTCCACATAAAGCCCTTATTTCATGCTTCAGTGAAACTTTTGAGGACCATCAAGTGTGATTCAGGCTGTTTGGTTCAAAGATCCTGCTGCTGCATTCCATGATGACACGGTAAACTCGAGACGTTACAGCGATGAATGAATGAACGCTGAGCCATATTCCACTGCGTGGAAGAAAACACGTTTGGCAGCCAGCAGAGAGAAAAAGTCACCGCTTCTCTTGTCGCTAAGCCACCGCACCGGTTTCCTTTCTGCTGCTGCATGCGGCTGTTTCAGTTGAACAACTCAGGGTGAAGTTTTCCTTCTGCAGAGGGAAAGAACTCGTGTTGTGAAGGTGTTGTGCAGTGATGGGATGACTTCTTGAATATTTACTGTATGAGGTTTGTCAGGCAGCAGCACATACCTTCCCCCCACTTCTCCCGCCTCCAGCTGTGGTGTGTTTTTCTTGGCTGCTGCCTGCAAACAGAGGAACAAACTGTTTTATATTATGTACAGTTGAAGCAAAGCGTGCATCTTGACCTTTGTGTGCACAGAGCAGAAAAGAGATGCTTTATGCCGTTTGTGAAACTTCATTTTCTTCTACTTGATGATTTTTTACATTCATGCACAAAGATCTGCATACATTAAACATTTTTTTGCCAAACATTGTGAAGCTGTGTTTTAAAAAGCAAAAAGTCAATATTTTAAAATTGAATAGAGTTGTGGTAAGTTTTATTGACTATTCATTACACATTACTTTACTATTCTGTCTAGTTTTACCTTCAGTTTCTTTTCAGTTTTACAAACTGAAAGGGAAAGGGCGACAGCAGCAGAGGATGTAAATGCCCACACCGTAATCGTAAGGTTGCAGGTTCCTGTCCCGCTCAGTCTATCACAGTTTTTGTGTCCTTGGGCAAGACACTTAACCCACCTTTCCTGCTGGTGGTGATCAGAGGGACCGCTGGTGCCAGTATACGGCAGCTGTGGCTATGTTGTAGCTCATCATCACCAATGTGTGCATGTGTGTGCATGGGTGAATGACTGGTTGTGTTGTAGAGCGCCTTGAGGGGTTGTAGAACCCTATATCAAATACAGGCCATTTACCATTTACAAACTAGTGTTCAGAGCTCATTAACAAGTTGCCCCAAGTGTTCTAGTTTACCTCCAAATCAAACTGCAAGAGTTGTTTTTTCTTCTTTGGATCAATGTAGAGGGATTCTTTGTGTCTCGAAGTGCTCATAGGAGCAGACTGAAATATTGAAAATGGGAGTTGAGGTCGCTGCTATCTTCACATCCTGTAGTCATGATTTGTCCTGCATTCCATAATGTTTTGTCAAACATATTTTATTTCTAAAACCAACATTATTTTTACTCTTAAGCCCAGGTCTGGGTCTTCAAACCTGTGGGTCTGGTTTATGACATGGGAATGTGGAGGGTAGCTGCATACCAGACATAAAATGTAAAGTAAGCATACAAGTGTGCGATATGGTGATATAGCAGAGAGATGATAGAATCATCAATTTCTATCTGGTTTAAGCCCTAATGGAACGGTTTGGAACAGAGAACTGTTTCCGTCTGGACTGTTTTAGATGTGACACATTCTGAGCCTGAGTGCATTTTGTCCTCGCAGTGAACTTTGCCACATTAGCTGGTGGCTGTGTTCATTATTGGAGCCTTCAAAATCAGACGTGGTTCCAGTATGTCGGGAAATATATTAATCCCACAGTCCCCTCTGAAATAATGATGCAAGTTTGTTCGTGATGCTACGTAGCATCTCCTCATTAGCATCCAGCTATATTGGTGGTGCAGCCTTCATTGACCAGATTTGGCAGACTTGCATTTCATCCAAGACTGGACATTTATCCTGAAAATGCAGAGTTGATAACTCTTTGACCTGTGATAAAATACTAACTGAAGTATCACAGCATGGAGCCACCTTGAAACATGTGCTACTTAGAATGCGTCTACTGAACTTTAACAATAATTTAAACTCGATTGTGTCAAGGTTTAATTTCCTCATTAGCCTTTATAGTTGCTCTTGTTTTAAATATCAATGGACATCTTACAAAATAAAAAGTGCATTTGTCTCTGAAAACTCAGTTTTTTGTGTGTTTACACAAAATTTTCATTCCAGTTAGGTCTATTGAGGACACATTTCTACCATCAAAGTGACTTCTCTGAAGTTATTAAGACCAATTATATGGAACCAGTTAATGAAAAAACACACTGTTAAACAAGACAGTGGAAAACCAGAGTGGTTCCAGCGTTCTCTCTTTTCATTCATCACTTCAGAAGTCAGATTATTTATTTGGCTGCTGTTCTTCTCTCAGTCTAGTAATTGTATAATTTGCTGACTTGTGTTTATTAAACCATACTGCTTGGAAAGCTTTAGTGCAGTATTTTATTAATGCGATGTAATTTAAACAGCTTGAATTCCACTGTTGACTTTCATAAATGAACTCGGTTTTCCACATTTGTGTTTGATGTGACTTTACGTCTCTTTCCTTCAGCATTCGTGTGAGTACATAATTGGAATTTCCATTGCAGTTGTTTGATGAACTGAAGCATCGAGGCACATTTTTCTCTTTTGTGGGTGTTTAAAATTTCCTTTTTGAGACACCTTTACTGTGGCTGAGTAGAACAACGTCAAACCTCATCATACTCACTGTTTTTACACTTTCATCAGTCCAGCATAAAGCTCTTCTTCTGGTGGAGTGTCTCTGGGTGTGTGATCGCCATCTCAGTGCCATTAAACACATCCAGAGTCATTAGTCAATAGTCTTATTTATTAAGTGAATAAAGGCACCTTCTATCACTGAACCTGTGATCAGTTTTATCTCACCGCCTAAAGCCACATAAACAAAGGTCTTCAGCCTCCTGACTGTGGTAAAAGGTTTCACAAGAACTCTTTACCTTGGTGAAAAAAAGATTAGATTTTAGATTTTTTAATGCTTTTGAGAAGCTTTAGCTCTATGTTAATGAATGGATATGAAAAAGTCTTGATTAATACCTCATTTCCGTATGTTTTCCCTTCCACAGAAAGAAAAAAAATGTCTTCTTGGAAGAAAAAGTTTTGCACAGGATTTAAGCCATATTCCTCCATGTACGTTTGGTTGCTTCAGCTCCTGCAGGTCTAGTTTCACAGCTGGACTTTGAATCTGCAGCTAAACACACGCCACACGTTGTCCATGTTTTCCAGTATTTTGTGGTTTCTTTTCTTTTGACTCATTTGGTGCAGAAAGGGGCTCAGGGCTCCTACTTTGAGATGATGGCCATCATTTTCTGTAAGGAAAGCCTTTGCACAGTTTGGAGATAGTGATGTGTAAGTGGCTGACAGTTCTGGGCTTTTATGGTTTGGAGAAAACCTTAAAGGAATATTTTGGGTATTAAATGTGTTTTTGTGTTCAAGTTAGAATTAATTACCACCACTGGAGATACTTCATGAACAGCCTCTGTTTGGAGAAATATATTTTCCAGCAGCACTGATGAGCTAAACCACAGCCACTGTGTTTTTCTGTTGTTTTAAAACAGCTCAGCTCTCCAAATTATGAAATTCAGATCCACTTCATGTTAGACACACTTTAGCCTTGTGGTAAACTCGAGCTCTTAACCGGAAGCATAACGTAATGGATGCGTTTTCTCAGCGGTATCTATCTTCCTACCGGCAGCGTTTCAAACTCGTAGCGGCTGCGAATATAATCCACGCAGCTGGTCCTGGAAGATTACATGATTACGGCAGTTCACGCAAAAACAAGCAAGGGGAAAGACTGCAGCATGTATCCAAAAGGTCTGTGGGTTTGTTTCTGTTGTTTTTACTTTGGCCATGGAGGCATCAAAGGTGACATATCTTTTTTGGCTAGTTAAGCAACAGGAAATCTAAATGTGTCTTTTATTTTGAAAGTTTTCAGATGCGTTACACTGCTCCCGTGTTTGATTTCCTGTCTGGCCTGATTTAAACTGATGAGCTTGATGTGTTCTGGAAGCGTAGCATGACAACGTGTAAATTTAGCAGAGCACTGTGAAACAACACTTCTTGGATGCACCCGAGACGTGCCACTCCACGTCTGGCCTGCTGCTTTTAGCAGCATTTTACGCTTCACAGGCGTTACGCAACGATGACGCTTCTGGGATCAGACTGCTCAATCTACCGCCTGAAGGATTGAGGGTGAATGGTTCATGGGCTGAATGAGCAGAGTGCATCATTACTGTAAAAACTTACCGGAACTTTCTACCAGACGCGCAAGCTTTGTGTAACATCCGCTAAACGTAGTACGCAGCTACCGTTATAGTGGATGGATGCATTCCTACCAGCCACGAAGCGTTATGTTTTGGAAGTGTTCCAGAAGCGTATGCGTGGCTAATTTATACGTGCTACGCTTCCAGAACGCATCAAGCTCAGCAGTTCAGATCGGGCCAGACAGGAAGTCAAACAAAATTAGTGTAAAACATCCAGAAACTTTCTAAAATAAAAGTCCCGTGCACTGTCTCTGGGTGTGTCTGGTGTGGCCTTTTTTTCAGTAATCTCAGATTAGTGAAAATAACTCTCACTGTTTAGGACAAGTTTCAGTCTGCAAAATAAGCTTTACGGCTTTTACTTATTTGTTTACTAGTTTTCCAAAAAGGTATTTAAAGTCTGAAAAAGGAAGAAAAGTTTCATAACAGCATCACAAGCCTCAATTTGTTCTGCAGTTTAACTAAATTTTCATTTAGAAGCACATCTGCTTTGGAGACTTTTGTTGAAAGGATCCATAGTTGTTACTTTATTCAACATATTAACTTTTGTGTGGAACTGTCCTTCACATCTACCTGGCTTACTGCCAGACCCATAAAAGAGTGAAGCAGCTTAAGCACACCTGTCAGAACTCACACGCTGCTTCCTGTTTACCTTCACCACTGTTGCAATTTAGGAAAACAACTAATATTCTCTCGTTTCTTATCTTGTGTTCCATCTGGCATCTAAAAGCACAGTAGTTGGATCTTTTATGTGTCTTTTTAGCAAAACTCTTCCCCGTCATCACTTCTCTCTTCGTTCCCTTCTGACTCTTTTTCCTTATAACATGATTTAACATATCAATTGCGGATTAGTTTGTTTAACAAAAGCTTACAACTGCAAAGCCCCGTTCCACTCGTCTTTTCAGCCTGACTTGTGGACCTCACACACAGCTCCTCTACGCTCCGGTCTTTGGTGTGTGTGTGTGGTCGTGGCTGCTCTGCTAAATGGATTTCAACATGATAAAAAGCAGTCACTTTGGTCTTGTATCCAGTAGCATGCATGGAAGGTGTTTTAGGGTTTTTGTGTTGCAGGACAAGAAAATGTGTTGTCCAACAGGTCCGGCTGGAGATATCTCAAAATCTGGGCGACTGAATGTGAAATAGTGTCCTAAACCTATTTGTTTTGCACTGATCGCTTCCTCCGGCTTTAATGGGCATGGAAAGTTTAGCACTCTTCCCTCATAACCATTACAGGCTCGCCTGCTGATGCTCCAGCTTCAGAATGATGGAAAGTGCTGCACAAGGAGCCAAGAGGAGGTGACTGGAGCTGGACGGCATTAACATCAGTTTTTTTTTGCGTGTCAGAGTAAATGATTTAGACCAGTGGAGGAAAACCCCACAGTGACACTGCAGTCGGCTCAGGAAGGATGCTCCTCTTTCTCCGGCCTGGGTTGGTTTGTGCCACATGGTAATAATCACCTGAAAGCGTGACAGGGTTTAGGATGCGGATGTGTCAGAAGGAGGGGGTGAGTTGGACGTGTTCCATTAGGCAGACACGTGCCTTTTTACACACCCAGAAAAAAAGGTTCTGTTAATTATTTTAGCTTAAATTAGATCATTAAAGGGATATTTCTGCCGTTTTGGAGTCAACAAGAACCTCAAGGAGATGACCCTGTACAATAGTTTTTCTATAATTGATGGAATAAATGTGAAATATAGTTTGAATTTAAGTAGAAAATGAAATTATTGCATAATGAGAACTGTTTCTGGAGGAAAAATTATTAAAATCATAAAACACAGGATATTGAAAAATATAATTTTAGAAAAATTATAATAGAGCTTTAGTGGTCATTTGAATGAAATCTTCAGTGATTTGAGCTGTTGATATTAAAACGGATGCTAGTTTGATACATTAGTAATAATAGTCACTGAAATTGTTTAATGTAGGAAAATAAATCAGGATATAATTTTTTCTGTTTGGCTCTGATGGGACTGATAAGCCAACGGCTAGTCCTAAAATAGTGCACCTAGAGGTCACGTCTGGCAGGAATCTCTTATCGTGTTTATCTAAATAACACCGCAGGGCATAAAGGAAGATGTTGTATTGGGAGAAAACCTTCGTAACTAATCATGTAACTTGCTCCATTCCTTGGAAAGAAAAGCAAAGTCCCATTTTGAAATGTTTATCCAAACACTTAATTGCCACAAAAAGACACAATTGTTGCCACTTTCTTTGCAAAATTTTGTTTTTTTGTTAGTTTTATCCTTCTGTCCTTGTTTACAGGAGCCATCTGATACATTCATGTGTCCCCAGCCACCAGTCTGCCTTGTTGTCTGTCTTTCTTGGCACTTCCAAAGCTCCAGGTGTCTTATGGGTCCCGTGTTCAGACACCATGCCAACCTTTGGTGCTCCCCGGGCCACTGTGGCATTGTTTTGCTCAGCCCATTGTGCGTGGCCCAGGTTCGAGGGGAAACAGCTGGCGGATCCTTCAGTACCAGCTTGGCATTAGATCTAGGCTTATGTCAGAGTGGAAGCCCCAATTCCCACTTTGATACAACCACGCAGCGCTGCCTTCACCGTTTTTCTAGTGGTGATTGACACTTTCCGTCCTCAAAGGTGCAGAAAAGTGTGTTGTTCTACTGAGGAGGTGTTTTTTTGTTGCCACTGATGCTGAACATTTAAAATATTAATACTTAACATCGGACTTTGCTTAAATAAAATCTTAAATCTAAATTTAAATGTACGTTTGGGAAGTAATTATATTTACTTTTTAAACGTTCATACGGTACTTTATTTGTGACAACAAAGCTGCTCTCCAAGAGGTTTTGGGCTGCTCTCGGTGCAGGAAGTGACTCTATGTTGACTGGAGTTGCACTTCCTGTTCTGATTCTCCTCTACTCCTGTCAGAACCTCGTCTTCCTTTCCCTTGAGTCCCTCTCCCACCTTCTTCACCTCCTTCCTCCCATACTCCACTAATGTAATCTGAACCATTTTGTTCCTATAAGTGACAGCAACAGCTCATTTAGGCGTCTTTATTTGTGTTTCTGCTTGAAAATCTTTCATCTTTCCTGTTAAGAGTGCCACAAAAAGCCGAGCGACTTACCTTTATGACTCACTGAGGGTTCAAAGTGTGGTAATTGTTTTATTGTGGCACAGAAAATGGGAATTTTTCTTCAGCGTGGGCTCCTATGAGTTGCATTTCCTCCTACCTTATAGTGCAAATTCCTCTGAAATGAGGAAAGGAGGCCTGAGCAGGGGCTCATTTCCTGAGTCATCAGGTTCAGAAACCTCCAATAGCCTCACCAGTGGTGATGTAAGCCACTGGAAATGACATAATATGATCATAGACGCGTGTGTGTATTCACTGGAGGCTCTAAAGATAAACCAGGCTGATCTGCATCGATTGTATTTCATGAACTAATGCAGTGACCATGAACGTCCTGATTGTCAGCTTCAGATGTGCATCTTTACTCACTTTATCTTCTTCTACATCTCCATTTCTCTCCAGTTTCCAGAGTGTGGCTTCTTTGGCATGTATGACAAGATCTTGCTGTTCCGCCATGACTTAACTGACGAGAACATCCTGCAGAGGCTGACTTCAGTCGAAGACATCCATGAAGGGGACCTCGTTGAGGTGGTGCTCTCTGGTATGTCTGCAGAAACACTGGTGGCGTTTTTTCAGTAATCTCAGATTAGTGAAAAGAACTCTCGCTGTTTAGGACAAGTTCCAGTCTGCAAAATAAGCTTTACGGCTTTTACTTATTTGCTTAAAATTCAAACTAGTTTTCCAAAAAACTGTTTCTCTTCTAGATGCTTAAATTCGAAAAACAAGTGGAATACAGAAAAATCTAATGAATATGGAATGCAATTGATCCCAAACCTTTTGCAAGAAATTTAAACCTGCTGTAAGCTTGGTCTGTTGGACAAATTTACCTACCATCGGTGACGGACCGAGCCCTTCGCTGGTCGTTTTTTATGCATATGAATTAATCTTGCGGATGGAAATTACAAACTTCAACATCAAATAAGCTTCTTTTTTGCAACACTATGCTCATATACATATTATATCTCATTAAAAAACGTTAGGATTATGTGGTTCCAATGATAAATGCCAACCAAGATTACAATCATAACCCTAGACACAGAAAATGCTTTTTTCAAACTTGGAAATTCAAAATAACGTCCAGTTCAAAGCCTCAAATCATTGACAGAATGGAGCCATCTCAAGGAAAAAATGTATTTTTACATCCGCAAGGGTCTAATTAATGTCGTTCAATAAAATTGTTCACAAGTCTTCTGTCAGCGATGAAAACGTTCAAAATTTCCTTCAGAGGCATCTCTTTCTCACATAACATCTGTTAGCTTAGCAGCCTCATATTAGCTTCAAACCTTTCATCAACATCTTTTCTGAACCAACAGGTGAAGCGCCCCCCCCCCCCCCCCCCCCCCCCCCCCCCCCGCTGTGGCAAAGTCATCAGCTATTGGTCAATAGGTCAAGAGTAACGCCCCCTATTCTCACGTGTGTAGCTCGAACCAATTGCGGCGCAGTATTTTGTTGATCGACTAATCAAATAGCAAACGAAACAACGAAATCTCACACAGACCCCCCCCCCCTCGTGGCCTGCTTGTGCAAACTGATTAAGAGCGATTGTGATTGGTGGATCCCTCCATAAAGTGTGCGTTAAGCCCACAAAACGTCTAAACGAATATATTGCTCATTGGTCGCCCAACTTTAATGTCCAATCGATGGTTCTTGTGATCCATTTTAACACCTGTTCCTGTAATCCCTCTTATTTAATTTAATGGAGTTTATATTTGAATCAAAACTTCTCAGCATAAATTCATCATCATATCTTAGAGGAATTCTTTGCTTTTATTCTGCAGGTTTTTTTTCTTTCTTCACAGTTTCCAGCAGATTGTCCACCTTTGTAGCAGCTTCACAGGTGTCGGGTTTTTCTCTCTCATTTCCTGCGATGAATGAATCAGCTTCCTGTGCAGAGCTGAGGCTAACAAATGGCTCAGAATATCTATTCTGCTTTAAGCTGCTCTCCAGCTCCATCTGTCTCTACTGGGAAGCACCTGATGCCACCTGTGCTGAATATCCCACCGCCTCTCCTGGGCTGTGGAGTATTGTTTGCAGGGATTTAGACAGCGGATGACTGTATAGGTTTAGGATCTTAGGATTCTTCAGGCATCAGGGCTGAGGAATGTCGACTTAAGACGGGAGAACTTCCTACTTTTTTTCTCCGTGTCTGTGTTTGTCTTGTGAGCTTTTTGTTTCAGTCTTTGTAGCTCTCTTTCCCTCATCGCATTTTGAATCCTAATCCCTCCTACCTTTATTGAATTCATTTGCAGGTGTAAACTTTAAAAGTGGAGCTGGGTGATTTATGAGGAAAGCTTCTGTAGAGGATCTCAGATGAATTTTGTGACCTCTGCAGGCCAGAAACTTGATTTTTCATAAACAAAAACTTGCTTTCTTCCCTTTGTTTTTTCATTACTGGTGTGTTGCTGGATTCTGCAGCTGTGGGAGAGAGATGATATAAAAATCTCTGTGAGAGCGAGAGAGGCATAAGTTGCTTTTTCTTGGCTCGGAGCTCAAAGAAAGCGCTTGTTTATCCTGCAGTAAGTGATTGTAGCAGACTAACGGGGTGTAAACAGGCTCTGATGTGCAGGGCGGCCCTGGACGCAGCGGACACCACGCAGGGCCTCTTGACCCCATGAGGTTTGAGGTTTGGCCTGACCGATTGTCCCTTTGTTCTGTTTTTTAAATCCCGCCCACTTTCACAAGCTCCTCATTCACCACCAGCAGCACAGAGAAAAACATATTTTATAATACCTTCTGCTGGTCGTAAACACTCCAAGCTTATTTTCGTTGGCTGGAAAGTTTTGGCCTCAGAAATAAAACCTTTTCTTTTTCCCCCTACATGGCAAACAGACGCTGCATTCATTCTGGTCAGAAATACTGTAAAAAACATCATGTTGAGTTTATGTTTGACGCTGTTTGGTGCTAATTCGCTAGACTGATGTTATGCAATGCCATGGGAGCTCTAAAGCAGCCAGTTGTTTTGCAGATATGTGCAAAAAGGCTCATGAAAGCCGCCTTTTCACTCATCGGCTCTCCTCACGACATGTGACCTGCTGGAGTTTCTTTGATCAAACTACAAACACACGAGTCAGTGTGGTTTACTGAAATGGGAAAAAAGGAGACCAGATGGTTTTATTTCATAATAATATTGAAATCGATGGAGAAAATCACCTTGATTCTAAAACGTGACAAAAATCACCAAAATGACATCCAATCACGTCCTCTCTTTCCAGAATCAGGTGAATTTTGGTTGAATGACTTGCAAAGAGAAACGGAGCTGTCACACACCAAATGACATCACCGTTGTCACAACTCCAGCTTTTGCTGCCTAACCTCACTTAACATTAACCATTCCCTCACCGGTCGCTGTGGCTGCATAGATAAATTGCACGGGAGCATGGGAACAGCAGCAAAGCTCTCAGAGAAAACACAAGTGTCAGTTACAAGCACAATATACTGGCAGCCGTCACCTCATCTTCACATGTTGGATCATTCACAGCCATGATTAATCAGGACTCTCTTCCAGCTGTGAGCTAAGTGATGGCCTTGAGAGGAAAACAAAGGAACGGATGAAGAAGAGAAATGAGAGGCAGACTCAGAACGGTGCCAGATTGGATGATATGTTAATAAAAACACGGACTGGGTGATAAATCAAGTTTTCTCAGTACTTTTGGTTTGTTTTGGGTGTGTCTATCACATGATGGAGGGAGTGAATACACTGAAGATGTGCTGCTGCAGATGTGAGGCCCTCTGCTGGAGAAATCAGGGCATTGCAACAGTATTACTATTAATGAAGCAAATTATCCCATATAATGTATTTTATAGGTGTTTGCATCGGTTTTGTTTGGATATTATCACCCATTGGGCGTGTACATAACCCAGCCCGGTTACTCTCGACCCACAGAATCACATTTTTAAGCAATGCAGTTGGTTTATGATGATGGTGCATTTACTTGCAAATGGGAAATTGCAAATACTAACTTCAAGATGAGAAAAGAAAGAGAAGTCTTTTTGAAGTTAATTGAACTATAAAAGCAGCTAATGAGCGATAATGAGGGAAAAGAGAGATGATAAAGATAGAGGCTGGAAACTTCCATTTTTTACATTGAAGTTGAACTTTTTCACCCGTCTAATCTGTACGGCTCACTGAAAGTGATCTTAAACCAGATAAAGAGTCAGAATTTGTTTTTTAGAGACTTCAGTTATAAATAAAGGCTTGTAAACACAGAAACTAGGTGATTTTTCTCATGTTTTTGCAGCTCTTTTAATCCAAACTTCTCTTTTTAATGTAGCTATTTGGCAACAACAGAATCTAACAAATATAAAAAACAAAATGCTTTTTAACAATCAGTAGTTTAAACAAATAAAAACGCTAATCAATAATCTGCTTTGTTCTCTTTTCCATTCCTTCTTTTCTCGTCATTTTCTTCAGTTTTCTAGATTTATTTGACTTTTTTTGAGTTGTACATCTTTTCTTCATTATTTTTAAAGCCCAGGCCACCGTTGAAGACTTCCAGATCCGACCTCACGCCCTCTACGTCCATTCCTACAAGGCCCCCACCTTCTGTGACTACTGTGGGGAGATGCTGTGGGGTCTCGTCCGCCAGGGCCTCAAATGTGAAGGTTAGGAATAACGTCTGGTAGAATTCATAACCCTCTTTGTTATTAGTCCTCTTACTTCCTTAAGACTCTACTAATCTTATCCAGAGATCCTTTTTGGATCACACATATTAGCTACTTTGATTTTTCTCAGTGGAGCCACCTTGTGGTGGATCTGTTGAATGAAAATTGTTCTTTAGCCAAATTCTGACATTTGTTTGTTTTTTGTTTCCAGGGTGTGGGCTGAACTACCACAAGCGTTGTGCCTTTAAGATCCCAAATAACTGTACCGGTGTGAGGAAGAGGCGACTGTCCAACGTCTCTCTACCAGGGCCGTCTCTCTCTGTCCCGAGACCTTTACCTGTTGAAAATGCGGTGGTCGTTCCTGATGAGGTGAGTTCTGACAGATACACAGAGAGGAATATTTTAAACGTCCTCTCACCTAAAATGGTCTTGTTCTAATTTTGCCGTAAACCTCATGCTACTCACAAGTCTTCGCTCTTAAATGTTTATAAACTTATCAAGTTTGGCTCCTTTCCACAGCCGCCTCCAGGGCCACATTGTCGAATACCACTGATGCAGAAAATTGAATTTAGCTGCACTGACTCAGGAGATCTCCTCAGTGAGGTCTTATGAAACGCTTTTGCATAAGCTCACACAGGAATCCTCCCTTCCACTTTGTGTCCGCGCAAAAGGTCATGAGGAAATGTAATTATGCTAAATGGAAAGTGTTCCTTCTGTGTGTGTCAGAAGCTTCCAGACTGAGTGATTTATGCACATTAAAACAGAAACTTTTCATAATTGGTAAACTGTCACAAATATAAAAAGCTTGTTCCCATCACTCAAAATGTGAATAATGTGTAAAGTCATATTTATTTAGTGATTCTACTTTTCGACCTCAGCAACAGCGTTCCCACCAGGAGGCAGGGAAGCGCATCCTGTCCTGGAGCGGCAGGCCTATCTGGATGGATAAGATGGAGAAGACACGGGTTAAGGTGCCACACACCTTTGCCATTCACACCTACACCCGGCCGACCATCTGCCAGTACTGCAAGCGTCTACTCAAGGGTCTCTTTCGCCAGGGCATGCAGTGTAAAGGTGGGACGGCGTGTCAAAACGCCTTTCCTCCAGGAAAACGACACATTAACAGAATCGTCTCTTGTCAGATTGCAGATTTAACTGCCACAAGCGGTGTGCTTCGAAGGTACCGAGAGACTGTTTAGGGGAGGTGGACTTCAATGGGGGTAAATATTTTATGCTTCTTTTTTTGTTCTCCTCTTGTCGACGTTCCTTATTATTTAACCTGCATAAAACCCCAAATAAGTCTTTAAAAGACCTTCATAAAGTGGTTTGCTAAACAATGACTAATATATATTTATATATTTGTTTCTTACAAAGACGTGGCTGATTGGTGTGATAGAATAAAAAACTTTTTAAGGGGAAACAGGATTTATTGAGATACGGGATAATAAAACAGAATATCTGGAAGAATTCATACACGGCTATAGAAACACTGTCTAGCTCTTTTTCAACCTCTTATTCTCATTTTGTTCTTTTGAAAAACACAAGAAGTTGTTAAAATGTATAAAATAGATGTATGAATAAAAATATATGCATTAAACCATAATGTAACTTTTTATCAATCAATCACATGTTACTGACAGACCACAATTAAACAGATAACATAAATACCATGATAAAATATAAAAACATATAAAAATATATTAGCAAAATAAATTATATATATAAAATCCACACAAAAACATCAGTTTCTGCACAGAAATAAATGTAATTCTAGAATTACTTTGTGGATTTAAAAATAAATTACAAATAAAATAATAAATAAATGTTCCAAACAAAGAATACAGAATTAAACAAAAATATTTATTAGTGCATAAAAAAAATCTAAGCTTCCTTATCAGTGTCCATGATAAAAACCTCCAGGATTACCTTTATGATGCATAAATGTTGAATTTTCTCCATCTTCAAACATTCCAGTGCCCATGTTTAATAAAGCAGTGATGTCTGACGTTGTTTGGTGTAAATGAGCAGAGCCAGCCAGCCCTGGGCCAGACTCCGACACCACCATGGATACTATGGAGGTGGACAGCAGTGATCTGGATGGTGGCAGAGGACTGGATGATCCGGATGAGCCGTCCACTCCGGATGGGATGTTTGGCATGGATTCCCCCTTCGTTGACAGAGAGAAGGATGAAGAGCCCATCAAGACTATAAGGTATCCGCTGGTCTTAAAGGGATCTTTTGGCCATTTTGAAATAAATAGTTGCTATTTTACTTGGACTGATATGCTAAAGGCTAGTCTAAGTGCAGCCATGATACATTTGTGTTGTTGCTTTCATAAAATGACCAAAATTGTCTAGTTATTTAGAATTATGCAATATGAACATTTGCACCACCATGAGCTTTGTTGTGCTGGTTTGTTCGCTGCTGGTTCATATTTGTTTATATTCGACCTTTGTGTCGGCATATAGGCCAGAACTCAAGTTCTCGTTTTGGAGTGCGCGTGCTTGTGGGGTGCATGTGAGCTGGTTGAAGAAGGCAAGATTAAACAAACGCGTCAATGTTAAATATCAGCCAGTGAAAAATCATTAGGAAGCCATTCTAGAATTGTTTTTAAGTGGAAAAGTGAAGATTTCAGGTGATGACTCCTTTAAGAATTCCACTAAATTGGTAAAACGGATAAAAGCCAATATCCCTAATTCTTTAACTATTATTTACTAGAGGCAGCAGCAACATAATCTATAATTTTTTTTGTGCAAAATGAGTGACCAATTATGCATATCTTACATGAACACACATCAAAATGGCCAAAATATTAATTTGTCTGTCCATTTTTTAAGATTTATTCTGCTTTGTGACGTATTGTTTTCTTATTGTGGCCAGTCCCTCTACGAGCAGCAACATCCCTCTAATGCGAGTGGTCCAGTCCATCAAACACACCAAGAGACGGAGCTCCACTGTGGTGAAGGAGGGCTGGATGGTTCATTATACCAGCAGGGATAACCTGGTAACAGCCGGGCTCTAACCAGTTAACCTGTCAGTGTTTTGTGTCACAAAAATCAACCCATTTGTTTATTTTTTATTAATCATTCAACAGCGGAAGAGACATTACTGGAGGCTGGACAGTAAGAGTCTGAGTCTTTTCCAGAACGACACTGGAGCCAAGTTTTACAAAGTGAGTTTTAAAAGAGTCTCACACACACACACACACACACACACACACACACACACACACACACACACACACACACACACACACACACACACACACACACACACACACACACACACACACACACACACAGTCTGGTCTCTTTTCTCGGGTCACACCACTAATTACAGTTTCAGTGCTTTAGCCTTTGCTGCAGAAAGGAAACGAAAAGGGCATTCGGAGGCGTTTAGCTGCGAGTGAACGCAGTAATCCAAGTGTGTCAGATCACTTGTGGAGATTGTGTGACTCTTCCCTGGCTGTAGTTAGTCATTACTCAGCCACAGGGGCTTAATAAGGCAGTAATTACATACAGAGGCTGAGGGAGGAAACTACAGCCTTCCTCGTGTGTGTTATTGTTAGTTTAGCATTTTGTGTGTGTCTGAGACACTTCTGCGAGCTGTGGCTTTGGAGCAGTAGGATGTAGCTGGTTTCATATGATTTTTTTGTTTCTTGCTCTGCATCTAGGCTAACGTTCCTCATCTGTTATTCCTGATGATTCCGTCACACCCTGAATCTCCTGCCTTGGGGAAACCTCCTCAGGGAGTGTTTACTACTGACTTTATGTGCTTCTTTATTATCAACTTGGCACTCAGCTGTGTTTTAAACCTTCAGGAGGCAAATTGAAGCGTATAAAATCCACTTTTTTCTCCCATGATGGATAATATAAGATGATTTTCTTTTTCTGTCCTTGTTTTCTCTAAAGTTTTGTATTTTTTTGCCTGCTGCTGCTCATCAGTGTGTGGCCACCCCCCCTCTTTTCTCCATACCTCTGATTTGATTAGTAGTGGTCGCGTGGTGGCTTGCACGCCTGGCATGGCAGCCGTTTTCACCATTTGGAAGCCATAACGGCTCCCCTGTTTGAAGATGAGACCCCTGTACTTGTGGCTTCCTCTGAAGAACCTTTTCATGGGGTGGGGGCTTCTCTCTGTCTCTGCGCTGTCACGCTGAACTATTGGACCCACACACGCACACACGCCCTCTCACACTCTTTCCTGTGGGGTGGCGGTGGTCGTGCGGTGGGAGGGGGGCGGTAAGTTTCCTTGTCTTCGTCCCGGTGGCTCGCGGTAGCGCCAGTGGCTCGTGCTCAGATGGGCCCCTGGCTGCTCCTGCCTTGTAATCAGGGAACCAGAGCACTTCAGCTGCCGCAGAACCCCATCACGTGACCCGGTCCCGCTAACCACAAGCACTTCACCCGATACTCTGTGGTGAGCCGCGTGGAGGGGACAGCGTGCGCTCCTCTCAGCCCCCATTGGCTGGAAATTCTCTGTTTTTTTTTTTTTGTTTGACCCTCCCTCCTTCCTTTGATTTGATAAGTTTCAAGTGTAAGGGGGAACTCTTAGTAGTGCTGCTTTCGGTTTGTGCTCGTATGAAGGACAGGAGAAATTCAGCGCTTGGACCAAAGAGTGAAGACTTTAGGAGAGTGTGAGTGTGACTGCTCGTCTATAAACTATTTAGCTGCTATGAAGAGGAGATATTTGATTTTCAAGCTTGATTTTAGAATATAATCTCATCCAAAAGTGTCTTAAAACCTTTAGGTAAACATGTAAAGTTACAGATTATGTTTTATCAGGTGTTTTTTTGTCATTTTTAAAGAATTCTTCCTGTTTGAATTTTGCAGATATTTGACCTCTTTTCATATTTTTATTTTTTTGGTAGTTTGCTGCATGTGAGTTTATTTGTGTTGTGTTTTTATTGCTTCATGATTTAATATTTCTGACTTTTTGCAGCAGTTTAGTCAAAAAATTGCTTTAAATGTCTAAAAAAAGAAACTTAACTGATTAATTTATACATTTTTGAGGATGTGCATTAAAATAATGATGTAATATAAGTAGAAATATGTGTTTTTAACTTTTTATATTTTTTTGTTATTCCACTTGGAAAACATTTTTACATCGACATATTGTTGTTAAGTATTGTTATAGAGCTTTTTTCCCACTTGTGTTGTTCATTGATCATTGAACTTTTTCCAGGAAATCCCTCTGTCCGAGATCCTCCAGGTGGAACCGTTCAGGGACTACAGTAATCTCGCTCAAGGCAGCAACCCTCACTGCTTTGAGATCATCACAGCCACCATGGTCTACTACGTAGGCGAGAACAACGGCAGCCACTACCACAGTCCTGCTCTGGCTGCCTCTGGGGTGGGCGTGGAGGTGGCCCAAGGCTGGGAGAAGGCCATCAGACAGGCCCTGATGCCGGTCACCCCTCAGCCCAGCGTGGCCAGCGCTGCTGGTCAGGGCAAAGATCACAGTGAGTAAAAAAAACACTTTTATTGAGGATTTTTCAAATGTATTGACTTTATGCATGTTGGAAGTATTATTCTTTCACCTAGCGCAGCTTTTAGAGTGAGGGGGGAAACCCTGCAAAGTAGGAAATGAGAGCATGAAGTCACTCGAGGTGACACGACTGTAGAGAAACCAGACTCTTGTTGGTTTGAGCAGAGATTTTCATCTGATTGATATGTAGGTTAGTGATGCTCTTGAGCAGCAAATGTGATCAAACATCCATTATTTCAATTTAGGTTTATTATCCTGCAGAGTAACTTGTGCAGGCGTTGTTTTAAAGTGGGGGGGTCGGGTAACTTTCATGCATATGTTCCTCTACTGAAATGAAACGCCTCTGTGCTGCATTAGTTTGCATATCTGCACCATTTAGTCACGCATCGCAATCTAGGTCACTTTTTTGCTAATTTATTTATTGTCTAATAAAACCCTTCATTATAACTTACTTCATGCAGCTGGGATAAGAGGGAAAAACCACGCTGAAATCTCTAAGAGTCACTTAATGAATAAGTAAAATGTTGCTTTTCCACTTTTTTCTCCATCAGAAGAGCTGTCCATCAGCATATCCGTGTCAAACTGCCAGATCCAGGAGAACGTGGTAAATGGAGCTTCTTTCTTTTTTTTTGTTATGAGAACCTGTTGCACAATTTCCCAGCAGCTGCCTGCAAATGCAAGCATTAGTGTGCTATTAGAGTCGCTGTGGTGAAACAAGAAATTGTATCTTAATAAAAACATTCAGTGGAAGTTGTTCCGCTGCACAAATGAGGAAACTGCAGACTTTTTTTTTCTAAAGGGGGGGTTCATGGGGAACTTTGAATCAGTTCCACTTCTGCACTGAGTGAAAGTTAAATGTTTGGCAATACCCAAAAAAATGTAGGAGGAGAATCTGTTTTGGCAAACTGTAGATGAAGTCATTGTTGATGATGCATGGAAAATTCATTAAATAACAAATAATGTCCGTGCAGGATATCGCCTCAGTGTATCAAATATTCTCCGATGAGGTGTTGGGGTCCGGCCAGTTTGGGATTGTGTATGGAGGTTTGTTCTTTTTTTAAATTAATTTCATATAATATTCACTATATTTCAACCAGGAGTTGTATTAAATGTCATAATGTGGTTTTTGAGGTCATTTTTATATTATATTTTAGGGAAACACAGAAAGAGTGGGAGAGATGTAGCCATCAAGGTGATAGACAAGATGAGATTTCCCACCAAGCAGGAGAGCCAGCTAAGGAACGAGGTGGCCATATTGCAGGTAAAGACATAAAACACTCAGCAGAGTTTTCTGTTTCATCTCCGTGCTTATTTATCTACTTTTGTTGTTAGAATCTGCATCATCCAGGTATCGTTAACCTGGAGTGCATGTTTGAGACGCCGGAGCGGGTGTTTGTTGTCATGGAGAAGCTGCACGGCGACATGCTGGAGATGATCCTGTCCAGCGAGAAGAGCAAATTACCAGAACGCATCACCAAGTTCCTCGTCACTCAGGTTTGTGCGGCGGAAAGTCGCTCCTCACACAGATTCAGTCCCGTCCCGTTTTCTGGGTGTGTATGATGAGGCTCTGCTTCAGATTTACAGCCTGTTTATTATAGTTGTGGTGAGCTGACTGGGGGGGTAAATGTTTACGGGAACGGCGTCGCGGCCTCCTCCCCGGCCGCGGATTACAGCCTGGAGTTTGCTGGTGGCTTCATGGCCTGATTAGAAGAGCCGCGGGGGCCCTCGGGTCTCCGTGGATTCTGGGTCCTGAACGGGAGCGGGGCCATTAGCAGCAGCTCCGTTAGCCGCGGCGGGCCCGGCTCTGATGTGGCCGGGAGGACTTCTGTTGAATCCAGGGTCAGGACTGGGGAGCCTGGCGCGTTGTGGTTTTCATACTGAGCATGAGCCAGAATCTGGGGAATATAGATGAGATCGTATGTCTTCAAGGGAAGTGTTCAACGGACTTTTTCTAATATATTCTGCTGCACAGTTTCTACAATCAGCCGTCTGTTTAGAACATTAAAATATGTAAACGTGGAGTGAGATCTGTAATTATTGGACGTGTGTTTGTGACAGATCCTGGTTGCCTTGAGGCATCTGCACTTCAAAAACATCGTTCACTGTGACTTGAAGCCGGAGAATGTCCTACTGGCCTCCGCAGAGCCTTTTCCACAGGTGAAAATCATCTAAAATTGTATAGCTTTACTTCTCTTTGCGTGTATGTTTGTTGACAGTGTGTGTTTTTTTCTGCAGGTAAAGCTGTGTGACTTCGGCTTTGCTCGCATCATCGGTGAGAAGTCGTTCCGGCGGTCGGTCGTGGGCACCCCGGCTTACCTGGCCCCCGAGGTGCTGCGCAGCAAAGGCTACAACCGCTCCTTAGACATGTGGTCGGTGGGAGTCATCGTGTACGTCAGCTTGAGCGGGACCTTCCCCTTCAACGAGGACGAGGACATTAATGATCAGATCCAGAATGCAGCCTTCATGTACCCGCCGACACCCTGGAAGGACATCTCTGCAGAAGGTAGGAGTATCTGCTCCGTCTCTGGTTACCTTTACCGTGGTTGCACCTGTAGCTTGCTGTCAAAGTGAAATTCAGACGTGTAGCTTGAAAACTGCCCCTCTCCACCTACTTGTCTGGCTTTTCTCTGTCTGCGGTGGGAATGAGTCACTTTCAGTTCTGCTCAGATGTCCAAGCTGCAGCTCCTCCTCCTCCTCACAAAACAAACGTATCCTCGTGTTTAGTGAGCCAGCTGCCTGGATCTCACATATCCACATGTGCTGTCTGATTATTCATCTTTTGGATTTTGCTTTAACATCTGTTTCCTTCACAGCCACAGATCTGATCAACAATCTTCTCCAAGTGAAAATGAGGAAGAGGTACAGCGTGGACAAGTGTCTCAGCCATCCCTGGTTGCAGGTGACACATTTGACTTTTTCTCTTTCCCCTGATTTTCCTGAACAGCAGCAGTTATAGTGTAAAGAGGAAGTGCTAATACAGGTTTCTGTGGAAATTTAGGGTGAAAATTTAAACCAGTAGAGGTTCTAAGTTATTGTGGAAGCATTAGAAAATGTTGTTTATTTATTTATTTTTTTTCTCTTCTCAAAACTTCAATAAGGCCCTATTAAATGTTTTCATAAATAAATAATTTTAGGTAATAAAAATTTGGAATTCTGGAAAAAATAAACCATACAGGAGAAAATCAAGCTCTGAAAGTAGAATAGAATACATTTCAAAGGCAGATATTTAAATCCTAAAGTTATTTATTTATTATTTGTTTGCATTAGGCCAAACATATTTTGCATATTTTTATTTATTTATCATTTTTATTATTATTAATATATATGTTTTAAATTGTTTTTATTACTACTATTGTTATTTTATATATTTTTGATTTTCAAACCTTTTTTAAATAAATAAAACGACATAAATCCCTAAAAGTCAAAGAATTATTCCTAGAAATGTTTTCAATAACGAGGAGTTTTAAAGTTCAGATTTGGTTCTTTTTAGGATTATCAGACCTGGTTGGACCTGAGGGAGTTCGAGACGCGATGCGGCGAGCGCTACATCACCCATGAAAGCGACGACGCGCGCTGGGAGGAGTACGCTGATGAACACTGTCTCCTTTATCCCAAACATTTCATCATGGCTCCAAACCTGGATGACATGGAGGAGGACCCCTAGTGGCCAAAGCCATGTACTGGATCAGATCTAGATTCAAGGATGGGGGGATTGTCGCAGGGACTTTTTGTGAGACGCTTTTGGGAGCGGCAGATTTCCCCTCCAGAGTGTTTGTTTGTTGTAGAAACAGATTAAAGCTGATTGAGTGGAGAACGACTCCCCCGAAGCTTCAGATGTGGGAAAAACCCGACAGACTTTGCAGCACGACACTCCGCCGTGGTGAGCAGGAGAGATGCGTGTTGCAGAAATGCATTAAGAGACTGTCAGGAGAGAGGAGAGTCCTCTCTCCATTACTGTAAAAGTCCACAAACATTCCAAGGACTTTCTCAGTGTTTTTGGGTCAATCACAAGCCGAATTATGCAAATGTAGATCTTATTCTGCAGGAAATCAGCTAAAAGAGGCCTAACAGCAGGAGTAAAGGGCACTTTTCACAAGGGATTTGCAGTCGGAGTTCATTCTCACTCCTGAAATCTTTGTGAAACTGTCCTTTGGTGTGAACTGGAACCGTCACCTGTATGTTCTTTTATGTATTTAGTATTTCTATAGGTTTTTGCACTATACGACTATTAGGCATAGCAACTGAATAGAAACACTATTGGCTGCTACAGAGATCAAACGGCTTTTCCACCGTGACGCAGGAGGGGGATGATCAGCAGAAGTTTTCTGCAGCTCACACAGGATTAGCTGCAGGTCTTTTCTGTGTTTTTAGGTTTGGTTTGAAAGTGGCAGCTAGTAGTGTGTAAGTCTGCTCAGCTGTTCCCAGCAGGAACCCTTCCACGAATGACTCCTTCACTAGCTACCAAAAGCTGTTTTCTTTACTAAAGATTGTGAATTTCTTGTGAAAACCAAATTCCTGAGCAAGCTAAAGACGTTTGATAATCATGAGATTAAAACAAGCTGTGGACTCGGGTGTTGCAGCATCACTTGTCTGTCTTTTTCTTTTCAGTTTTGTTGTGTTTCTGAAGCTCCTATCGATGCTCTGCAGGTAAACCTGTCCAGACCGTTTCAACAGCATTTCATTCAGCAGTGAGACGAGCTTTGTTTTGACTTTAGAAATACTTTAGCTCCGTTTGTGTGTTTTTGGGAGTGTGTTTCAGTTTCCTTTAGTCATTTTTCCATCTTTGTTGCCACTGGATTGGCAGATGTTTTGTATATTTCAGTACTTACCAATGGAATAAAACCCAAACAAACCCTTTCTGGTTATTTCTTTAGAAATTTGAATCAGAAACCAAAAGCAGGCTTTAGATTTGTGCACAGAAACACCTCTGGTTTGGATTTAGTGCATCCTGATGGATATTCTGTGGTGTTTCCAGCAGCTGGATGTGATTGTGTTGCACCGCACTGAGTTAATCACAAAGTCAAGGAGGAGGATGGGGGCGAGGGGGGTCGTTGAAGACTTTGAAATCAGTTGTGATAAAAGTTTAAGCAGCAAATAACGACTCCGCTCCCGTTTATATGAGTAAAAGCTCCATTTTCTGAGCTTTAGTTTTTTTATTCCATTCATTATAAAATACTAGAGACTAGACAGCTTTTATTAACATGAAACTGCATTTAAAGTGTCCATTGTGCCTCTTTTTCTGTCGGTCTGACTGATTGTGGACTTTGTTTTGCACTCCAAAAAACTTTATTTCAGATCTATTTAAGTGAGATTTTATGGAAAGGCTTTGAAATATTATTAGCTTTTTCTGAATGCTGCTTCAGTATTCAAACTAATGTTTTTCCTGTTTTATTTCCATTATTTATTTATTGTTCCACCAGATTTTTGTTGAATTTCATTCATTTATCAAAACGTTCACCTCATCCAGGCCTTTAACACGACGACTCTTAAAAATACTTTTAAAACAGATGCTCAGCTTTTTTTTAACAAAAAATAAATTTAAACTCCTTAAACTACCTTGTGTTAAAAATACAGCATTCAAACCAAATGTCTGCAGGAAAATGCTGTCGATGGCTTTTTGAATGGCCTCAGTTTGGAAAAACAGATTAGTCATAAACAAGCTAACATCTAGCCCCGCATTCTCAAATCAATTCCAGCCTCTAAATTTTCTCAGCAGTTATTGCAAACACTATTTTATAACTTCTAAATTGCTCTACATTTCACATTATTCCTGCAGAAATGTGAGCCAGAAGTGCTAAAATAGCTAGCTGAGAAGCTAATTTCTGTAGTAAATAACCAGAATTCTGTTAGTATATTTATGGTGACATAAAAGTTTATAAAATAAAGTTTGCATGAACTTCTATGAAATAATTTTTTAACATATTTAAAGGTTATAGCTGGAAACAAATGATTTTTGCAATTTCATTTATTACAGCTGATAATGTTCTGATGCTGTGTTTTCAAAATTCAAAAATGGTCATATAGGAGGTAAACCTTTCTTCTATCTTCCAGAAGGTGTCACTCTCTGTTGGTTAGCAGCATCACTATGGGGGTTTGGGGATGTCAGAATATATTTACTGTTAAAAGATGTCAGCAAAGATCAGAAAAACAAACTTTCTTTGTTCTGATCCTGGTGTGTATTTATTTGTCGAGCAGCTTTTCCCGGTAGGTCCTCGGCAGATCTTTCGTCGTGACACAGACCTCCCCTCGAGGCCAAACTCCTCACCCTCCTCCCGCCGCATCCACCTGCCTTCTCTTCCTTCCTCCATATTGGATATCCGTTGGCTTGAGACGAACCAAGCAAACAAACAGAACAACAGAAAATCCCATCACCCGGACAAGGTTGGTTTGGGCTTGAGGGAGAGATGGGGAGAGATCTTGTTTGCTCTCTGGGCCAGTTCCATTTCACTGTGATGGCAGAGGAGGCCTCCCAGGACATGGCTATACCCACACTTGTGTTTGACTTCCAGGGGAGGGGGATCAAGTTAGTCCACAATGACACATCATCTTCTGACCCAGTGCTGCTGGCTGAAGCCTGCAGCCTTCGGAGAGGCTTGTTGGTGTGCCATTTGACTGCTGACCTCTCGCCTTCACAGAGCTGCCGCCGAGCGCCGACACCTGTGATGAACACATTTCCAGTAAATTCTGACCAAAGTTACACATTATGTTAAACACTAAATGCTCCCTGACAGGTGCGTAATTTATTTTTTATTCTCACTGTCCAACACTAGACACAAAGCAGGCAGACCTAGAAACAAATGAACGGGGTGGCAAGATAAATTACTACAGGTGAAACTTGAAAAATTAGAATGTGGTGTAAAAGTTCATTTATGTCAGTAATTCAACTTAAAAGGTGAAACTAATATGAGACAGACTCATTAAATGCAAAGCCAGATATTTCAGCCTTTATGTGTTATAATTGTGATGATTATGGCTTACAGCTGATGAAAACCACACATTCAAAATCCCAGATAATTGTTGTGAAAAGGTTCAATATTGTAGTATTAAAGTGTCACACTCTAATCAGCTAATGAATCCAAAACACCTGCAAAGGGTTCCTGAGCCTTTAGATGGTCTCTCAGTTTAAGTTATACAGAAATAAATGGACTTTTGCACCATATTCTCTCAGATAGCAAGGGTTTCTTTAAGGGTGGCAGTTGCCACCCTATGCCACCCCAGTAGATCCACCCCTGCTGCAAAGACTAAAACGTCACATAAAACATAAACCTAAAGGACAAAAAGTAATTTATTCCTTAAACCTTATAAAGTGTCCAATGCTGCCAATTTAGTCTCTTTCTGTTTGCAGAGTGGATTTTACATTTGGAAATCTTTTTGCTTATCTATAGGAAATATTGGTGTTTGACAAGATAACTTTAAATAAAAGCAATGATTGGCTGTTAAAGTTGTCTTTGGTTGTAAAATGTTTTGAAAGATGAAATAAAATCTCGAAACGGTTTCCTGTTCTGGGAAAATGCAGATGAGCCACATAGGTATGTTTGATTTGCTGACTCCAGCTGTGCCTGAAGAATTCTCCTGACCCATTCTGTGGCCCGGTCAGTGTTTGAGGCCGTGCGCACGCACACACACACACACACACACACACACACACACACACACACACACACACACACACACACACACACACACACACACACACACACACACACACACACACAAACACACACACACACCAAAGCAGGCACAATACACAACCTCCCCCCTTTCCTCTGCCTTCTGGTCATTGAACTCTCAGGCAAGTGGCAATATTTGCTCACCTGAAACACACTCATCTTGCCAATTGGGGTAAGGGTGGGCTCAGAGACCGAAGGCCTCCCTGATGCAGCTGTGGCCCTAAGAAAAGGCCAGACCAGGAAGTTTTCTTGGGAGTGGGGGCTGTTTAGACGTAGATAGCCCCATTGTGTCTTGAAGAAAGCAGGGCCCACATTTGTTCGAAGCTGCAGGAGGCTGATGAGGTGCTAATCTGTTGAGAGGCTGCATCATTGGGTACTCCTTCCCAATAGCCTGTTAGCTGTCACCACCTGTAAAACAGGCACGATTTATGGGCCCCCGGCCCCTGGCCCCAGCCATCGGCGTCCACGGGTAAGCAAACACAGATTGGACACTTATGGTGCAGCTATGGAAGGGCAGGGTTTAACACCAGGCTCCTGGAG
The DNA here is from genome assembly GCA_006937985.1 of Aphyosemion australe. Classification (NCBI taxonomy): domain Eukaryota; kingdom Metazoa; phylum Chordata; class Actinopteri; order Cyprinodontiformes; family Nothobranchiidae; genus Aphyosemion; species Aphyosemion australe. The sequence goes on from SSNS01000092.1 coordinate 661,309, forward strand.
TGACACTAGGCACTAGTACTAGGCAGCGTCTTTGAGTCCCCCCCTCCATGCTCCTCTGTAAACACTACAAATTAGCCATCTGCATATGGATGGGCTCTCAGGCCGTACAGGAAGGAGGTTGAAGGTTGAAGCTCTAAGCTCACATGTAACAACCACCAGAAATCAAAACCTGCAGATTTGTTTTCTAAAAAACAAAAACGAATGAGACGTTCAAGGCCTCTCAGATTAGTCTCTGAGAAGGATAACGGAAGTGAAATGTGTTGTCTGAGATGAATTCAGGTCATCAGTCAGGCGTAATCCCAAACTGGAATTTTCCCCTCCGCCTGGAATACAGATAAGGCGACAGCAGCCTGACAGCGTGACTGATGGGAGGAGAAAAATGGAGGAGTGGAGGTGTTTCCTCAAGATTCTGATCCAGTAGGTTTGATGAGACAGGAAGCTGACAGCACAGTGGAATAACTCATCATGGATTATTTCACGGGATTGATTGTAGTGATATTTAGCCACAGAGGTTCCCATGGGAGCCGTGGCTCTTTAATTAACATAGCACCACTGCCCTCCCCTCCTGTTTAATTGCCTTCAGTCTGTGATTAAATGTGTATTGACTCTGCAGTTGGTCTGCCAATGAATAACAATGTGCTGATCTGATGATATTAAACCTTCTGGCTGTAATACACATCCCGTCTGCGGTAGAAAGTTCAGACACCACAAGGAGTCAAGGGTCCTGAGAAGATTTATAAAATGTCACCAGGTATCTTATTTTAATTTGAAATGTATGAATCAGATTAGGGATAGACCGACCGGCTGATGTTTACTGTTTATTTTAATATATCGGCTTGGCCGATGCACCAGATTCACTAGGGGGCCTGAACATGTCGATGCCGTCACAGTTCTTGGATGTTGACGCTGAAGATTTTGGTAGCTGCGAGAGTGATGTAGCAAGAAAAGTGCTAGGGTAGCCAGATCTGCTAGGGGTTGTAGTTTTCACTGATTTTAGTTCTTATTCATAAAAAAACATGAACAACTTTTACACAGAAATACATCATTACCTTTGTAATTGATGTTTGGTCCAATAAACGATCCCACACTGCTCACCTCATATCTGTGGGCAGCCTGGTGCTGCTGCTGAATTATAAAGTTTATATGTTCCTGAATAACACCTGCTTGATAAATGCGTGAAAACATTATTGTCAACTGACATTTATTTGTGTTGACCTGTTTTATGTGTATTACTCACAGTCAGTTATTGATTAACTTTGGTTAAATGTTTGATTTTAACACTGTGCTGTGCACAAAATTAAGATTCAATGGTTGGTTTAGAAATGTGCATCAACTTATGTTATTTTTGCATGTAAATAAGGTGGTAAAAAGATATCAGCAATGAAAATCGGCCCAAAACATCAGCAGCACATATTGGCATCGGTATCGGCAATAAAAAACCCATATTGGTGGTTCTAAATGCATTTTGGATGGTAAACAGCACGCGTTTTACAGAATGTGATGAGGTCGCACCTGAATCAGACTACTTAATAGAGTCAGGAATGTTGTCATTAATTAAGTTATTACTGATTGTAACTTGTGAATAACTGCTTGTGGTCATTTTGCAGTTACGAAAGTTGGATTTGGTTCAGGGTTTCTGGAACATATTTGGGAAAATGTCACAAGCTGGGTACGTGACCAAGTTTCACACATTTAGTACTTTTACTAAAGGGGGATCTTGTTTGAAGATGCTTTATCAGTTATATTTCTATAATTTAGGCCAAAGTGCAGCCCAGGGGCTGCGTTTGAGGCCTTCAGAGTGATTTTGCACTGCCCCTTGTTGAATTTCTATAATAGTAGAATTTTCTCTCTGCAGCAACACTTTGTAACTTTTTTATGATCAGATTTTTACAAATATGATTAGCTTATTTTTGACCAGTACAAATGAATAAAACCATGCCAATAAAATCATGTTTGCATGTTTTAAATAAGGAAATTTGAATTTTGTGTCCCACGAGGGCTTTTAACCTGACAGCTTTGGCCCTCGTCTTGAGAAGTTTGGACACCCCTGAGCTACATGTCCCAGACTCCTCAGTCTAAAAGATCGGTGTCGTCTGTCGTGATCCATCCTTCCTTATTCTACTCCTGTGGTCTAATAGATAAACTGTCACCTTGTTTGACAGATGAAGGGCAGAAGTCAACAAGGATCCCTTAACATGACAAGGGACAAGTATTGGATCTGAGATGCCCTGGATACAGTCAACACGAAACATATCGACAAGCATTCTTGACCACATTCCTCCCAATATCAAAAGGTGCCTGTTTGAGGATTTCCTTTAGTGCATTTACACCGTGTTTGCATCCCGACCTACTGGGGCAACCGCAATAACTTTGGCCTCCCTCCCACTGCCCCTCACTGCAATGAGCACTCTCAGTTTTTATTTAGCCGGGTTGTGTGCCTTCCCAGTCCGGCCGCTTTTCAGATTCATTTCCAGGTAAACACAGCGTGGCCAACCACAAACCTGCAGCCAACAGGCGTTGTCACAGCTGTGGCAGATAATGGCAAGTCCAAACTCCAGCCCGGCTCTGGAATGTTTACTGTCACCACAGGAAAGTTGGCAGTAAACATCTTTTTTCCTGCACTTTCCAAGAGGGAGACTCTCTCGTTATTAATTTTATTTTGATGAATTACATGCTTAACCCTTTGCCCTTTGCTGCTTTGTGTGGCTTGGTGTACTCAAAAAGAAACAAAGGTGCAAAAAAAAAAGAAAAAGAGAGGGAGGAGGGTCTAAGTGGATCTTTTACTTTCAGTTGGGAAAAAATCCTTACTTTGAAAGTTGAAACTGAAAGTTAACACATTCCTGTCAACAACTGCTGGGTGTTTGAAGGAATGTTCAAGGAGTTTCCTGGGATCACTTTGTTTCAGTCCCCCGCTTTTCCCCCTGAACTTAAGAAAACCTTTCAGTATCATTAAACTTTTAACACTTAGCGACTTCTTTTGTAAAGTAATGATACTTAAATGTGTAAAATGTAACACTGATCATTATGGAAACTATCTGATGAGGGAATCAGGGTGAAACGACTTTACTGAAAGCAATAATTTACGAAGTGAAGTTATTATAGAATTCAGATAAATGCACTAAATGTTCAGATTTTTTTGTGTCTCTCAGACATGAAGAATGAAATGAACTTTACAGCCTAGAAAAGGAAAAAGGTGAACATTTTTGGAATGATTTTGTGAATAAAATGGAAATTCTAAATGGTAAAAACTTTACAAATAAGCCTGATTCTGCCCTCCTGCAAACAAAAACTGAAAATTAACAAATGTTCAGTTTAGCTTCTGGGAAATTAAACAGCCTAAACCAAACAATAACTGTTGACGCTTTCACTGCCTAAAAAAGGTGTTGGCAAACTCTTTTTTTGCCCAAATAAATCATCAGTAGTTATTTTTGTGGAGACTAACATACCAAGAAACACAAAATAAAATTAAAGCTGTGTGGAAAACCACAGATGAAGAAATTGTTTTTGACTAAATCCAAAATGTGGCCTTCACCTGTTTGTGAGGACAGGTTGATGATTAACAGAAGGAGCGACGTGTCTCATTCTGGAACATTTTGTTAAGGTCATTGATTGATTTTTATGTTTGAGGTTTAAAAAAACTTAATATTTGTTTCTGATCGTTTAAATGAAACAACCTGCACAACAACAAAAAACAACCAAAAATTCTAGACTGTGGAGATTTTGTTCCAGTGCAGAAAATCACCGCAGTTTTTGGATTTTGAAACCATTTTTGTTGATTGTGTAACAAGCAAACAGCTGGTCTGTGCGTTCGTGCATGCACAAAGAGGTCTGACCTAGGATTTACGTAACGGAATATTGACGTGATTCACTGGTTTAAATGATCATTTGTTATAAAATGTAAAATCCAAATGCGATTTGAGAGTTAATTAGTAATTTAAAAAACGAATGAAACTGAGTTTTGCAGAACAAAACTCTCATAAAAATGTGTCTTTTTAAACTTGACTCAGTTTGAGTCAGCTCCGAAAAGGCGCAGATTCGTGCGCCTGCGGCTCCCCGCCGGCGCAATCCCAAATCCTCAAACACAGAAAGCTTTTTTCTCATGATCTCATTTCCAAGTTAAGCAGACTCTGTTAGTCCCTCGTCAACACGACAGGTTTACCCGCCTTTACTAATGGGGCTCTGTACTGATAGTTATGCTCCTGCGTAAATATGCAGTCAAATAGATGTACAACCACCGACACGTGGCTGACACCGCTCCGCAGCCTCACCTGGATGTTTGTTTCATACAAATACTGTACGCGCTGCGCCAGTCCAGGGGCCCTTTAAGCGCTCCAGGCCTCCTGAGCCTTATTAGCACAAAAAGAGCAACAGATTATATAAACTTTTATTGTTTAAAGTGACTCTAAAACCATAGAAATAAAAATTAGTCTGCAAAATGGAAATATATGCTGATCAAACGAAGACGCTTGGATATTGGTGTTACGCTTGAATTAATTCGTTTTTTTCTATTCGCATTTTCTTGCATGTATTTGTTGCCATAAATGTATTAAATTTACACACAAGTTTATTTTAGCGTTTGAAATAAAACGAGCAGCCTTGCATGAAAGAGCAATGCCAGTTAGATGCAACGTCCAACAGAGGGCGCTCTGAAGCTGCATGTGCGTTGCAAATAAATTACCCAATTAAAAAATAAAACATTAATTCAGTAATTCAAGTGAAGAAACGGATTAAAATCTAGAGTTTCATTTAATTTTAATCTTGATAATTAGATGGGAAATATCACATAAATCCAGTTTTGCCTTTGAAACTGAACGTTTTGATAGATAAAGATAAATATTACTTGTTTATTTTTCATTATTTTTATTTGAGTTTTATTACTATTGTGAACATAACATTTACTCAAACTCTAATATTTATCTTCTCCCTATAAAACATTCATTTTTTATTTTTCAAATTAAAGTCTAACATTTTAGGAAGTGCTTCTGTCAAGATTGTTATCCCCTTTCTCCTAAAATGAAGTAAAACTTCTAAATATCTGTTTAGTTTCACTAAAACCATCCCTTTATCAACTTCTGTTGACTTGAATAAAATAATCAACAGTTCGATGCAGGAAAAGATCATAAATTTCTTAAACAATAAAAACGGATTATGATCTGAGTGCAGCTGAAGTGGAGTCAGGTAGTTGGAGGATGTGCGTAAAAGCGCACAGAGGAAGGGTGCCAAGCATTCCTTTTATAGTTCCTGTTTTTTACGCCCCTACAATAAGATCAGTTTTATAATGAAGCTTTTCATATGAAACTGTTCTTTTCAGTGCGCGCAGGTGTACCATTGGGTTGGTGGTGGGTGGTGGTGATGGTGGAGGTGGTGGGGTGGGGTTGGGGGGGAGAAGCTTGAGGAGTCTCACGCCTAGGTGCGAGGAGATTATTCAAATAGGGCCCAAGGCGTAGAAGTAGGGATTGGAGGCTTGCCTGGCGCACAGAGCTATATCACAGCGTTAACAAGCAGCGCGTCATTTGGACTCCAGTCACTGACAGGCGCATCACGGCTGCCTCGCTGCGACACACATGCACCAGTCCTCCACGAAGGGACACGCCGACGACCCAGACGCACTCAGTGGTCCCCAGTCGCTTGTTATTAGAGAGAGACTTTTGGCTTTTCCTCTGCTGGGAGACGCTTTGTGAAAGTCCTCCATGATGCTTGGAGCAGTTAAAATGGAAGGACACGAACACACCGACTGGAGCACCTACTACGGAGAGCCTGAGGTGGGTACCTTAAATATATATTTTTCCCGTCTAAAGCCGATCCCATTTTATACAACTCAATATTAGCCCTGAGATAATATTAACTTTGTGATCAAATATTGACTTGAGGCGCCTCCAAATCCTCCCCCATCTCCACACAGCGCGCTATCAAAGTTGCCTGACATGTAGTGAGGAGGGGGAAACTTCTCACTCGGATATTAAACCAGATTATTTATTTATATTTTCTTTAAATAAACACCTGTGCTGTTTGATTTTTAGGAATGAGGGTTTTTGTGTAGGAGTCGTCTTTTTTGTGCGCACATGCGGAATTTTAAAGGGATCGCGCGTTTCAGAGGATTATTTACCACTTTATTTGTTATCGTATTAATAAATATTTATTATTTTCTGACAGCAAGCTCCTCCATTTTTATTTGGGATAAAAATTCAAGCAGCTGTTTTATTTATTGTTAAATGATGTTAAGGAATTATTACAGCAGGTGTATTCTTTGCCAAACTCACGGCTGTGCTTTTCCCTCTCTGACAGTGTTACACCTCGGTTGGCAACATGAACACAGGCCTGGGAATGAACTCTATGAATACCTACATGAGCATGTCCGGAATGAGCACCACGGCCAACATGACGGCCAACTCCATGAACATGTCATACGTCAACACCGGCATGAGTCCTTCCATGACCGGCATGTCGCCGGGCACCGGGGCCATGAACGGCATGGGCGCAGGCATGACGGCCATGAGCGCAGCTCTGAGCCCCAGCATGAGTCCCATGACCGCGCAGCCCGCGTCCATGAACGCACTCACGTCCTACACCAACATGAACGCGATGAGCCCCATTTACGGACAGTCCAACATCAACAGATCCAGAGATCCCAAGACTTACCGCAGGAGCTACACGCACGCCAAACCTCCGTATTCCTACATTTCTCTCATCACCATGGCCATCCAGCAGTCTCCCAGTAAGATGCTCACACTGGCTGAGATCTACCAGTGGATAATGGACCTGTTCCCCTTTTACCGACAGAACCAGCAGCGCTGGCAGAACTCCATCCGCCACTCTTTGTCATTCAATGACTGTTTCCTGAAAGTGCCCAGGTCTCCGGATAAACCCGGAAAAGGCTCCTTTTGGACTCTCCACCCGGACTCCGGGAACATGTTTGAGAACGGCTGCTACCTGAGGAGGCAGAAGCGCTTCAAGTGCGAGAAGAAGACGGCAATGAAGGATCCCGGGCGCAAGGGAGGAGACGGAGGATCATCCAACTCCAGCTCAGAGAGCTGCAACGGAAACGAGTCCCCGCACTCCAACTCCTCCTCCGCGGACCACAAACGGTCCCTGTCAGACATGAAGGCGAGCCAGGCCCTGAGCCCGGAGCACGCCGCCGCCTCCCCGGTGTCTCAGGGCCAGCACCTCATGTCCCAGCATCACTCTGTTCTGGCGCACGAAGCGCACCTGAAGCCGGAGCACCACTACTCATTCAACCACCCCTTCTCCATCAATAACCTCATGTCCTCGGAGCAGCAGCACCACAAAATGGACCTTAAGACTTACGAGCAGGTGATGCACTACTCTGGGTACGGCTCCCCCATGGCCGGAGCGCTTTCTATGGGCTCCATGACGGGAAAAGCCGGGCTGGATTCTGCGTCTATACCTGACGCGTCTTACTATCAAGGCGTCTATTCAAGGCCAATCATGAACTCCTCGTAAACATTCTGCATGTTGGACTTTTCTTCCTGTTTTATTTGTATATTTGTAAAAAAAATCAACACCAACAACATCAGAAACAAACAAAAAATATAGACTTTGTGTACAATATTGTATTTCAGATATTTTGGACGTTTCCCACCGTTTTAGTTGTCAAGTTTGTTAGTAGCCTGATTATTTTGAGGGAGAATGTTGATGATAAAAAAAATCAAATAATAATAATAATAATAATGTGACAAGGAATGGACCCCAAAGACACATAACAACTCGCTGTAAGATAAGCTTATTTCCGCTTTACGGGATTCCTAAATGACTTTAAACGCACCACAGGATTTGTTCAATCATTTGTGTAATTCCTATTTATGGCTTGTATATGTGTATTTCTTGTAGTGACAAGAACAGAATCTATATTAAAGTGTTATTGGTTTTGTTTTCTGAATATGATTGTGTTTTTATTATTATTATTATTATTATTATTATTATTATTATTATTATTATTATTATGATGTTTTATATGTATTATTATTATTATTAGGTTTTATATGTATTATTATTATTAATAATACTAAAGCGCAAAGTCACATTCAATTCCACACAAGCAGAAATTTCAATTATTTTCAATACTTTTCATTAATTAAACACTTCAAATAACAATAAAACAAATTTAAAAGGAAAAATTGCTACAAATATTAAATAAATGGTAACTGACACCCACGTTCATGTCAAGTTAGTGGAAAATTCCCATTTTCTGGTACAAATAAGAGTTATTTATTGATTGATTTATTCTAAATTATGGAATTTATTCTCATCCACGCGCTTTTCTCCAACAAGGCCCCATACTTTCAGTGGGGGATTAATAGCTTTGCTGGATAAAACCGAGAACAATGCTCTCAATTTGTCTCTCGGGTAATGTAAACAAAACAAATATATGCTCATTAATCCCAAACAGAAATGCATATTGATAGGAGGGGAATCACGTTTTTCCAGCACACCAAACATGGAATAGTTTGGAACTGAGGCTCATAAAAAGCACGAAATTAGGGTTGGAGGAAAAGGAAATCAGGATATAACAAATGAAATAAAACCTTTTTATAGAGTTGGGCAATTTTGCTTGATTATAATAAAATACATTGGCAGGAATAACGACACATCAAAGTGCCTGTCACTCATCCAGCACACCTCTCTGTTTCACCCACACGCAAACACACACGCACATAAAGTTTAGATCAGTGCGTGAGATTAAGTGGTATTGTCCCATAAAACAGCCTCCCGCGGCGCAGGAGAATAGCTGCAGGAGAAGGAGGCTGATTTGGGAACAGAGCCGCCTGAATGTGATGCTCTAACTTCTCTCCTCACAATCTGGGGCTCCATTGTCTGCTCCCTATTTTTAAAGTAGTCGGACCCTCCCTTCTTGTTAGATACGACATGTCTCCCTGCCTGCATGCTTCCACCCCCAACGAGCTCAAATCCAAGGCCTCGGAAAGAGGAGGGGACGCGCAGTTTCTCCTCTCTTCCCCAACCAAACGACTTCTAAACACGTAGGGCCAAAAGTGTGCGTTTATTCTCCAGACCCTCTTTACGGATCGCACTTTAAACAGCGTGATCTGCGAATAAACAAAGCCAGTAAACAATGGAGTGGAGGCTATGCCCGCATATAGGAAGGGTACACACACAAACCAAATTGCACAAGTGTAAACTTTGAATAGGACGCGCAGCTCTGTAAATTTACACAGACATTAAATTTCGTTCTATTCATTTTAGACATATAATGCTAAGCTGATTTTTTTTATAGCACACTGATCGATATCTCTGTAAAATAATCATTTTTTTAAACTAGCGTGGCAGTGAAATCTTTGCTTTGTGCTAAAGTCAACAGTGACAGAGTTTGAGCTCAAATAAATGCTGTGATGTCTGGAGCCCTTTGCAGAAGGCAGAAGGCAAGCTCCTACAATGAGCTTCTGTGAGGCTTGCCAACAACATGCACCGGCTATTTTGCAGGTATGAAGCTTTTTATTTTAACAAAACGCTCCGTTTTTCTTCAGCTGAAGCGCTGTTCTCCATTTCTTACTTTGGAGGGTGGGGTGAATTTGATGGGAATTCACGGGCATGCACGAGGGGGGCACAAGGCTGATATCCCGAATTCATGGGAACGCAGATGTATTGGATTTTCGCGACAGGGTGGTGCAAAGCTGAGAGGATCTGCAGGTTGTGTGATAGAGTTGCAGGAGTTGCGTGATGGATGGAGGAGATGCTGCGCTGCAAAAAAGCTGCCAAAAGCAAAAAGACTCACTGTCAGGATTATATATATATATATATATATATATATATATATATATATATATATATATATATATATATATATATATATATATATATAATTGCAATTTTTTTAGATTCATAGTATAATTGCCTGGAATCGGACTTATGCTTGTTCAGAGACAGATGAAGCTCTGTGTGCAAAAGGAAGACTTGCTTGTTGGATATTTTTTGCAGTGTGCGCCTGATTGAAATGTTGCCGCACAGATGTCATGAAAAAGAGCCTGTCTGCAACCCCAAACCTCAATTTTTTCCCTTTAAACGGAACCTCTATTATTCGATTTGGCTCTCTTATATTTTGTTATATGCATATTATTATGATTAAAATGAACGCAGATTGATGCGTAAAAGCACATTTTTGTGCGTAAAAGTCTATTAATGCATCAGTAATAATAATAACAATAATAATAATAATAATAATAATAATGATAATGATAATAATAATAATAACAATAATAATAGTAATAATAGTCTCTACATTTAAACAGTTGTCTCCGGGCGCGTCTCATCCCTTTGGTGCTGGCGGGTTATCACTCCGGTCATGCCCCCTCTCGCGCGCCATAAGACCGGAATGAGCTTTCGGATCTTCACCGGTTCAAAGGTAACCAGCCTCAATCTGTTCCAGTGCAGAGGCCGCAGCTCTTCCTCATCTCCAAACTTTATTCATGCTTTTCCAATCATTCCTCTGCAGCTCCCCGACCTGCGCCATCGGAGATGCGTTGTTATAGCAACTGAGAGAAAGGATGTTGATCCTTCAGAGGGCCGCTAACCTGATTTCTCTGCATTTCTTGAGGCCGAATTAGCATATTTCTTGATTAGGGGCCTGGAACTCAGACCTTTTTTTCACTCACATTGGAGACAAAAGGAGACGCATCTTATGCATTCAATCGGACCTCAGCTGCAGGAGAATCACACATCAACACTTCAGGAAGGAATTTGACAGCATTTGTTGTGTCAAGGTGGAAAGCTCTTCTCTTTTATTCAATGTCATTTTTTAAAAAGATGTTGCAACAATTTAATTAGCTTTTTTGTCTTTTAATGGTGCCGAATTGTGCCAATCTTAGGAAGTGAGACATTCTAATGCCCAGGCGAGTTTGGGCCTCTGTTTTCAAAGGATGACTCAGTACCTTATAAGCCACAAAGTCATCCACCCATGGGCGTCAGCTCATAGCGCAGGGATCAGGATTCCAATATAGGTCTATCAAAGAAGGAAAACATAGAAAGAAACTTTAAAAAATTCCAGTTGTGCAAAAAACAACAACAAAACAAAACAACAAACAAACAACGAATTATTTATCAAATCAGAAATGAGTTCAGGGAGTCGCGCACAGAGGGGCATTGCTGCACCTTTGGGCTCCGCGCTGCAGCCCCGCGGACTGGAACACCCAAGTAGATCCGTCGCCATGGCGATGGCGGGACACCGGTCCAACAAGCTGTAATTCTGTCTCAGCCTTTTGCAGGGGAGGGACCGTCCACACTAGCCCGACTTAACTCCTCTTTCACCAGAAATACTCCTAATCCCAAATCTTAGGAAGGCAAACTGTCGTCCCTCAGTATATTAAAGGGACCACAAAGTCAGAACTGCAAGCCACCCAGGGTTTCACAGCAGGCGGCCCGGTCCCGGTCCCGGTGAGAGACGCACCGGGCTGGCCCGTCCGCTCACCCACCGGTCTGAGATTTACCCTCAGATTATCCACAGGAAACGAAAAATACACCAATTCTTCATAACTAATTATTTAAGTCTCTCTGAAAAAAAAAAATCAGATTTAAGAGCAGAAAAATGTAAAATATTTTGGGCCTAATTTCAAGAAAAAAAAACCGCTTTAAACATTTAAGATGTAAATATCTCCTGAAGTTTATTATAATCAAAAACTCTTTTGCCATAATGACTTTACATTTTTAAATTAGCCTATGATGTTACTTGTTATATGGAAATAGGCTAAAGGCCTGTGTCAGCAACTAAATATTAAAACATATTCAAATGAAATTCATCTGTTAAATCAAAGTTTAGGCAATTTAAAGGCAAATTCTATTTTATATTACAGGTTAAAATTAGGCCAAACAAACCCAAACGGTCATGCACTTTGTAAAAAATGTATTTATATTTTTATATCCTAAACCATGTAGATTTCAGAAATTATAATCTAATTGTATTCATAAGGACTTTATTATTTGCATTTAATTCATTCTATTTAGAATAAAGAAACTGCAGAAAAAGTCTAGACATATGTGCAAATTATTTATTTGGATTTCTTGGTCTTTTCTTTAAAAATAGTCAAATTCTTGCACATTTTTTAAAATTAAAACTACATTGACAAAAATTAGGCTTGTTTTATAAAATAAGCATCAATAAATAATATGAGAAATTAGTTACTTTAATAAAAAAACAAATGTTTCTTTTTTCTGTTTCTGCTTATTTCTTACATGTTCTCTTTAGCTTTTCATCTTTTATTCTGTTTCTACATTAAATACAGAAACAACTGGACTTTTTTTAGGCAAAACATTAAAAAAACTGAAGTTCTTTTAAAGTTTCGAAATTATATTCCTGACGATCAGCGGGATATAATTCCATGACCTGGAATCTGCAGGTCATCCTGGAAGGTGAGTGTGCAAAAAAAGCGAGACGCAGAAGAGGGAAAAAAATAGAGGGATGGCACGATGGACAGGGTGAGAATGCGGATGCTAACTGTGATGTGTCTGTACTCTTCTTGACACGACTCTGTGACATTCCAGTGCAGGACTCCTTCATGTCCGGAGAGGAAAAAGAGAGGGAAGGAGAACGATCCATCAACAATGCCCATTGAGTTACTGTGAGGCAACAGCTGGTGGGATACGCAGTGACCTTAAGGCGGTCTATTCAGGTCTGGACGGGCGCCTCTCATGGCCCTGCTGCTTTTATATCTTTGGAAGTGGATGGATGGTTTGGTCCCATCATGCAAACAGAAGAGAGACAGTCTCCACCAAAACCAGTCCAATCAGAAACCACAGAGCATCAAACTGAATTAAAGTTTGGAAGAGGAGCCTTTCGTCCTCTGATGGAGATAAAACTGAATAACTGTCAGATCTTTTGTTTCACAGACGCACTGAGGTGAGGCTCGGCCCCAGAAGGGAGGAGGGGGGATTAGTTTCTCAAGGAGACGCAGGAATCATACACGGCTTCAATGCAAGATAATAAAAATGTGATCAACCAGGCAGAAAAATACTATATGGAGATTAAAGATGCTCAAAATGTGATGTTGGGTATGAGGAGTGTCTGGCTGCTGGAAGTGTGCTTTCAGCCTCTCTTTGAAGATTCCACAGGCATTTCCCAGCGGCCCTCATGCCTGTCTTTGAGATCAAACCTCGCTGGCAAAGCCACCATAAAACGATATGTCAGTCAGGAGTGGGGAAAGGGATGCCTGCTTGACTGTGATTGATCTGCCATGGTTTCTTTATTCCCCCTGAGACTTGATACATCCAGGCTCCAGATTCCGTCTAATGAATAGCACCGACTATCCCACCACATTACATCCTCTCTCCGATGCCATTTCCACCCGGTGTGGCACATTCAGGCGGCCCCATCACGGACGGCGACATGCTGCAATATAAAATTAAAGCACCAGATTCCGGTTCCAGGAAGCAGAGGCAGAGGGGCTTGCCAACCAATCACATCGAAGGACATCCAACTCATTAAAAGTTAATGAAACCTATAAACGTGGCGCGCCAGCGATTCATTTAAACCCCCAATCCAATCTCCTCTCTCTGCAAAGGCAAACAAGCCTGTGTGCCCCCAGTGCTGTCCTCGGAATAACAAACTACGGAATATTTTGTCCTGCATATGTTCTCCTATGCGCACACTGATAGGATATCTTACATTTGGACTTGTCCAATTTAGAACAAAGCAAAGGGTGGTGTACTGCATTGGTAAAAATCTGTAATCTGCTTTTTGAGTTGAATTTAATGCATTTGCCTTACACCGCACTGCTTGTCGGGAACGGCGGCAATAGATATGGCATTTCAACATTCATGAGAATCACTGACATTCAAATAATGTGCTCATTTTAATACCATACATGAGTGAAAGCCAAATCTGTGTGAAAAAGCTGTTTATACATCTTCCTGTTCAAAGCGAGGGTCTTGATCCGTACAGACGGACAAGGCCGATGTGACTCAGAGCCTTTTTCTTCAAACCAATCTCTGTCACACAAAATCTACCCTGTTTCTAATTTGATAACAGCCTATTAAGAGCAATAAAATTCCACTTTACTGGTGTCAAAATCTAAATCCACATCCCCTCTTGTCTGTTTCACACAACTCTTGTGTCTTGTATTGCTTCCCTCGGGGGATTCAAATTAAATTCCCTGCATGTATAGTGCCACAGTCAGCTCGCTAATGAATTCCCATACCCTGACTGGAATCAGATTAATCCCTGGTTTAATTCCATATAAACGGCTGTGGTATTTATAATGGGAAGACGGATGCTCAGTGGAAGGATTGAGGAAAGCTGGGAGGTGCCTATAAGGCTGCTGAGCAGATTATGGTGAAGGATGAATCCTGTATGTTTTCCCCGACAGCAGAGTAGTCCCCTGATACACACTATTTAACCCTCGCCTGCTTGACGCTGACAGAAACATCACTGTGTTTGTCACCTAATATCCTTCAAGATTAAGGAGTCAACTGGCAGATTTATTGGTCGGAGACCCTTATCTTGAAGTGGACAATAATGAGATAAAGTGTGAAGATGCACACCAGCGAGGTCATACTGCTACGTTTCTGCAACTATGCAAATTTTCACTGACCTCCTCATTTATGCAAATATTTGACATAAAAAGAAACATGGGGCAGTTTTTGGTTCACTAAAGTCTGTGCTGACAGGTAGTTTGTTAAAAGGCTTATATATACAAATGGTATACCGTAATGTGGCACGGTCACATTCAGCTAATGCCTTTTGGATGCAAATATATTGCTCTATTGTATTAGACCATAAGGTGGTTCAGAGTGCAGTTAGGTCTGTAACTGACTCCTCATTCATTCTGGTCAACATGAAAAAGGAGAAATTAGAATTGTATATTTTTGTCTTTCCATAAAAAAGAGCCTGGCTTGAAAAAAGTGTTTATTTAAGATTAATGTACCAGATTTAAAAATTTGCATTGAGCCAGAAGTTTTGTGTCAAAAACATATTTGTGAAAAATTAATGACAAACATATTAAAGCATTATCTGCAGTTAAACTGAGCCAAAAGTTTATTGTTATGTTTAAGCTCTTCCTCCCTCGAGTACCTTGTTCTGAATCTGATTTTAACTGTTGTTTAGTAAAAATGGGAAACTCACCAAATAGGCTGTCTGGAATCACACACGCACACAAGCACGCACACATGCACACACACACACACACACACACATATTCCTTTCAGTAGAAATAAATATAGTAGACCTGTTAAAATTATGATAAAATAAAATAAAAATCCGATTTGGGTCAATTTGGTAAACTGGGTAACATTTGGACAAAGATAACAGTGATGTGTTTAACACAGCAGGGTTGGGCTACTGGGTTACCCTAACCCAAACCCTAACCCTAACCCTAACCCAAACCCTAATCCTAACTGAGGATTTAGACCCCAAATAACTAGGTTAAATTGACCATCGTCTAACGTTTAAATGACCAAAACAGGATTGAGAATAAAAATCCCTGACATCTTTAATTATCAATACTTCCAGTAAGACCATTTTTACTTATATCAAAATTTGCAACTAACTAACTAACTAACTAACTAACTAACTAACTAACTAACTAACTAACTAACTAACTAACTAACTAACTAACTAACTAACTAACTAACTAACTAACTAACTAAAGAGATAAATAGATAGATAGACGAGTAGACAAATAAATAAATAAACAAATACATATTTTAGAAATACTTTTCCTTTGCATTTTAATGAACAAATTAAATAAAATGTGATAAAAAGTATCACATTGTATTTTTTAGTTAAAACCCCAACATTTTGTGTCGCTGCACATCAACAAAATATTTAATTTATGACCCAAAATGAAAGAAACTGACCCAATATTTAATGAAAACAGGACCCCCCCCCCCCCCCAAAAATAAAAAAATCAACCCAGCAGTTTTTAAGAGTGTTAAAAAAACATTAAAAAAGTCTTTAAAGTGGGTTTCTGGGGAAGTTTTCAAACTCAACCTGTTTTTGTTTGGTGATTTTTTTGTATTTCTGCAGAGAAAAATAAAAGATTGTGTCTCAAAAATGATCCCAGATTAATCTTATTTATCAAACTCAAAGCTTGGCTTTGATGAGCTCATATTGACTAAATCTGAGGAAGTAAGAGTGAAAACAAAGGGGGTTAAAAAGTCCCAACATGGAGCTTTTCAGGTCCAAGACTGTGATATACTGCATGCAGTTAACAAGTAATCATTAGCAGGGGATGAATTTAAGGATGACAGACGGTTGTGGAGTCAGTTTGGCAGTTTCAGGGACAGTTTGGAGCCTTTAAAGCTCGGTCCACCAAATGTCTGAACATCTATGGTTTATTGAGGCATCTGTACGCTCACACACTTTATTGCCAAGCTTGGCTCGTGCGCCATACCGTCCTGAAATGGAAGAAAACACACCCACACAAAAGTTTGCTGTTTACCTTCGTTCCACCAAATCCTCGACAGCCGCTTCATACCCCCCCGTCACCATTCACATCATTGTGCTGTCACAACAACTGAACGCATCATTTGTATTTCCGAAACTTTCCCCGCATGTATCCGATACCAAATGTTTGGCAACTAAAAAGAAGAAATAGTGGTGGTGGTGGTGTGTGTGTGTGTGGGGGGGGGTATGTGCATCATTTGCATGGAAACATTTTACCGAACATTTGGTGATAAAAACGCCGGCGTCGGCCCTGAGGCTTAAAGCAATTAATTCAGGATCCTGACATAAACTCTCCAATCCTTTGACAGCTTAGAGCTGAAATAAAAATGCTAGTTCTCCTGGGAACGGCAGGAGATAGCTGGCTCTTTTCTGGACTGTTTGCTCACTGGCCCTGTGAGCAATCTTCCCCAGTCAGAATGAAATGCAAGGACACAAACAATGTACCGGCGAGAGAATGGGAGATGGGGAATGAACAGTTTGGACTATTTGCTCAGCAGAAGGGCAGTCACAATGGCCGGCCCATGGCTTTCCCATGCATCAAGCCTCTTAGTTGTAGGCCTCCCTTTGTTGCCTGGTTTCTTCTTCCCTGGCCAGATAAGAGCCCAGCTGCTATATACTTTTTAATTCCCTTTGTACGCCATACTGTATGGTCATTTATCTGTCTGCTGCGGTGGTGTTGTCTAATTGAACAGGTTATCTTGTGTGTATCTCCGTTGCCCGCATGTGTGCTCGTTTACGAGTTGAATCGTGCCCACTTTGCTATAAAAGGCAAGGTTGAGGCCAGGGGGAGGCAGGGAGGGGGGGTGAGGTCTGACCTTTCCCTTCGTCTAAGGCAGGGAAGCACAAGTCAAGAGCCAGGAGTGATAAAGATGCTGAATTTCATTTGATTTCACACTTAAATGATGAAAATATATCAGTATGCAGAGGTGATTCTGGAACCTGTAAAGACTTTTACTGAAGGGCTTTTGAGGAAAGAATCGACCTGATGGTGACTCCAGCCAGAGGAGAGGGCAAACGAAACTAGTGTAGTGGCTCCGGCCGAGAGAAGGATCCATATTGTGTTCTTTTGTTGTCCCGTGTTGGTTTGTGTTTGCATTTACATTGAGCAGGTTTCTGAGCCGAATGCGTATTCCCACTCAGTCCGTTTAATTCCGTCTGTGTGGCAGGAAGTGGAAGCGGCGCTCCTCCAGAAGCCGAGCCTGCTGAGAGTAAAACAACAATAGCAAAAAGAATCAGAAACCAACAAACAAACAAATAAAAGAAAGATGCTTTGTAGGATCAATACACATACGAAGGAGTGTATTCATGCATGTGAGCAGACACTTGCCAAAATACAAACAC
The DNA here is from genome assembly GCA_006937985.1 of Aphyosemion australe. Taxonomy (NCBI): domain Eukaryota; kingdom Metazoa; phylum Chordata; class Actinopteri; order Cyprinodontiformes; family Nothobranchiidae; genus Aphyosemion; species Aphyosemion australe. The sequence goes on from SSNS01000092.1 coordinate 679,055, forward strand.
ACACACACACACACACACTCACCAAAGCCCATCCCCCTCTGTAAAGGTTGTCGTGTCAGGACCCCTTGGGTGGTCAGACTGAGGATGATTTCGACACATTATGATGTTGTGAAGCAATCCTTTGAAAATAGAGAGAAAGATGTTCACGGGCTGCTTTTACTGTCACATTGGTATAAAAAGCCCATATTGTGGGGGTTGTCTTGGGGGTTTTAATGTATTTGAAGAGAGTGATGATGTGCGGTCACAAAAAGCTTTTTCATTCACAGACGCAGCATGAAAACTGTTTTTTTTTCACCAGGCTGAAAATGCAACCCATAATGACTCCACAATGGTTTATTCTAATGGCTAAGCCCTTAATCTATCAGATCAGATTTCAAAGTGCCAGCAGCTCTGCCAAGGCAGGTCCCAGGAAGGAAAACCCTTTTGTTTGGGGCAATTTCTTTTTTAAATATAAGACCCGATTCTATTCAAAGAGACCCTAATCATAAAATAATAATAAAAATGCATTGTTGACCAATTTTAAAGAGAAACATCACACTGAGTTTTCACATCCACCTTTGGTGCACCAACAGCGCTTTGCCTGCATGTCAAGGATTCAGGTATGGCAAGATAAATAGCTGTCTTATGTGTGCTTGTGAGAGCCAAGCTCCTTGTGGGGTGGTGCTCCCAGCTTCACGCTCCAGCAGCGCTGAAATAAAGCTCTGTTCGAGGCATTTCAACACCGCTTAAGGTTGTCCGCTGCCGTGTAATTTATGAGTTGAGAGGACTTGGTTTGTAAAGTTAACTACGACCTACAATCTTCCAGCATTCATGGGTGGAGAAAAGAGCCGCAGTGAGTCATAGGAAACTTACAACACTCCTCCAATTATCTAAAACTGTGGTGGTCTGAGGGATGCCTGTAGCTCTCAGGTGTGTGGTTCAGTTGCTAAACGTGGAGGTGACATGACCTAAAAGTAATTGGACGTGCAGGTACTTCAACAGGTTAGATGTTGTGTCACCTGCAGGTCAGTGTGGAGCAGGTATGACGGATTTAGGAGCATCTCACATTCAGGCCTCTCAGTGGGTGGTCATTTAGATCACATCAATAAATGAATGCATATACAAGTCTGTATAACACACACACATTAAATATCCTGTTCAATAACTTTGAAGTAAAACAAAATTAGAAATAGCAGAAATTGCAATTATTAGCACATTTTAGGGTCTTTTAAAATTTCACCTTTAATGTTAGATATCATATATATGTAAAAAAATCTAACTAAATAAAATAAATAAAAGAGAAAAAGCAAACATAAAACTAAATACTAAAGCTTTATAGAAAAACAAAAATGTTTTTATTATAATAAAGGTAAAAATGCCAGGAAAAATTCATTATGTATCTGATGTTTGGCCTTTGTTGACAATCATGCTTTATTGCTTTAAAGGGAAATTATACCACATGTTATCTGTTGAGTCACATTAAACTGCATCATAAAATGAAATATCTGTATTTTATTCTCATAAAACACACTTATAAAAAGGCAAACAACAATTTGAATTCATTTAAAATAAATGAACATCTCCACCTTAAAAAGGCTAATTAAAAATACCTAGAAAGTTAATTTATTGTAATTCTTGAAATTAAATTTACTATTAAATTAGTTTAATTTCCTTGTTGACAAAAATACCTGAAAAACGAATTTTTCTCTTTAAAATTAAAGGTCTCATAAATATTTTGAATCAATTTAAATTTAATCTTAAATTTTGGAAAATGTGATCGCAATAATTAATAACAATAAAAAGTACATATATGTAATAAAAAAATCTTGTAAATTGCTTTAAAATATTTTTATTTCCAGTCTTTAAGGATTAAAAACATACTGGTTGTGGGGTCAGTGCAGCGCTCCTGTTCTGGGTTAACCTAACTACTGGTGACTGGTCAATGTGACCCAGACTATTTACATAACCCAATAAAAAACAACTGTTGTGTCACTTTGAAATCAACAGTTTTATATAATATATAAAAAAATTCTTTTGAAAAATAAAATATGGAAAAATTATTACAAAACCTATTATTTATTATTTGAAGATTTGTTATTTTAGTAGATGAAATGTTTTTTTATTTTTATGTATTGTTTAGAAAAAAGTAGATTTTTAGGCTGCATTTAAGGATTTTGTTTAATTTCTATAAAAAATTTCTATTCTCAAGCAGACACCGTTCAGATTAGCTTTCTGCGAATGTCAACACCCAGTAAACACCTTTGACACACACGCTTGAATGCGACGGGCGAGTTAACTAAACATTCCTGGGTGTTCCTTTTAAAAGTCTCCCACTCACCCACCAGGCCGCACTGACCCATCTCCTAACCGCACCTATAAATCAGAGTTATGTATTTAGACCCAGCGTGCCTTCATTTAGCACATTTAAGTGCATTAAAATGAAGGAATTGTTCATTTTTCAACAGAAACTTTCCTGTTTCCGTCGCTTAAAACAGAATAAAACAATGCTCCATGAGGATTTGGGAATTTGGGAGTATAATTCCAGCCCCGAGCTTATCTGCACACCCAGACTATTTGAGTGTTTTGAGATGCGGGCTCCCCGAGGATGGATCGAAGGCGTCCAAGTAGAACTGCACATCAAATAAATAGGAGGAAGGGATTTATATGGACGCTGTGTCTCTGTCAAACAGGGCTCTGCTGACTGAAGTGATCCCCACGGCCCGAGTGGAGGAGAGACCGGAGAGGAGGAAGCCTCGGAGGAAAGAGGGATGACTCCGGAGGAGCCCGGCTCATGCGTTCGCACACACTCACATAAAAACTCCTCACACAATGTCCCTCTCAGTCCTGGGTTGTGACCGGCCCGTGGCATTGCCCAGGTATGTCAGCTATGTTTGCCAAGCCATCCATCACCAGAACTCCTTCCCTCCTGAAACAGGAACTTTTGTTTGAAACATGTACGTATTAAACCCATCCTTTGACTCCACTCAAATGAACTCATTTCTCTACAGGTGAGATAGAGAATTTATTAATGTTTTGTTTTCTTTAGCTTTCTTTCATTTTGACGTTCCAGGGTGAGAACATGCAAGCTTTAGAGTACAGTTTCGGGACATCAGCGGCTCTTATCGCTGGTGACCAGGGTTAGCAAATAAACACGCTGCAGAGAAGTCGAGCTGAGTGGAAACAAGGGAAAGATTTATGATTGCATGACGCTCACACATGAAAAAGAGAATCTTTTGCTTTCATTTTCTGTTTAAATCTGTGCATCAAGTGGAAGTTTGTGCAAAAACAACTACTCAAATTTAATTTATTCACCGTTTTTTTTTTTGGTCTTATAGGTGTCATTGGTGGTCTTGAGGATGCATTGTCTAGGAGAAGCATGCAAACGGACTGCAAACATCTGAAAAGAAACCAAAGAAAGGGCTGGAATGTTTGCTAACGCAGCTAAGTTTGGTGAGTCGGAGCCTCGCTACTTCCCCTGAAACACGGCCATCGTTTATCTTTCGACTTCTCTGAGCGAGAGAGCAGATATCACTAAAAGTGCCACGTTAATGATTGACTCTTGGCACACTGAACATCCCAGACTGAGTGGCCACTTTGCCTGCACTTGTGCTGCATTTTCAGCCGTAAATGTTTGTGGTCCCTCTGCCCTCCTCGAGTCCCATACAGTATTATTAGCACTGAGGGGGGAGAGAGAGAGAGGTTAGGGTGGGGTCAAGACTTAGTTTCAATAAAGAACCGTTGGCATGCTGAGGTAAATGGAAGATAAGAGTTTGTCTGCGACCCTTTTAGTGCTTTATATGAATGTGGCTGAGCAAACCTAATCTCCCTTCCAGATAGATTTGGCTTCTCTTTGTGGAAGCAACTTCTTGCGTTTGTGCCCCCCCCCCCTCCATGTTTCTAAAGCCCACTTTGAGATTCGTGAAATGAGTCCTGGACTTTTTACTGACGGTTCAAGATGGAGAGCAAACTGAGATTAAGGAATCTTAATTAATTGAGGGGTTGTTGAAATGGACTCCAGAAACAAAGACCTGCTGTACTTATTGCCATCCTGCCAATCAGTGACAATACTGTAATTGTGAGTTCTTTGAACACACCACCAATGAGCTCCAGAGGATAGTTGGCTGATCTTTTTACACAGCAGCAGCACTGGGATTTTTAAGTAAAATGAGAATAAATCGCCTGATCTGTTCACTCTGTCTTCTGCAGATGGATTTTTGTGCAACTGGACACGTCCTCCTGTGCATCGGTCAACCTGAAAGCCGCTTCCTGCCGATGTACTTGGCTATATCTGCGTCTGACCTGTCTGCCGTGTGTAATATCAAAGCCTCCGTCAGCGTGGAGCTGAATGGGAACAAAAGGGAGGCCTCTATTAATGATTAACTGTTCTAAAAGCCCCGGCTTTTGTATTCCCATGGTGCCCAGGCTATCTGGCTGCCATGTGACATGCTCACAGCATTTTTCGAGCAGATTGGGGGAAAGCTAGTGAGCAAACACAGGTGCTTTGGAGCAGCGTTGCCGACGCTGTCAGGGACAACCACAAACAAGAGCAGCTATGCCTGGCTAAATGAATCCCCACCCCTCCCAGCGCCATCATCACCTCCACCCCCCAGCTCTGTCACCAGCTAACTTGTTTGCTAGCTCCCTATAGCTTTCTCACTGCTTTCTGCACAGTCCACCCCCCCTCCATCCGTCCTGCACGAACCCAGTGTCCGCTCCGAAGCTTCTCACACTCTCCAAAGAAACAAACAAATAAAAGTGAGGACGGCCGACCATTTCTTTGAGGTGGTGGCATTTGCTGTGGTCATAGTGGGAGAGCAAACAAATTAATAGTGTCCATGTTTTCACTTTCTAAACTAAACTAAATGTCTTTTAGTTCAAGTGGGGCAACTGGGCTGACCCTGGTGTCAGATGCTGCGTAAAGGTTGCACGCTCTTGCACTTGAGATGCTAAGAGGAGGCCATAAGAAGTGAGTATTGGTGCACATGAACCTTGCACCTTTAAGTTGCATAATAATAAATTATACCAGAGCAGGTACTTTGGCAGCGATCTTTAAAGAAAAGATGCATGAAAGCTCTTAACCTTTTCATTAGAGTGACAGAGACTGCTGTGTCGCTCAACTTTGATAAGACAATCAGATGATGGGATGGCGTTATCTTAACACGGCTTTCCGGCTGGAAGACAAATGAACAGTGTGTGATAACGGGGGAACAAAAGCTCGACTCTCATTCGCAGGTTCCTCCAAGACGAGGGGGAAAAATTATCAGAGTGGAAAAATTCAAGATGGGAGAAGACTGTTATTTCATTTTCAATTTTGTACTTGAGCCAGGTCACAGGAACAGCTTTATTTTTATCACTTAAATACTTCTATTATCTCCTCCTGGCTTCTGGATTTGACAGCCCGTGATTACGTGGTCTTGTAAACCAGTTATCACCGAAAGAGATGATAAAAATGTTTCAAAACAAACAATTCAAATAAACAAGAGAGGAAATTAAGTTGTAAAAGTGGGAGATGCTGAAAAAATAAAGGCAGACTGGTGGAAATGTTGTCTGTATTTAACATAAACGGATGAAAACAGAAAAAAAGAGAGAAAAAGTTTCATTTGGACTGTCTGCAGATCCGTGAAACATCACTTTTGTTTGGAATTTCTGACTTTTGTAGCCAAATTCTCAGTCGGAGAGAAACGTGTATACTCAAGGATTCACACAAGGTTTTGTTTGATCTTTTCCTCGGAAAAATGATTGGGAAAAATATTGGTTCCCTGGCAGAAAACATTATCACTCAGTGGAAAATGAAACAGAAGAAAGAAATCCTTTTAAAATTATTGTGGAAACTACTTAAATAAAGAGGAATTTTTTAAAGAAAATGTGTTGTGTGTTATTTGGAATATCCTTTTTCAACACTTCATTTCCAATTTTCCAAGAAAACTATAATTAAAAGTCGAATTGCACGTCGTCAGACCATAAGAGTCTGAAATCTATTGGCAGGAGTTGATCTCATCCCTGCAGGGATTTAGCCTTTTCCTGGCCGTGAGCGGAGTCTGATCAGAGGAGTTACACGTCCACACTTTTAGAAGTCTGACTGTAATCGCAGGCCGGTGGGCCGCGGTAAAGTGTGGGGGCCTGGAACTTGGAGAGGGATTTGAGACAACATCTTTGTTGCCTTCTCATTGTACGACGGTGAAAGTCGTCCAGACTCCTCTCAGACCTCGGTTCAGTCAAAGAAAAGTTGTTCAGTAATGAGGTAAGACATGAAAGCTCCACGCGTTGAAAGGGCTCGTTTGATCTTGCCAGGCACAATGGTAAAATTTGAAAAGAGCAAAGTGTGCTTTAAACAGCACTGCACCGCATTAACCTCTTGTCTTTTGACAGGTCCACACCTAGAAAGATGTAATATTCCCCTGAATGGAAAACATAGCTGATGAGTAATGGCCTCCGTGTGGAAGCGGGAATCTTTGTGCTAATTCTGCCTGCTGCTTTCATTCGTCGGCTGCTCAAGAAACAGATGGAGTCAAAGCTTTGTCACAGCTCTTTTTGTGTTTTCTTTGCAACTTAAACCTTTTTTTAACATTAAAATATAAAAAAAGCAAAGAACTTTCAAGCAGAGATTCATGAATGTCACGACATTTAAAGTAGCATCATAGTGAAGAAAAGTTAAACCGTTCTCGGCAGGAGATTGGAGATCCTTCCCAAGCTGACAGATTACCAAGCAGTCAGCCATGGCAGTCACGGGTCAGTGCAGGCCGACTCCATCCCCAGACTCTGTTAACTAAGTGGGCCGGCACTATCTCTCTCCATCCGCCAGACGGTTTGTTGACTCCTTAAAGAATGCTAATAAAACACATCCCCACTTTTCCAGAGCCCGTTCTAAACCTCAGAGGTGGCAGCTGTAAACTTTTGGTTATTTAATAAAAACTTTTAAAGAATCTGTTTATTCACAGTTGGAAACTGTTCTTTGAGCCTCTATATAGCATATGACATTTTGTTTGTGCTCAAGATGAGTGTGGACGAGCAAAGGTCAACATGACAAGGAGAAAAACCACTATGGATCTATCTGGCATTCATTTATGGCCAGGATATTCCCAGTACATCCTGGAACGTGAGTGGTGCTCCAACATTCTTCTTTATTGTTTTCCTCTTGTCCAACAAGAGCGTTAGCAGCTCAGGGTAACGTTAGCAGTAGTTTGGCCTAGCATTGGCACTGGTTCAGGCTTCCGTTAGCAGTAGCTCTGCCCGGACCACACTGTGCGTTTTTCGGCCATCCTAGACAAATCTCTCGTCGTGAACAGAATCGTGACAAAAAACAGTGAACGTGAAGGTGATTTTAATAGTCTGTGGACGTCCAGTGTGACCAGCTCTGCGACAGCTTATTGAGCACTCTCACGACCAAAGTCAGCCTCCAACAGTCTTCAAGCACTGTCTGAAAACTGTCTGCAATCGACCAATGAAAATGCACCCAGGGAGTGACGCGAACAACAAGTGACAAGAGTTCAACACGAGAGTAGAATTAGCAACATTAGCAACAGTGGAAGCTACACGCAGGCACATGTGGACCACTCCTTTTTGGAGTTCGGTTAGGGTTAATGGCAGTGAGTTTTTTCTCTTTTCAGCATTGTTGTTTTGGTTAGCTGTCGGCTTTTAGTGACGTATGCTTTTCAGGGGGTGCGCTAACCCTAACCCTAGCCCTAGCCCTAACCCTAACCCTAGCCCTAGCCCTAGCCCTAGCCCTAGCCCTAACCCTAGCATGTCCTGCTGGAGCGAGACATTGTGCAGTTTGGTTCTCTGAAATCTTAGGCCATACAGTGTGCCACCTTTCTGGAGTCTTCACAGTGTGACATGAGCCGTCCTGTGCAACAGTTGAAAAACACACAGCGTTGTCTGGGTTTGAGTTTATTACGTGTTAAACCAGATTTTCTTGGAACAAACCGTTTCTCCCTTGCCTTTTCAAGATGACTAATTTGCATAGAAAGCATGTCGGACACAGATCTGACTTTTTGCTATGCCACATTAGATACCCCAAGCTGCCTATATTAAACAGCAACAAGCTAAATGTGGTTTTAAATTGTACTCCCCCTTTTAAAAAGTAAAGTTCTAAGACTTTTCAAACAGCTAAATCCTTCACAGTCTCACATCTGAACTGTGATGCCCGCTGGCTTGCACCACATCACCATCAGTTCATTTTCCACATAAGACAAAAGGAAACCTGCTCAGGTAATGGAGCCACTCAGAACAAAATCTGCTCGGGTGGGAGACCTCTGTGCTCCTGCCGTCACGCCTGAACCACAGTCAATGACAGACACACAGCCTGACGCCTCTCCTAAAGCACAAAAATATAAAGAAACACGTCCGTCAAGCTGCCAGAAGCTTCCAATAACCAGCTATTCACTCAAATGTCTCTCTGTCTCCTTTATGAATACAGCTCGTGTCCCTCGTGTTCAATTACCTGAGTCAACATGGATGTATTGAACCCCAACATGCGAGTCAAATCATAAAGTGTATATACAAGAGCAGGGATGTTCTGGCTGTCGCAGCGGGGCGGTGAAAATTACACCGGCTCAGGAAGTAAACAAAGTGGTAATAAATGACGGCCATAAAACAAAAAAATAAAAAAGGAGGGGAGAATAGTTGTTTCTGTCCACCTGTTTGACAAAAACATGTTGATCTACTTCACATTATTGCATCCCGTAAATTTAATTGAATTGATAAAATAAAAGTCTGCGTGCCACGTTATTGTGAAAACGTGTGTGTGTGTGTGTGTATTGCGTGCATGAGACAGCTGCTGCTTTTTTTTTGCTACACACTCACACACAAAACACACACACAGACGCACTTAGGTAGCAGCTGGGCAGGCTCACCTGTCATATTAATAAAACTAGACAATCCCTTCCATCAGCAGCGGAGCTGCAGCACCACAGGGCAAAGCAGAAAGAGAACAAAAGAGCAGGAGAGGCTAAAGGCTGTGAGGAAGAAAAAGAGCAGAAAGAGTTAGTGCACGCTGAGATATATTAGAATTATGGAGCATAAAAAGACCCTGGCGTCAGATTTGTTTGGATTAGTGCAGCTTCAACTGATTAGAAACTACTTTTTTATGCATTTAGAATCACCATTATTTTAAACGTATTAGGTTTAATAGGAGTAAATAAAACAAGGAAAAGGGTATAGAAATGTAAAAAATATTTTCAGACCAAAAAGTTGACATTAAAACAGTAAAATGTCAAGACAATATAGATTTAACCTTAAGAAATAAACCTGACTCCTCTTTAAGTAAAATTGTATGCTGAAAGAAGTTTTACATTATTCTGCCTGATCGAGGAAATCCACTAGAATGAATGAAAGTATTAAATGAAGAGGAGACAACTCTTTCTTCAATTATTTAGTTGTTTTAGTTCTTGTTGCCCCTCAGGGTGTGCAACAACTGATTACAGGTGATTTGTTCACCTCTAGTTGCATAATTTTCTTCTCCTGCAGTCAGATTTTGTTCCGTTAGCTCTATTTCACACCCAGTTTACCAAACAAAAGACCGTCACCTCAAAGAAAACGAGCCATCCAGCGATAATCATGCATCTACAACAACAAAAACACATTTGTTTAGCTCATTTTCAACACATTACAAAGAGCCCTAATATTGATTATTTCATTAAGTCAAATGTTACAATCACTAACTGTATTTGGCTGCAGCTGAATTGTTTGAACTCTTATTTAATTGTCTTTAATCTGCCCTGATTGGTCAGAAATTTGCTCAAAAGTGGATGCTTGTTTAGCAGCTGCTCAGTCTTTGTTTGAGTTGAGTCAACCGAACCCAGAGGCAGGTAGTAGTAAAAGAAAAACATGGTAATTATAGAAAAAGCTTTCATTATCAACAAAGTGTTTCAATCTGCTCAGGAGGAGAGAGAAAATAGCTGCCTTTGGTGTGGGTTGGCTCTAGGAAACGTATACACATAAAAGGTGCATCAAATAAAAAAAGAAACATCCCTCGAGCAATTTATGACACTTATATACAAAAAAGAAACAACACAAAAAACAAACATATTGAGGAATAAAATATAAAAACACACACAAAAAGCATATTTCTTGTGTTATATTTGCTTGTGATCACTAGATTTGAATAAAAATATACAGGAAAAAAAGATAAATATGCATCATATTTTATTCAGGTAGTAACAAAAAAAATCTGTTTTTGTTTTATTTCTGTGAAGAATTAAATCTCTAACACTCATTTCCCTCCTCATTTAATATATATATATATAAATAAAGAAATAACTTCCCTTCTTTTGGGGAATCAATTAATAAGCACACAGGGGTGCCCCTAGAGGTGGCCGGAGGGGCCACGGCGATTGATAGTTATAAAAATAACTATCAATAGCTTTTGTTGATGCTTTCTTTAAGACAGCAATAGATGAACTGAACTGTTCTTAAACGCTAAACAATACATTTTTGAAAAAATAAGTTGAAATTAATGTTTAAATTGTTGTCTTTTTTCCTGAAATATTTGTTTCTCAAATTTAAGTTGAATGTGTTTGATGCATGTTTCTTTTTAATGAAAGAGAATAAAGGAGCATGCAATGCACAGCCACAAGCTAAACGCTCCCAGAGTTTGGTGCATCACCCCAAAATATTTACTAGTGGCCCCCCTATGAAACTTTTCTGTGGGCACCACTGCACACACAGACTGATAGAAGAGAATAACCCTGTAACACCTCTGTCATTGTGTTTGATGTTCTGTCTTTATTTGGAGTTTGGATGATTAAGGGTGAATGTTTCTGCTTGATCAGAAAAGACTTTGGATGGAGAGCAGTGGCCGACCAGTGGGAGAATAAGAGTCAGAGATGCAGAACAATATAGGGTGGTAGAAAAGGACAACCGCTCTTCCTGAAAGCCCCACATCTATCAGAGAATGCAGTACCAAAGACGCAGCAGCTCCTCCTCTTCCATTAACCCCTTGATCTCCACGGTTGCCCAGGTAGCGATGATTCACCGAAGCCACTGACAGCTGCTCCATGGGTGGGATCTTGTGTGTTTACTTTTACCTGCAGAGAACTCATCCTAAAGCCAGTGAAAGCTCCGATGTGTCATAACTGACAGCAAAATGAAAACACTCTCACAGACTCACAGGATCATCTGACAACCCAGTCAGTTAGCAGCTCATTAATCTGGGTCTGCATTGTCATCAAAAGTAAAAATTTATCCTTTTTCTTCACATTTAAATAAATTAAATTAGTGTAGCATCCACAGAGCTTTGTGATCAATAGGCTATGCATGATTAAGCCGATTCTGGGTGGATTCCCAAAACGTGTCCAAGGAAAGAAATAGGAAATGCTCCATAAAGAATCTTTTGAGACAGACTGACAGCACCCAGTGAGTGAGCACCAATTTATGGACGCAGGGACAATAAAGAAAGTTCCCAGTGTTCATCCGAGGCCAGTGAATCCAAAATGAACTCTTTTTATGAGGCTGACTCTGCCTCCGTGATGGCGCTCGCACAAAGAAGCCAACAAAGAGTGGCAGTAAAGGGGGAGTTGTGACAAGATAGCGGCACAAAGAAAGAATCAACTTTCACGTGGCTGAATGCAGGCAGGAGCCTTGGCCCAGCTGTTTTTAATGGCAATGCATTGACAGAAGGGGAGGCTATTTTTACTCGTGCACTTCTTTCAGACACGCACACAAAACAGCCTTTTCACCGAGCTTTGTCAGTAACCTGCAGTGACCTGCATTGTCGGAGCGTCCTGGACAAAAGCTGCAGGAGGAGTGGGATACAGGGGCGTCTGCAGCTGGAAGACCTGTCCCGATAGACCCACGGACCTCCAAGACGGACGACTAAAAATTCTGCAAAACTATTCAAGTCAGCACAGAAGCTACGCTAAAACTGCTACAATTCAAACTAAATAAATGTCTTAAATGTCTGTGCAAACACACACACACACACACACACACACAGAAAGAAAGAATGTACAAACAAGTCAGAAAACAAAAGGCCTCTTGTAACACGGCTTGGGATCTTGATGAAAAATTCAAACAATATTAAATAGGGAGTGTCAACAGCAGACACACTCCTGCTGAGGGCCCTTCAAACAGACAGAGTAACTCGGCACACACATTACGCCGCCACAATTCAACCTCTTAGTGTAATGATGATGGCAGCTTTAACTGGGGCACAGCTTTTAAAACCACCTCTGCTGCAAGCTCTCTCCTGCAGCGAGGCGGGAAGTTAAAGCCGAAGGATTCAGAGCTGCTGAGTCCGGGCATGCCACCTCCTCCAGGTCTGAACGTCACGGGCCACCTGCATTCTTTGCAACTCCTGCTTGCAGCTCTGTTGACCACTTCATCAGGAGTCACACTTCTGGAGCACAAAGATTAAGATATCAGTGTTGAAGGATTCTAATCGTCCTGCCGCTCAGCACGGAGCAGTAATGCCTCCTGACAAGTGAGATTTGGGGCCAGACGTCAGGTTCTCATATCTGTCATTGATCCTTTATCTGAGAGAAAGAAGAGCTGCTGACGTGAATGTGTGGATACTACTGAAGACTTGGAATAAATAGAAAAATTGGAGGTATTTGCTTGAAATGAAGCTTCTTGGAGGAGCCTATTGTAAGGACAGGGTTTGAGAAGTCACATTATTCAGACTTTTTTGTAAATTGCTGCAACTGTTGATGAAAAACTGCAAATTTGTGACATTCTCCATTTCCTCATGAGAGATTCAGTGTTAAAGGAGAAATCTGGAGTTTTCCGCTTGTCAGGTATTATGTTTAACTTTTTAGAAATCTGTAAACTGTTCTGTGACGTAATGTAGGCAATACATCTTTTTATTTATTTCCACTGTCCCATAGAACCTCATGTATCACCCCTCAGCATTAACAAACATCATCCGCTGACTGAGTGGTGTTTACAAAGATGCGAAGACACAATGCGAATCATGGAGCAGCTACAACCGCCTTCACAGCTACAAAAAAATACAGATTCCAAGACTTCCTGCTTCTCTTCAAATAAATGAAAAAAATAAAGAAAAGCCCAAAGACTAAACTCACTGAAATGGGCCTCAAAGACTGGCAAAGAGTTGACCTGTTCTTCAACCATTGAAGGATCTCTGCGTTTGACTTGGATGTCGTGCAGATGCAGAACTGGCAACATTTTCTATTGAGTAAGTCTTTAAATTATATATGAATAAACAGCATAATAATTGTAATTGTAGAGCTGTGCCTATGAATGAGAGGCGTGGTCTCCAGCTGTATCACAAAGCAGGGGAAGCAGGGAGAAGGGATTAAATGTGCAATACATTTTTCAGTCTCTAGGCAGTGCCTTATGACAAAATACTCAGGATTTCTGCTTTAATGTGATGTTGCTTGAATTTCCATCAAGTTACAAATTTTGCAAGACCAACAGCACAAAATAGCACATGTTACACATAACCGATAATAATGGGCATCACTTGTAATCAGGCAAATTTTGGCTGAATTGCAATACAAAAATTAGCATTAGTCGTACATTTTGTTTGCAACTATATCAAATGTCCCACATGACCCAGCCATGTATCAAATATGTTGCAAAAATATCAGTTGTTGAATTAAAACTGAAATTTTACATATTTTCCCTCAAGTCTGTCTCCAATGCTCTTTAGATACCTGCAAAAGCACACTGACATTCCATTGGCAACATTTACTTATGATGTAAAAACAAACTTCAAACTATCAGGATGATGTTCGACCATGTGCCCAAATTTATGTGAAGAAGTCCAAACTTTTCTTTCAAGGTGTTCTTGAGATTTCCTATGAACACAAAACCAGTAGAGTGCCCCTTTGAGGCCGTGTGTGGAACGCCCTGAGAGTTTCATACCACAGCTAATCCAAAATAGGAACCTTGCCATTAAGAGAGCTGTTAGTAACTGTGTATCCGGCTCCACAGCAGGGTCAGCAGCTCCACCACCTGTAGGCAGACTGCTAGGGAGGGGCACGCCGAGCTGCGGTCAGACACAGGAAGCGGAGGCAACAGGTGCACTGTTATCACCTCCATGGAAACGTAATGAAGTCAAATGACAATCAGCAGGAAATGAGGCAGCACAGCCCCTCTCTAAAGCAAGGAACAATATTTTAATCATGCTGTATACGATCTGAACGTTGATAGAAGCTTCTAACTCTTTGACACAGTCGAGATAAATCAGTTAACTTCTGCGCCTTTGCAGTTGTTTCCCTCGTGTTTATGAGCAGACTCAAAGTGGTGTGACATTTACAGGAGTCGGCTTTGAAGAGGGGCCAACTGCTCTGAGAGCCGTAAAAGAGCCACCTGCCTCGCCTCACCTGCCCTTCTGCAGAGGCTTAGTGAATAAAAACTCCCCAGACCGTGCCTGGTAGCAACTGTACAGAGCAGCACACCTTCAAAATCCCCCCCCAATTTTGGCTCTTGCAACAGACAGAAAAGAGGACGTAAAGAAAAAAAAAGAGCTCTTTTCCTTTCAGTGTCTCCCCTCGGCTAAGTCTGGGGTAAGTCCGCTAATCCTGCTTGGTGTGATGACTCACAACGGGTGTGGTCAATGTGTTCCCAAAGATATCTTTTTCACAGCCTGAATGTAAATAGAAATGTTTATGTTGGCTTCCAGAATCATGTTGTGTGGCATTTAATAGTTTCTAACGGTGCCTGAGCAGCCCCTTGTATACGTTTGACATATAGAAAACAGCCAACGCTGTTTGTTATGTTTATTAGTTTTTTTCTGGATTTAGGTGTGTTGTATGAGTGGGTGTGTTTTCCCAGAGTGTGTGTGTGTGTGTGAAGGGGAGAGAATTGGGCCAGTTGTCCCACCTAATTGTTATTGCGCCTGTGTTTGGTCTGGAGACGGTCAATAGGAATCAGCAGTGAGCCCGGTGGTTCTGGCGAGGGGGAGCGGGTTATGGAGCGCCGTGTCTCCCACTCCTCAGTGTCTTAGTTGTAATGCATCCCTCCACTAACAGGGATCAAGGTATTAGGGATTCAGGTTATTTGTATTGATTTTATGTGCTGTCATGCTGGGCTCGAGGACGCCCTCATATTTGTGGAAATTGCAAATTCCACCTCAGAAATGTCACCAGCGTTTAATCTCTTCTTGAGTGGTCAATATGGGACCCTCGCTCTGGTCCGACCACGTTTATTAAACAGAGATCAAGCGTTCCCGCGGTTACCATGACACCACGCGGGATGGAAGGAGATTGGTCTAGCACGGTTGGCAACATGGGAGTGAAGAAGTTCAGCTTCAACGTTAATAACTTCTGATAAGATCCGTGGTGGTGGTGGTTATGAAACTGCACATCGATAGAGTTGACTCTGGATTAAGTTGGAGTAGTTCTAAAAGATATTAGAGACTTTAGACACCTGCAATCAGTGCAGAAAGTCAGAGTGATTTATAATATTATTGCAAGAAAAAAGTTCATTAACAATACTGGAGCGCCGCTTGTTGACTGAGGTCGGCGTCGTTTTTCTAAGAGGACCCTTCAAGGTCCATAAAAGCAAACGGCTTTGTTGCATCGGCCAACATTTGCATGCCATTATCATCTTTGCTTTATTCATGTCATAGCAAATGTTTCTCTTTCTCCAGTGTTTACAGGAATGGCCGAGTCCTCCTGCCCCCCCAGCCACCACACTCTTCTCCCTCCATGCGCCACAATCAAATTTACTCTGGCTTGAGTACACGTTTAGTGGGGACCATTTGTTTGAGGCAAACACTTAGGGCCTTCGTATGTCATTGACCAGTGTCCACAAATATAATCCTATCAAGTTCAATCTTAGGATGTCCGGCGCCATTGTTTTCCTAATGCAATAAATGAAAAATAATCTCAATTTTCTTGTTTTAATAAGGTGTAATCCTTGTTTCTTTGGAGTCTATTATAAACTTCCTGAATTCACCTCTTTGCTCTATTTGACTGAACGTGATGGAGGAGGACTCATTGTGGAAATTGTGATTGTTTAACTGAGATCCTGCTGTTGACATAAACCACACTAAGTATTTACAGTACGAGCGGAGGAACGGCACAGCTAACAAACACAAACCTGCCGGCGTAGACGCACCCTTTCCTGCTTGTTGATAAACCCCTGCTTCTTCCAAAAGCCTTCAGTTGACATGTACCTACAGAGAAAGCCTTAGCAAAACAAGCAGGACCCTTGTAAATATGCAGTGCCCAACAGTGGCACACGCAGTGTTGGCTTACATACTGCTAGTGGTGTTTTTCTTTTTACCTCCAAATTTGCTCGGAAAACTAATCATGGCCTGATAAAGCCCATGGTAAATATGGGAGAGATTGACACCCACATGTCAAAGTTTACATAGCCAGACAAAGTGTACATATAGGGCAGGGGGACTGTGGGGACTGGACTGGCCTGACATCGGCGAGTCTCCGCCGATGAAACAAACACGTTTGTGAGAAAAGCCACAAAGAATGAAGGTTATTAAAAAAATTGTTTTGGTTTTGTTTATAAAAAGGTGCAGTGTTCAGATCTACCTAGCATCCATACTGTGTGATAAATGAGTAAAAATAGATTTTAGACTCCATGTTGGCTGAAATGCTTTCAGTTTTTCTTTGAAATATAATAAAATAAAAACTCCTGGTAGCCTCTTTCTCACCAGCAGCCATCAGTTTCCCAATTGCTTGATAATCCACAGCAAAGACAGTGCAGCTAACAGAAAAGGTTAACCCCCGACTGATGTGTCTGATGTTAATCTATAGATCAATTAGGGAGAGGCACACTGGGTCAAGCTACAGATATTGCAGCGGCTATTAGTTCCTCTATCTGCCATTATTACACAGTCACATGCTCAAACATTGTGCAGGGTTGGTATGCTAGGCACAGATGCCTAGGGTAAACAGACAGGCCTATGAGGCTTGCTGGAAATATTGATCTGACAGCAGATGGGAACCATGATATCAGCTATTCAGCTTTTTACGTTGTCTGTTTTCTTGTACGATGGAACATTCAAAATAAATGTGCAGTTTTTTCTATAAATGTAATTTTTTACACATTCATTTTCATGTTTGTGCCTTATCACCTCTGTAGCAATCAGGTTACGTTTCTTATGTTTAGTCGACATTTTCCAAATTCATCTCTACAATACACCTAGCTTAAACAACCCAGATGTTTCCCCTCTAAAAGCATTTTAGTCCCTCTCAAAAAAAACTAAACTAAGCTAAAAAAATAAAAAAAATCTTGCATCAGCCTTTTTTGTTGCATTAAGCTGCATCTTTAGAAGGGTAGGGTTGCCAGAAAGAAAAGATGGATTGAAATTTTCCATTACCTCATTCAAAGCCTCCCTTTCAATTGCAGTAAGTTAGCTCAATGGTAAGATATCTGCAAGGAGATGAAATGAAACCTTTTCTACCAGCACGGATGAAGGAATAAAGTTCTTAAGTCTTCTTTCTTTGAATCTGAACTCATTGATATTTTGGGTGATCAAAACGGCTCACGCTGGGAAACATGTCAACAGGGTTGACCCGTTTATTGGCAAGGAATGGTGATTTCTTCCCAAAAGCTGGGAACGAGATTAAACAATCGACTCAGAGTGAAGAGATGCAAGTGCTCTCGGCGGTTATGAATAGCCGCTGCCTATATATGAATTTCAAATCGTAGGACAAGGTTGGGCAGGGTCACATATTTCTTCGTGTTCTCAACAAAGCACCCAACTTGTCCAAATAGAGCTGATGGGTAATCCAGAATTCCTCCCTCCTAAAATCTTGGGATCATCTCAGCAGGGGTACGGAGGCATATTCATGACTAATTATGTTTCTATATCTTGCTGCTCCACCTCTCTGTGTTCACAGCTCCACGGGGATCAATCACGTTGAGCTGCCTGGCCAAACACAATCGACAAGGCAGACGCAAAGCTGGTCCAGCACCTTTATGGCAGGGCCGCCATTCAATTAGTCTTGGTCAGCAGGAGGGGTGATTATTCCAAAATTAGTGATTATTTTCCTGGACAAATAGGTCAGATTGGGGTGTGTCATCCCTTGCAATCCTTGCTGCACACTAGGTCTTCACAAAAGGGGGTTAGAGTCTGGAAAATAGACCATACAGAACACTGCTTCCCCTGAAAGAGCAGCAGTCTCCCCCCACTTCTTAAGGAACCTGCAGCTTGACACAGCCCTCGCTGATAAAGTGGTATTTCCCGCATACAAAGAAGGCATCGGGCTTAGTCCTCAACCCACCCACACCCCTTTCATTCTTCCCAGCAAGAGAGCACAATGAGCATGGAACCTCGTCTTAATCCAAAGGTGGGTTATCACGGTAATCTGATAATACATGCTGATCAAAGTCCATTCAATGCTAATCAGGAGAACAGATCTGCATTATGGTCTAATTAGAGACGGCGACTGAAGTGAAATGGCAGAGCATTGTAAATAGTGGAGGATGGCACTGAAATTCTGAAGGAAAACAAAAGGCTGAATGTAATGCGGAGGCATAATCCTAGCCAGAACTTGCCAAAGAAAGTAAATAGCAGGGTGTTAAATGAGCGTTAAATAAATGTAAGATTTCAGGAGCTCGGGTCAAGACGTAAATGTGCCGGATTACGGAGATTTTTACACTGAAAAATAAAATAATGAAATATTTCACTTGACTGGTGTTCTGTTTGTTTTTTTTTCTTTTTAAAAAAAATATTATATTATATTATAGAGGCTTCAACCCTTGCTCCTTTAGAGGAAAAAACAAATAAAAATAAAATAAAAGGAAATAAAAGATGTGGTAAAGTGGGTGCCTCTGCAACTCCTTGTCAGTTTGAGGTTTACGGTATTCTTTAAAATGTTTTGCACTTGCTGGTATGCTCAATTAGTCATGAGCTATTAACAAAGCAACCAAATCAATTACCCACTTGCCTTTCGGAAGTTGTTGTTCTCCTCCGGGAGGCGCATCAGTCACGCTTTGCCTGCAGAGTCATCCCAAGCAACTCCTGCAGATCTGGGTGGCCACGGCTCTTTCAGTGCGGCACAATGCCGCTCCTACATTTGGATAAACTGAGTCTGCTCTAACAAGGCTTCTAGCAATGGCTAATCCTATCAAAATGAACTCCGTATAAAAATAACAACAACAATAAAAGCAATTGCCCACAAATGACAGTGATATGTCACGCATGGAATGCAGGGAAGACAGAAAATTCCTTTTGCAGCGACCGACATCCCTTCCACCTGGGCCTAAAACAACAAAACTGTTTTGGGATTCAGCCCTGTTTGGATACTCCTTAGCTACAAAAATAAAGGCCAGATGTGCAGGCAGGAGTCTCGTGTGGCTACATGTAGGCCGCTTGTGTGCAACGACGAAAGGCAGTCTTGTCGACAGCCATTGCTTTGCAAACTGACTTTCCCTTTCATTCGTTTACAAAGAAAGGTTTAACGAACCGAGCATCCTCACCGGCACAGAGAGACAAACTTAGCTTGCTGTTTGGTGCGATAATAAATATTAGTTACATCTTTCTTTCTGTTTTTGTTTTACATTTGCAGCTTTAGAAGGTGGAACGTCTAGACAACAAAGCAGATTAGCCAGATTAGTCGTTAAAAATCTGATGACTTTAAATGAGTCAAACAGAAAAAGTGTCACAGACAGATTAAAAGGCAGCCCTACATTTCAGTTTAACCCCTAATCAGCTTCTGAGTTGGTTGAAGTTTTCTAGATGCTGTGTCCCCGTGTGGGTCAGCTAAAAGCTCTGCACCCCCCACCCCAATTGTTAGCCCCCAACTCCCACACACAGGCAGGAACAAAAAGACCCACCTCGGTGTGGCCCTATCAATGTCACCGCTTTGTGCTGCGGTCTTTCAGGGTACATGAAGTGTCTTTAGCCACAATGAGATCAATAGCACGGCCAACTGTGCAGCAGCTAGCGGCGTTAGCAGCAGCAGCAGCCGCCACGGAGGCAGAGAAGATAAAGCTGATCAGACCGGACACATTGTCAGATCTCTATCTTTGATCTACTTGTGTGCACTTTGCCTCTAAACTTTTCAGGCTACTATTATTGGAGCAAAATCCTGCAGACGAGGTGTGATATTGATGCAGCATATCTCAATTTAGTTAAAAAAGTCCCCGGGGATCTTTCAAAGTTTTTTGTTTACTCTGCTGAGCCAGATCTTTCCTTACCGTGACCTCAGTCAGCCTATAGGTACACTGGCTTGGACAGGTCGGTTTTATTGATTTCCCATTCCCTCTTGGCACAATAAAGACTGTCAACGAACCACTGAGATGTGTCCTTGACTAAAGTGTAACCCAGGCTGTTATATCACATCTACTCTGGAGCTTTAACTCAGCGAGAGCCTGTTGACGGTGCTCTGATCTGGTGCGTAAAAGCCAGATTTCACTGTCCATGTTCTCCCACTTTGATCCTTCTCTGCTGTAATCATGTAAACTCTGGGTGAATATATCATTATGAGGAAACAGGGACCACCATGTCAGACCTTAGAGGTTTCTCCTCTTTTTCCCAACAGAAAAAGCCCAAGCCTAATTTGCCATCATCAGCTTCTTTTGTTCAAACAGGGGCTGGTATTTGGGAATAATCCTCCTTCCATAGATGAAATAGCATCTCGACAGGCAGTGGCAAGACTCTGTCAAAACCTTTTCCATAGGCAAATCTTTGTGAGATCTGCACTGTTTGAGGCTGAAAATGTCTTGTTAGTGACAAAACAAGTGATGTAAACTCACCAACTGGCTTTTTTGATGCAGGAAATGTGCAACTAAAGCCACAACAAGCAGTTTATTAATTATTTTATCTGCTTTAGGCCTCTTTTTCTTCAATTATTTGGAAACACAAAATGAGCCGACCTGCTGTGCAAGTGAAACACGTCTCTGCTTTCCATGCAGCCTTTAGTTATTGCCTCCAAAATGCCACGTTTAATGTCATGCAATATCTGACAAAATGACCTTAATTTAAAGGGCTGACACCGATGTCAACACCAGGTAAATACCAAGTTGCAAATGTGCATTGATTGTTTAGATGCTCCAGGTGACACCATGCCAGCAGAGAGAACTTTTGTTTACCTCTCAAATTTCACAGGATCTTGAAGCGGCACTAAAAACATGATTGATGTATTGCTGAACTGATGATGAAAAACTATATGTCAAACTGTATTCTGTGGAAATTTGTCTTATAAAATGAGAACATAGAACATAAATAGTCCCAAATATTAAATGAAGTCAAAGGTGAAATAATTTTTTTACAGAAAAATGTAATTCTCTGTGATATAATGCTGCGTAATTAGCAAATTAGTTTGTTCAAATGCACAAAATATATAAAAACACTTTTGCAAAGAATGGGAGGAAATACTTGAATTGCATTGAGGTTTAAATGCTTTCTGTCATGGCCGACAGTGAGCGGTAACCCTAATATATGTAGGCGTCGATAGTAAAGAGAACAAAAAAGAAGCGTCACTCTCTGGTGGGCACAAATTGCTTGGCACAACTAAAAATGAATCCATTTACTTCAGACTGTTTACTTTGTACTTTTGGCTGTGAAAGCAGAGAAAAAAATAAATCACCGGTCGCAGGAGCCAAGGCCTCAACTTCTCCTTTCATGGGCCACGTTTATTCAGCTTTTTAAAAACTCACACACCAAGCGGCCTGGCAGCCGGCGCTGACAAGATGCAGGGGAAAGAAAAAAGGCAACAAAACCAAACAACAAAAAAAACAAAAACAGTAACATCTGCAGCCGCTTCCAGCCAGACAGTTTGATGTGAATAACTCAGCACTTTGTGCCCTGACCTTGGCGAACAAAGCGGCGGGATGGGGTGGAGGGGTGGTGGTGGTGGAGATGCCTCAGGAGTGGAGTTCGATGCCCCGGGAGGCAAGCGTCCAGTGAGCACACCCGCCCCGTTTCACTGATTTGGAGTTATTGTCCCTTGGTGGAGCGGAGAGGTGCCACCAGAGCATCCAGGCACTGCATGCCACTTGGACTGTCATAGTTGCAGCACAAAGATGGCCGCTTGACAAATGAAGCAGGAATAAAACATCATTTTTCCCCCCCCGTGGCTCACGGCTGGGATCGCCTTGCCATATGAATGCAGATCAGGGTCAGGCAAATAACGATAGAAGTGCCTTTTGAAGGAGGGATGGTAAATGTGGAGATAAATCAAAGCAAAAGGGGAGCAGATGAATATTTATCATTCTGCCAGAGGATGCTAATATATATACAGATTTATTTCACCTCTGTCCAAAGTTAGAAAAGGCAAATTCCTCCCGATCAAATCAAAGAGAGACACAACAAAGCCACTGTGTACTTCAAGACTTAAATCTTACAAGTTCCTAATCCTTCTGAAGTCCACGCAGGACCTTTGGTCTCCATGGCAACGGCAGGGCATTCAACCAAGTGATTGCCTCCAATGAAATTCAGATAAGACAAAATGGAAGTGAATTGATGTGATTTTAATGCAGAAGTGAGCGGTGGAAGGGAGGTCCACTCGGTTCATATTTGAATAAAGCAAACAGAGCAGACAAAAGGCTGACAGCCGTAAATGACATTGTCAGTACAAAAATTATCAGCCAGTTTACAATCTGTTTGCTCATGTAGAACAAACAGAATGTGTGTGGCATCCCGGGCTTTGTGAACGGCAGGGCCGGCAGCCGGCGGCGAGAGAAAAGCAGATATCAGCTCCCCCTGCAGCCCTGCAACAATTAGATAGCAATTTGACAGGCACACTCAAAATGTGAGTTTGGGGGCCTCTTCCAAGGGCACCTCGTCATTTTTTTTCTCTGGGATTGAAAAGGAAATACATAACGGATGCATTGAGGAAAAAGAAAACAACAGATCGTGTGACCTGTGGTCTGTGGTGGTGCAGGGTAGGGTACCACAGACATATTGAGACACGCATTCCAAACATGGGGACCATCAGTTACCTAGCGAAGCCTGGAATCAAGGTTCTGCCTCCTTTGGCGGTAGCAGACCAACGGGGAAATCCTTCTTATAGACAGCCCTGTTCCCTCCCTGGTGCCCTTTGTTGCGTCTTGTCACATGTTTTGTTTTGTGTTTGTTAACTTGTCTATAGCCACACGGACAACCAGCAGCTGGTGAAGCTGCAAGACATCAATTTTATCACCCTGGAGAAGAAGAAAAAAATCAGGGCTTGTTTTCAGAGCACCTTGACGTCTGTCCCGACTGGCGAGCAGCCCCGAGGAACCAAAATATCACGTTTTAGAAATAGAATTTCCTATTCCTTTTTAAATATACAAACAAATATGAGAATGACTGCACAAATAAATGAGCTTAAAAGGCATCAGCAGCGCTACTCTTCCAGGAAAGGTGCAAAATTCAGTGGCAGCAAACAAAGTAACTGAAGAAGATCCATCTGAACCAAATAAAGTTGATGCTTGTCTTTTGCTGGCAAGCAGAAGCCCAGTTTAAAGAGTCTGTGTCCTCATGAATCACAGCTTGCCTCGCAGATCTGAAAGCAGCAAAGTCAGCTGATTGTTCTTGATACTGTGTCAAACTTCTGATTGCAGGGAGAGAAAAACCCAAAGAAGTCAGCTTGTTACTTGATATTCTCTCCAAGATTCTCCTCTCTGCTCCACGAAGCCGCTGCGCTGTTCTCTGGTGGTGGAGATGCCGTTTAAGTCTTATTAAAAAGTTGTTTGATTAGCCGGCTCTGAAATGGAGGCAGTGGAAAGGTCTGGCAGCAGCAGATAAAAGGGGAATGATAAATAGGCGAAAAGCCAGCCGATTGCCAGTCAGCCACTAGAGCATCAAAACATCCATTTCTCTGCAAAGTTGATCCAATTATTGTCAGCCACTCACAGATAGCTACTATGCTTTAGCTCTTTCATTCCAGGCTAAATTGCTCTTTTCCCTTTTTTTGCAGATACGGCAATTGGTCATAAAGGGGCAGCCATCATTAGCGCTGTTTGAATTGGAGCCCTGTAGTGTTTGGTTAAGAGGGTAAATGCAAATTTGATGAAAGAATAAGGCTGCATTTACATATCAGCCTCAGCTCACATGGGGTGGGTAAACATTCTGTTTATCTCAAGTGTCATTTTATGATTTCAGACCAATATAAAGCTGACCTTGGAGGAAAAGCCTGAGGAAATTTACTGTCGTTCAAACAAAGTGCATTCAAGTCCAACCTGTCAACAACTCATCTTCAGTTTAACAAATTAAATTAAAAATCAGGAATTGCCAACTAGAAATCAGTAAGAAAAAAGCATTTATTGTTAGTTTTGCTTATTTTTTATTTTAATTTGTTGAACATAAATTTGCAAAAAATGTCTTTTTTTAACTCAAGTGGAACATTTCTTTTAAAAAATTAATGATTGAGAACATTTTAAAGGTATAAAATAAAAGATAGAGCTAACTTTGCACAGATGTAATGTTTTAGAGATTTATTAGGTCACTCTTCATTTATAAGGTGAACCCTATAATTGATAAAGAAAAGAAATAAAAGTATATTAAAGTTGTGCTAAAGCCTTTAACTGACAGGTAGAGCACGTTTTAGTCCTCGTATCGTATTGAAACAATATCTGAAACAAAAAACGACTAAAGAAATTCATGTGGAGACATTTGAATAGAAAATTAAACATAATGACTATACATAAATATTAGCTTAATAATAATATGATTTTACATTAAAATAATCACCTCGCCCCAAAATGACTAAAAATTGTAAAAAAAAGATTTTGTCATTCCATTTTTTTCTTGGCGTGGCAGTTAAAGGGTTAAAGTTTAGCAGTTTATGAAAACATTTAAAAGAAAACATGCATTCATAGTTTAGAGTGTTCTCGCGCCAGTGAAATCATGCAGTTTTTATTTCACCTAAACAAGACAGATATTATTTTTTTTTGTAGATTCATATAGTGCACGTCTGCAGGAAATCAGACAAAATGTTTCTCTAAGAAATAAAACATCTAATCCAAGCAGAAAAGCTCGAGTTCCAGAGAAACAGAGCAGAATTTGTGCAGAGCCTCAGAGCTGGCTGCATTTTCAAAAATAAGGCAAAACACTGCCATCTATGGCTACATCCTGAGGACTGCTGACATCTTGTGCACTCAGCACAAAGCCAAAATCCCAAATATAAAAATGTATGGCTGGATATTTGTAAATAAGATTATTAAAATATAATTGTAAATAAAAAAACAATTGCCAACACCACAACTGACATTTCTTAATGTAGTAGAGTAAAGAAGCATTTCTGAAGCGGGTTAACACCAAAGTTTCATGCGTTGCTCATGAAAGCTGACACGTTTTTGGCTTCGGAAATTGACAGATTAGACTGAAACCCAGATTTTCATCCAAATGGGCATCTGGTGGCCATATCCTTTAAGCAACACAATTCTGCACAAATCAGGGGTTCTGTCAGAGCTTTTCCTACCACCTGCTGTGTATCTTCCCCTCAAAACGATTGAGCCTGCCTTTATTGTCTCATCATAATTTTATCTTTACAGTTTATTGGCAAGAATACAACACGCTTTGCACATTTGTACTTAAATGTGCAGCTAAAACATACTGCTTGTGTCGTATTAATGCATGCTGGCGTAACTTACGACGCGGTGGATACTTCATATCAAATAAAATGTATTGGCAATAAAAAGAGATATCGGGACTTAATTTTGACTGTGATTCAAAAGCGCATTAAGGCACAATAATGAAGTGCATATAGCTGCCAGACTGGGGTAGCAGGTTGGCGACGAAGCACAGAAGAAAGCCAGATGTCAGGGCTTCTATAGCTTAGGCCTTGACCAGGCCTACGTCTGCGGCGGCCCTTTATGTGGCTCTCTGTGAGATGCACAGGTCCCTTATGGGAGTCCCGAGGCTTTACTGGTGATAAGACGCGATCTGTCCCGTCTGTCACCTTCTCTCCAAGTTATTCATACACCATCCATACAGTCAGTCCTCCAAGGCCTCTAATCCCCATCTCCCGAGGTGGCGTACAGACATGAAAGCAGACAGGCAGGCAGGTTGCAAGTCTGCTCATAAGATGTTTAACACGCCGAGCATGACCGAGCATTTCACATTTACAACATTTCCGCAATGCTATCAGCGTGAGGCTGCAAAACAAGAGGAGATCCTAATTCTTAAAATAATGTGCAAATGCATGAGTTTGGAGAGGATTTCACATCTGGCACCACAGATCTTAATAATAAAGGTCAGCACTGCAGTGGTGCTTCAGATTATGACCCGGAAACCACATTTGCAATGTAGCTGTGATATATATATATAAAAAACATAATGAAAAATAAAAAGATTTTTCATGATGTTTGCAAATGCAGCTTATGCATGCTGAGTTTAGATCTAATTCAGCTGTAAATCTGGGTTATGAGCTACCTCAGCACCTCTCTGACCACATAAACTCATATGCACACACACGCACGCATGCACACACACACACAGACACACACGAGTAAATTTGCTCTGCACGTCATCTCCTAATGTTTACAAACAAATACAAAAAGAGTTTATGTAATGCATTTATTTAAACAGGACCTAAGAAATGAGCAAATAGATCATTCTTAGGGATTCTTTGCTTTGCAAACACACCTATTATAGATTAAACTTTGACAGTATGCCAGAATTATCAAGGTAAACTAGAGCCGTGAGTGACAACTGAAAGTGGTTTCTCTTTGTTCATGTGTGTGTGTGTGTGTGTGTGTGTGTGTGTGTGCAAGAGAGAGCAGGGAAAAGCCATGTATAAATAGATCCAGCGAGTCTCACTGTGTGGCTCTTCTCTTGTTTTATTGCCCTCCTTTCTGGAAGCACCATCAATTTACCCGGGGACAACCTGACCACTCCCGTTTAAAGGATCAGCGAGGCAAGACTGACCTGGGACAGACACACAAGGTTCGCCTGAGGACTCGTTAATCAAGCGTCATGCGTGTGTGTGTGGATGAGGTCAGATCCTGGCATGTTGTGTTGCAACTCCCAGGTCACGTACAGGGCACGGGGACTCAACCCAAAACTAATATCATCATAATCAAAGATTTGAGTTTGCATGGTTGTGTGTTGTTGATGCACGGATGAGTGTGCTGCTTCATGCACGCGTGTGCTCGTGCAGGAGAAAGACCACCTGTGTGGTTTAAACAGCCGGTAAATTTTGGAGCCAGAGTTCCTCGCTTTGACGTTTGATTTGTCACTCAGCAGACTCTTGCTCCGGCTGAGTCACTTAGCGAGCCACACCTGCTTTCCTCCATCTCCATCTCTGCCTTTCTCTTTTCTTCTCCCTCCATTCAAGGTGTATCCAAGAGTTCACCTGCAGGCCAGCTCTGTTGACACATACCTGAGTGCTGCTCCTCGTGACTAAAACCCCACGTCTTCATAGTAGCTAAAACGAAGCCAAACCTTATCAACGTGTCGGTTATTTCTTCGCTCACAAGAACATTTATTTTAAGGCTGCTAGCTACAAACACGACCATCTGCTGAGGCTGCATTGTCCTCAAATCACAAGAAGGCTTTTATTTTCAGCGCACACCTACTAATGTGATGCATGCCTGAGTCTGAAATGAGAGGATCATAGCGTAGGTATTAGGAAAAGCCACATCTGAGTGGCACCATGTGGATGCAGGTGGCAGACAGTAGCGTGCTCTAGCAGAGAGCTGAATGGAGACCGAAGCCAGGAAAAAAAAGATCACAGATGCGCTGAGAAGCCTGTTTATTGTAAATGTTCTGGCTGTTGAGATGAGGAGGTTTCAGTGACTTAACTATACATAAAGAACTCAAACACAGTGTTTTATTAAGTTAGACCAGTTCCTGTTCTGTTTTTAGAAGCTGACAAAATCCCAAAATTATGTTGGTTTTTAATTGATCCTGTTTAATAATAAAACCAACGTATTTTTAGTTTAACACTTTGTTGGTGAATTTAGAGAACATTATAGTTTGTATTTGTTACTGTAGCGCTGAACAAACAATAAAACAACTAAAGAAATTTCCCAAATGATGTGAAATTTTGAAAAAAATATGAAAATGTTTAATATTATTATTTATATTATCAGTGCTCACAAAAATTAAAGGAACACTTTTTTTATTGGGCCTGGCATGAAATCAATGAAACCTGTCTGATAATGTTCTGGTTGATTAAGCAGCTGAGGGCATTGTTAATCACTTTCAGCTGTATTGGTGTTCATGGACTTAACGACAGGTGCACTAAAGTGGCAACAATTACAAAACCCTCAAAACAGGACTGGTTTAACATGTGGAGGTCATTTCAAGTTTCTCCCACTTGATCTTTTTTGGCTGGTTTTCCACTCGTGCTAGTTTTGGCTTGAGTAATTATCTCTACTGGCAGCATGAGGCGATTCCTTAACCCTACAGAAGTTGCACAGGTTGTCCAACTTCTCCAGGATGGCACATCCACACGTGCTGCAGCAAGAAGGTTTAATGTGTCTCCCAGCACAATCTCCAGAACATGGAGGAGATTTCAGGAGACTGGCGGTTATTCTCGGAGAGCTGGACAGGGCCGTAGAAGGTCCACAACCCATCAGCAGGACCCATACCTGCTCCTTTGTGCAAGGCGGAACAGGCTGAGCACTGCTCGTGCCCTACAGAATGACCTCCAGAGGGCCACTGGTGTGAATGTCTCTACCCAAACAATCAGGAACAGACTTCATGAAGATGGCCTGAGGGACCGACGTCCTGTAGTGGGCCCTGTGCTCACTGCCCAGCACCGTAGAGCTCGACTGGCATTTGCTCAAGAACACCAGAATTGGTAAGTCCGCCACTGGCGCCCTGTACTTTTTACAGACGAGAGCAGGTTCACCCTGAGCACCTGTGATAGACGTGAAAGAGTCTGGAGAAGACAAGGAGAATGTTATGCTGCCTGCAACGTCGTTCAACATGACAGGTTTGGTGGTGGGCAGTGTTGGGGAAGTTACTCAAAAATAGTAACATATTACATATTAAGTTACTTTTCCAAAAAGTAATATATTACACTACTTAGTTACTTACTTCATGAAGTAACTTAATTACTTTTGCACCCAGAAAGTAACCTGCAATATTGTTTTCATTCAATAATAGCACTGAAGATCTCTTTTTGACACCTTAATAAAAGAAATGTAAAACAAGCACTAACAACAGTGCTACATAAGCACCTTGAAAAATGCAAACTTGTAAAATGCTATCATAACCTCAAGGTACACAGTATCAAAATATTTTTTGCTTATAATGTTTACACAAACTGTTAAGTTTTTGTCCTTTCTTGCAACAAAGGACAAGTAATGTGCATACTTCCATCCGTAAAAAGTCGCCTTGTCCTCCATCGCCTCTGCCATGTTGCTCTTTTCCCGTTTCTCCATTTGTGATTGTCCACGTAACCTTGCAACATCATCACGTATAAAAAAAGCGTCCTCCGAGTTCTGCTTGGAGGAGAGAGCGAGAGAGAAGCCTAGTTGATTGTAATGCAAGAAACTAATGTTGGTTTCTCTTTGTAACAAGTAATATATTACAGAAATTTCATAAGTAATGCATTACATTACTGCATTACCAATAAATGTAATGCAATTACTGTAATGCATTACAAAGTAATGAGTTACACCCAACACTGGTGGTGGGTCAGTGATGATCTGGGGAGGCATATCCATGGAGGGACGCACAGACCTCTACTGCCTAGGAAATGGTGCTCTGACTGCCATAAGGTATCCAGATGAAATCCTTGAACCCTTTGTCAGACCCTACGCTGATGCAGTAGGTCCTGGTTTTCTCCTAATGCACGACAATGCCCGGCCTCATGTGGCAAGAGTATGCAGGCAGTACCTGGAGGATGAAGGAATTGAAACAATTGAATGGCCTTCGCCATCCCCTGACTTAAACCCAATAGAACATCTGTGGGACATTATGTTTGGGTCCATTAGGCAGCGCCAGGTTGCTCCTCAGACTGTACAAGAGCTCAGGGATGCCCTCACACAGATCTGGGAGGAAATGCCACAAGTCACCATCCGTTGTCTCATTAGGAGCATGCCTCGACGTTGCCAAGCATGCACACAAGCTCGTGGGGGCCACACAAGATACTGAAAAGCATTTTGAGTTGCAGAAATTAAGTTTTTGAAAGAATGGACTAGCCTGCCACATCTTTATTTCACTCTGAATTTAGGGTGTCTACACAATTAGCCTTTCGCCGAGCCCCGCCCCCCTTAGTTACTGTTGCCAACTCCGACAATAAGTGGATCAAATACTGCAGCTCCGCAGATTTCTGTGATGGAAAGAAGGAGACAGATGCGTGTCAGCGACATTGTTTGGAGCAATTTCTCCTCAATTTCATCCAGATTGAGGCAAAATGGGTTACAGGATGCAGTGGAGGGATACATTAGTGTCAGCTCCGCTGAGCGAAGCATAGCAGGGACCAAGGAGTTGGGAGTTTGGGAGAAGGTCCGGCGTCCGGGGACGCGTGGATCCGAGGAGCGGTGGGCGGCGATGCGGTGTCCCTGTGAGCTGTCAGATGTCAGATGATCTGAGCTGCAGGCAGCTCTAACGGAGAAAAGCTCCCAGCGCTCTGCATCGCTCAGTTTATCATCTCAGCTGAGTCTGTTTATAAAATGTAACTTTTTATGCCCGTGTTTACTTTCATTTTTAGTTCCCGGCCGGAGCTCGGCATTAATTCATCACATGATCATGACACCACCCGCTGTTGCGCCAATAGGCTTAATGTGCGTTTATATAAGACACACGGTTGAGGTAATATTACGCTGATTTGCCGGCACGGTGTGTCAAAGGGTCTTGGATAGTCTGGGAGGCGGACCTCCGCTCAGCCGCGGGCGGGGGGAGCACTCATGTTTGCTGGCTTGCTGGTTGAGGTCGATGAGAAGGTTCTGAAAGGAAACGAAGGAGACACGACTACTATCGAGGCTAATGCTTAGTAGTACATTAGGCTTAGCTTCATCATTTTGTTTGGAGCTGTCGGATAGTAACGGTTGCTATGATGTGTGATTGGACAATAGCCGTTCTGGGGGCGGGGCCGGCGAAAGGCTAATTGAGCCCTCTGTAGGCTGAACACTTTTATTTCCATTAAAAGACTTGGCATCCTTTTGTTCCTAAGACATTGCCCTGTCGTTATTTGTATAGATATCCAACTTCATATTGAGATCTGATGTATCTAATGTGTTTCTTCAAAGTGTTCCTTTAATTTTTGTGAGCAGTGTATTTTGTAACAAATGATACTCTACATCACATTATATATAAACACTGTTGGGTTTGATTCCTGCATCTCCATTTTTCATCTTTTTCACATTTCTACATAAATAAGCTTTATTGGTCTTTTTTGCAAACAATGGGTCGTTTTAGGATTGATTTTAAAACAGAAAGTTTCAAAAAAGGCTTTTGACTTTTCACCACACAGTTTATTCATCCCCAAAAAACATAATTTCCCAAAAGTTCAACGTTTTCCAAGGCAGTGATAAGATAAACCTCCTAAAGAATAAAACAATCATTTTGAAATCTATGCTTATTGTTTGAGATAGACATTAACACTTCATTGTAAGATATAAAATATTCATTCTCACCTTATGACACAATAACCTTTATTTTTAAAAAGACATGAGGACCAAAATATGCTCCAGGTGGTATACCTGCTGTTCAAGAGGCTTAATATGGTAAGATTATCATTTATGAGGGACAAAAAGGAACAAGACAGAAAAAAATGGAATAAAAACAAATAGTAGGTTCTCTGAAAAGACAAAACTTGACCAAACTGAAGTGGTTGTGACCAAATACAGAGCAACCTGAGATAGCTAAAAACAGGAAGATCAGAAAATCAAAGACAAATAAACACAAGTTGTGTTGATGTTAGTGAAATAATTCCAAAATTAAAACAGTTTACTGATATTTTAATAAGAATTTACTGCTTATTTAGCTCCATGTTGAGGTCAAGATTAAAAACATCAAAAACCTGTTTGAATATTCAAACTCAGGTGACCCCGACCTCATTTGAGCTAAAGATTAGCATCAAAACACATCTCTGAGCAATTCAGATATCAGCTTTCTTTCCAGTAACTTCATATGTGAAACTATAAAGTAATGTGTGCAATCACTGCTGATTCACGGAATCACAGCTGTAAATAAATCAGTCCTGCTAAATGGATGTTGCAAGATTCTTAACTGAAGTTTTGTTGTTGACGTTGCAACAACGCTTCCATTCATGGAGGCACGGAGGGCGTGGAGCACAACGTGAGGCCAACCACATCAAACACCTGATTTATTGACCATTTTAATGCCTCAGGGAGTGCAGCGAGAGCTGTTACTGTGAGTTTACCTCGCCTGAATTCTTCCTGAACCTTCATCCCACGCAGAGCGGCAGCCAGCTTAATTGCAGCTCAGAGAGGAACAGCAACAAACAGCCCACCACTCCCTGCTGTAACAAAAGCACATCTATCTGCAGAGCGGAGTGACAAAGGGACAAAGCACGTCTGCACTGTACTGATGGGAGTCAGCAGAGATCTCTGAGAGAGTCAAAACCTGCAGGTGAGTGTTCAGTTTCTGATGACACACTCTGAAACCTTCAATTTTCTCTTGTGCATTTCTTTCCGGTGAGTATATACACATTTAAAAACAATAAATCAATAAAAAAAGGCATGCAAAACACCAATATTCTAAAAATCTGAAGATATATTTCAATTATATCAATTAAAAAAAATTAGTTCCTCTAGCTGTGGAGACGAGCATCGTGGAGGGTGTCCGCTGCAGCTTGAGCAGCTAACTGATGGGTCAGACCAGACAATAGGTGGGTGCCACCCGCTCACATTCCTGACATGCCAGTCAGCCTGCCGGTGACCCTGAAACGGAGCCCACTTTCCCAATTAGGGTCATTAATGGGAGCCACTAAGTGCCCCAGTCACACATGACTGCAAAGCAGGGCCACTTTGGCACTGGGGGAAAGACCTCGGAGCTGCTCAGCACAAAAGGACCATTTCAGTGTTTTCACCAAGTCCTAACTGAGACGTCCATCAGTGCATTCAGCGGGGGTAGTTGGAGGAAATGCAAGGGAGATTATTTCCTCAGCTTGAAAAAAACAGCTGATTTATAGTTGGATTCTGAATCGTTTAAGACAATTGAAAAGCTTTTGGCTGTTAAAAAGCTGCTCGTTGATCATTTAAAACCCTCAAACTGACAGTTAGAGCGGTTGATGGATTCCAGACTTGCATAAAACAGCAGACCACAGGATTCACTGTGCCATGGAGTGAAACGCCACCTTAACCGTCGTTCCACATCGGATCCTCTGCATGGGCATGAAGGCCTATTATTATTCTTATGTTGTATGGAAATGGATATTGATCCCATGAATAGTATTTTCCTAATCCTCACAATAGTCATCCAAAACGATAGAACGATTTTAAATGCGGGATTTGAAAAGACAAGGGAAGCATTTGAATCTGCGGTCACGTCTTCTCTGTTTGTGTCGTCTCTGAGAAATATATTGGCGTTCACGTATAGCAGATGTTGTTGCTCATTTGACTGCTTATTTGTTTAAACACTTAAAATGTTGCATCGAAACATCGGTTGATGCATATGAGGAGCGTGATACTGATGCATCAGATGCACCTTTTGTTCGACCTTGTGCAAAACAGGTGCTTTCTCCGAGCATTGCACCCGGTGACCCTCTCGGAATGAAAATCTTTTGCTGTTTTCAAATGATTTTTGCAGAATTTGTCTAAAACAAGGTAGAGTATTTTCAGTTTTCATCAGGCAGAATTTACAGCACAATCCCCTAAAGTGTTAGCATGCTTTAAGTGTGCATATCTATTTTTTAAAGATTAAAAGTGAACCTTTTTTCCTCTGCTATGATTTTAACATTTTTGCACATCTGCATTAACTTTACTCATTAACACGTGTTTTATGCTGAGATTAAATTTGACAAGGGATTTGAAAGGTGTCAGAACACTGAAATGATTAATCATCTACTGCCACATCTAACAAACAATCACAGAAAAATGACTCAGAGAGAAAAAAGAGATTTGCTCAGAAGCTGTTTCCAGATTCTGCTCTGCAGCTGGGGAGCTGAATGTGCATCAGATGAAATAGCAGGCTGAGCCAGCTAGCAAGGTGCTGAAAGGTGCTAAAGCCCATGTAGCCCAAAATGGCACCTCCCTATGTGCTGTATAAACACTTAATGTTTCTCAATAATGCAAATGTCAAGACAGGAATTAAGTCGACAGCTTGTAATCTTCTTAGAAAATTTAGAAGATGGGAAAAATGCGGCATGCATGTTCACACCAGCTACAAGTGTGATGAAACACTGCCACTAATGACATAAAAAAGGCGCGTTGTGCACAGATCAGAACCACAAGTCTACATTAGCTCCATATTTATTGATAGAAGGCTGTAATCCTTTACTAATGTCAATAAATTCTCTAATAACAATAGTCTGGTGGTACAGAGAGAGTGTACTCAGCGCCTTTAGGATGTTTGTTTGATGAGTTGTCTGGCTTGTGTCTGAAGCCACTCACCTCACTCTCTGTCATAAAGAGGCTGTTTGCACAGAGATCCTCAAACCTACAGCACATTGCTCTGAAAAGCAGAGCACCCCAAACGCCAGCTGTTGATCTGTTGATCTCTGAGGCATGTTGGTAAATCAAAGCAAAATAAATAAATAGATAAAAAATCAGTCAGCTCTGTTTGAACAACCTGCAAGCACCAGCAGCCTCTGCAAAGACGGGGAGAATGATCACATGCTGTTCCAGCTGTGATCGTTGTAGAATTCCTTGAACCTTATCTGTTTGTCTTGATCCTTAATCATTTTATTTACAGTTCCTCAGCTAAAACGTTAGCTCTAAATTAGTCATTTTACAAAAAACAGGTTTACTTTGAGTGTGATTAACACTGCCCTCAAGTGGACATTGTGTGTCTTGACGGGTTTTTGCTGGAAAACAAGACATGTTGATGATAAAAACACAATTTCCTGTCAATGTGAACACAAACAAACAGATATAAACATACAGCGTAAAACCAACACACGCACACTCATCATCCCAGCGCTGCACTTTATTAGAACCAGTGCTTTCCAGCCCTTGTTGTTTGATCGTTGTTCCGACAGGTGGTCTTACCTGGCTGCAGCTGGGAAGCAGGTAGATATGAAGGGGATGTGTGGGGCAATAAAACCATAACCGGCTGGCTGTGCAGGGGGGACGTTACATGCAGAACACCACCTGCTAGATGTGAGTTTGTGTTTTTTTTATGCTATCACCAGCTGGCCTGTGTTTTATAGCACTTGTTTTACAGTGGCTGTGATTAGCACAAAAGGTCACCAGAAAAATGGAGAAGCTTGATGGTTTAGGGGAAGGATACAAAGTTCATATCAGCTAAAATAAGCTTTAGTTCTTTTCTGGATTTCAAATCCAGGCATGCAAGTCATGCAATACCTAATTCTGTAGCACCACCTTGTGTTTAATACAGGGTACTGCAAGTATTACAGAAGAACAAGGGTTTTATTGAATTTAATTCCATAAACATTTGTTTCTGAGTTCTGATGCAACCCATCTGCCACAAAACGCAAACATTTTATGGATCAAAATTACTTACTTTGTGCTAAAGGTCAAAATTTAGCATGAAAACAAACATGTTTTGGGGATAATTTGGCGTGCCAGCTGTGCGTGGGTTAAATTTAGGTAGGCCAAAAGATGCCTGTTTAGTTATAGCAATGCAAATGTATCCAACAATACAAAACTGGGATGAGAAAACTATTTAAAACTAATTATAGTTTTCTAATGAAGTATGCAAATGTTTGCACTGATTTTCACAATAATTGTTTCCTACAAAATATGAACTGCCCCATCAACATTTATTATGCATTATTTTAAATTACATCTCAGTTGAAAGCACACTTTTCCCCCTATTATGTCACCATTCCTTTGGTGTTTTATTGTGCCAAAAATATCAAATACCAATAAAATAAAAAAAGTGTTTGCAAAAATTGGAATTTAAAAAATATATAAAAATTAAATAAAGAATATAAATAAATAAAAATGGAAAGTTATTCAATAAAACTTTAAGGTTTAAATTAAATTCTGTTGACACACATTAACAGGAACATTTTTGACAAATCTGCAGCAGGAATGTGTAAAGAAAGATGTTTGATGGATGAATATAAACATTTTTCTCAAATGCTTTGGCGACATGTTGGAAAATTAAATTGTTTTTGTCTAAGCTGTCTAATAATTTGAATAAACTAGGATTATCACAGTGGCTAACCTAAACATAGAAAATAGACCTGTTTTAAATGTAAATGACTCAGTGGACAGAGAAAACTTTGCAAATGTACCACACAATACTTGTCATTTGACCACAGACAGAATGAATGTAAATTCTTCCACCACAGAGAAGAATAATGTCTCAGTATGTAAATCAAAATAATTCTTTTCAGACCCTATGATGTAACCACACGTTGCTTTTTCATCTTTTTTTTCATGAAATGTTCCAGCTTCCACTGGAACAGCGGAGTACCTGAATTGGGGTTTTCACTCAGAAAAGACCCGGGTGGAGTCGCTGAGTTGTGATTAACTCAAGCCATCCTGTATATTTGTGAATATATAGTCTGGCCATCACCCTTAGACAGAGCTCAGTCATGGGGCGGCATCTACGGTTGTTTTTTAGACTGTCTCTGCATGCTATTGGACAACAATGTCAGCTACTCACCACTACTGATGTCAGTCAACGGGGCAGTCTGCTATAGACTGTCGAAGAAGACGCAAAAACATCCTTTTTCTAAACAAAAGACTTAATGCTGTTTTAGCGAATTTACAGAACAAGCTAGATTTTGAACGCAAAACATGGTCATGGAACACTTGCCTTCCCTCAGGTATTTTCCCTGAGACGCTTCTGCCGGAGCTGGCAGGAAACGAGAGGAAACGAGATAGCGCTAAACACCAGTCGCCGTTTTCTAGGTCCAAACGTCTTTTGTTGTCCGTGACTTCAAATGGTGTTTTTCTTTTTGGGACTCTGGTAGTTTGTCCTAAAGTTGAAGTGGTAGCAGCCGGCTGTTTCTCCTCTGATATTATTGAGCAGAGAACCTCTCACACCAGTGGTGTTCTGTTGCTAAATACATGAGTGTGTAATGAGTGGGGGACCCAGGGAAGTGCGGTGGATTGGCGAGACCAACAACAGGATGGTCCAGTGGTTGCTTGGAATACCAAACCGATAGAGCTCTGTGATTGGACACCAAACCAAGAGAGCTCTGTGATTGAATACCAAACTAAGACTGTTCAGGCCTGCTGAGGCTCCTATGGACCGTGACTAGACCAACCTGCAGAGCAAAATCATTTAGCTTCTGCTACGGTCTGCTTAGATCTCTAGGCTAGCAGGAAATGACACCGGCAGATCATGATGTAGCCAAACAACCGGCATTTGTAAAATTGGAAGAATTGCTGGTGAAGCAGAATGGAAGGAAAAGAAAATAAGGAGCATTGACGCTGCTTTAAAATTGTCATTTTTAAACTCCCAAAGCTGAAAAAATGAGGTGAAAATATCCCACAATTCAGTAATTTACACTGTTATGTGGTTCCCTACAGAGCTGCATAAAAAAAGCTGCTTCTAGTCATGGAAAATCACACAGCTGCTCTTCCAGTCCGCTGAATGGATACATTTATGGCATCCTTTGACAGAACAAACCGTTTAATGTTATTAATGTTTGTGGAGGCCTTTTGGCGCTAATCAGTGACGTCACTCACTGCTGAAGCAGTTGCTATATGCTGACATCAAAGTCCTGAACTGGACGATTATGTATGGAGACACAACGACTGAGAGGACCAAACCATTGTATCTCTCCCCCCCTTTCCCAGAACTCCTATAGTAGAAACACGGCCAATATATTAAGACCAGTCGCTAGAAAAACACCTTAAACATGGTTTCCTAACCGTTACATACCTGCTGAGCTCCCTTTTTCACAGCAAGTGAGGCACATCTTTGCTTTGGTTATTTTATCGGCTCAATGATGGGAGACAAAGAAGCTACTGAAGGTGGGGCTGATTTCATCAAAAACTCCCTAATATCCCCTGTTAGTGAGGGGGTTTTGGTGGGTTTTCTTGACAGATTCTTATCAGCAGAAGTCCATAATTTATTGCATAAGATACAAGTTTGTCAAAATAATTCAACATTTGCAAACCACATTCTTTCCAAGA
Organism: Aphyosemion australe; assembly: GCA_006937985.1. Lineage (NCBI taxonomy): Eukaryota > Metazoa > Chordata > Actinopteri > Cyprinodontiformes > Nothobranchiidae > Aphyosemion > Aphyosemion australe. The sequence continues at coordinate 717,029 of SSNS01000092.1, forward strand.
ACGATGAAGAGTGCTCCTCTTCCTCTCTGAATGCTAATCAGCATGAAGCAATTAAAAGAAGCTCCTTCCTGCATTTTTTTCAGCAGCCATGTTCTGCTAATGGCTTTGGATCTCGGCTAAGCCTTACTGCAAATGGTTCCTAATCCAGTGGGCCTGCGTTTGGTTACCTGAGGGAAATACTATCCAGCTATTTGCAACCCCCCACTCCAAGCCTCCAGATTAGTCCAATATATATTAATCCCTCCATTTATCTTTGTCAACTAAAGGCCAAAAATAATTTTAGAGTGAGCAAATAGAAGCGTGTGCAATAAAAGAGGCATGCCTGAGACAGAAGGCAGGTGCTCGCCACCTCGCTCTGCTCGTCACTGGAATTGCCTCCCTAATGAGCCCCTCCGTATGGTAAATACGGCGCTGCTCATTTTGCTCATCAACATTTCATGGCTTAGGTGATTATCCTCCTCAAGCAAACATGGGATGTTTCAGATTTTCTAAAATGGGAAAACAGTCATCAAAAGCACATGACGCGTTCCAGTCAAGAGTGTTTGTTCTGGAGATGAGAGGCATAGAAATTTTTTGCAAAATAAAAAATAATCTAAGGGGAAAAGATCCAGTCCTTAGTGGCACAAATCCTCACACTTTTTAATTTTTTTCTGGCCTAAACCGTTACAATTCCCAGAAATTCTTTGCACATGTTTGTATACACACAGCAGCTGAACCCTGCAGGACGCGTCTAAAATCTGACGTTTACTATCAGGTAAGAGACTAATAAATATGAGAGCAGAGTATATTACGGAAGGAATCTGTGTGATGTTTTGCCAAAAGATCCAATTATGATTTCAGAGTGATTTCAGGTGGTTATTAGCTTCAAATATACTTTTAAAAGAAGCCGTAAACTTCAGTAATGGGGGACGCAGCCATCTTTGTATTTGGGAACGACTCAGCAGAGATTAAAGTCACTCTGAATCCACATCAGGGATGTCCTTCTGCTATGCTGGTGGAAGTCATTACAAGTGGTATGCCTCCACAACACTCCCACTGAGACGCTGGTGCAGCCCCCATGGTTTCAGTGACACGCTGCATGTACACCATCAAAGGAAGGGATATCCATGTAAAAGACCTCATGAGGACCAAGAATGCAACAAGACTTTGCTTTAAACCTTTCATGAGCGTACGTTTTACCCACTGATCTTTGTTGAAAACTGGGAATAATTCCGTTCCAAGTAGATCAATGACCCAAAAGGAAATGATTGACACAGAGAAAACTGCTGACTTTTTAAACTTTTCACTCAAAGTATAATAAAAAACTTATAGGAAGTCAGAATTCAGAAGATGAATGCAGATTTCGCACATTTAATTCTTATGGCAAAGGCGAGACTGTCATTTGATTTAATCTGTAGTTTGTTTTCCAGTTTGGTCATTTTAAGGGGTTATTTGAACAGTTCTGGCCACTCCTTCATAAATCATGTTCCCATTTTCACAAAACATACATTCATCATCTTTAATCAAGAGATAAGGGTAACTTTATAATTACTAAGCAATTTATTCATAATTTCAATACATTTTGCTGCAGCTTACCATTTTGGAAAAAATCAAGAGCATCAATCTTTTCTCTGGATCCTGTTTCAAGACCTCATTGAAGGAATTAAACTGTTCTAAAATGCTAAAACAACAACATTTGAAACAGTAATTAAGATAACTGTTTGAAATGTCTTTTCTCAAATGTCTGTTTCTCAAGTTTGAGGTAAATGTGTTTGGTGCAAATTTATTTTTAATAAAAAAGAATAAAGGAACATGTCATGCACAGCCACAGGCTAAACCCTCCCAGATTTACCACAAAGACCAACTGGTGTGACACCCCAAACATTTCACTGGCTCCATCTAGCCCCCTTATGTAAAGTTTCTGGGCGCACCACTGCTAGGTTGCTAAAGCTTGCAGACCATAAATGCTACTAGAAAGTTTTTATTAGGTCAAAAGGTCAAATGTCTGTTTGAGCTGATTGATGACCACCTGATGTGCCCAACCTAAAAAAACATCTCCCAATTCCTCAGAAGATGGTTATTTGAGTCATAAAGAAATCATATTGGACCCAATAATGTCAAATGTTAAATATTTCCTTTACTAAGACCTCTATCTCTCTAACAGGATTAGTACTTTCCTCAGAAACTTTATGCCATAAATTCTGTTTATGTCATATACCATCTGGTGGATAAGTACAGGCCATTACCATATATGTACACAAAATATATTAGATAATTATAAGAATTATTACGTCATAAGGCTTTTTCCAGAGTGGAAAAATAAATGAAGAAATGTAAAAACCCAAATAAAAATAATGAACAACTAAAACAACATAAAATGTGCAATGTGAGAAACATTAATGACTCAAAGTAACTCAAACACATCTACAAAAACTTTTGAAAAGCAAAGTTGTGTGAAAATGAAAGCGGGAACAAAAATAAAATGCAAATACAAGTGAATTATTAAAAATGTAGCAAGAAAATCACCACAAAACACCAAAGTAGCGCAATAAAAACGTAATACTACTAAGAGAATGATTTAAAACTAAAGTAAAACAAATTCTACAAGTTTCATAAAGCCAGAAACGTCCTGTAGAGATTTAAAATGATAAAGTGACAGGAAAGATGATGAAAGTTGAAAAATCACACGATGTTTTTAGTATCTTAATCTTTATTCTGATAAATGCATTATTTTTATTTGCTCAAGAATGACTTTTTTGCCACTTTTCTCTGTTTCACGTTTTTACAAACAACCAAAAAAAATCTATTTTGATTTAGTGTGATTTTTTTTTTTTGTTATTCAAGATTTATAAACTTCCATCCGCCAGCAGGCGATACTCTGCTGGATTATTTACTCAAAGAAAATACGGCAGTGAAAAATTCATGTCTGCTCGTCGCTCTGACCCTCGGTCACCGTCTGTCTCTCTCACCTCTGGGACGAGAAAAGCGGAGCGGTGATGAGTGATGGAGGATGGAGACGAGGCAGACCAGACTGCCATCTATCCACGGCCTTTGACATCTTCTACTTTACGTTTGTTTCACCACATCAGAAACAAACACAGGTACTTTCTGTGACTTGCAGGGCTGAAAATGTTTTACACTTTATAAATATTTATGTTGATTTTCTGCTGATCTTTGCATTGGACATTCACAAAGTGACACGTTTTGTCCACGATTTCCTCATTTTTGCATCCATGTTCAGGTTTATTTGAATATTATACATCTGTACCTCGTTTATTTATAAACCACCGCTGTGTTAATCCTCATTTTCCTCATGGTGAAGACAGAAAGCATGAAGAGAGCTTTGGGACCTGCATTGAACAGAGTGTCAAGTTCATAAGGAAGTCAAATATTAGTGTGAGGAGTGAAAAGTGGACTTATGAATCAGCCTGACTGTTCCATCATTTTCCATCTCACTGTTTTTGTAGCAGTTATGAATTATGAGAAACAGTTCTGCTTTTGTGATTAAATGTTAGGATTTAGTCAACAAAAAACAAAATTTGCAAAGACATAATTACAGATTATGGTTGCATTCACCGTGCACAAAAAAACATGGAAATACAAGCAAAGACAGGGCTTTCCCCCCACTCACCATTCACTTGAAGCATAAATATTAATATCCTCCAGGAGGAAATCAGCCAACACTCAGAGAAGATGACCGACTGAGAGATCCACGCTGCTTCCCACCGCTGAGAAAGTTCTATCCTCGTCCTCAGCTGGGAATGCCATTTCCTCTCCTCCTGACCTGTACATCAGACGGGTGACTCTTACAGGAATCAAGGTGAAGAAGAACAAACATGAACAGGGAATCTGGAAGACTAGACGATGCCTGAGGTCCTTTCCTGCCTGCAAGAGCTGTGGTGAAGCAGCGTGCTGCAGCTGCATGGCTGTGAGTAAAAGATTGGAAAAGTCATCAGCCGGCCAGGGCCTCGCTTAAAATACGGGTGGGCCACCGCACAAAGTCTTCAAACAAATGGATTTACATGATGTGATGGCTATATGATGTGCTGCAAGGGAGGGCAACATAAATGGTGCTTTCCTGTCGAGGTAGAAATCCTTGACGATGTTACAGGGCTTTGTCTGAAACAGATGAACGCCAAGTGGGTTGTAAATTTTAGTGTGAAACGAGACAGAAGATGCACAAAGATGCAAAAAGATTAAAATGGGGATGAGAGACATCTGAGACATCCAAACTGGCATGGAGCACATCCAAAATAAAACGAATACCAACCTACTTTATGCAACTGGACAATAATACAGATCAGTAATAAGTATGGTTCCCTAAAATGACCCAACAGGACCAACACATACCCCAACAACAGTGGAGCTGGCTTTGTGCAACAGATTTTTAGATTGTATGATTTATTGCCACAACCTCTGCCCAACATGCCCAGTACCATGTGGTGCAGCATATTTAACCGCTGATGTAAACCAGTTCCATATGGCACGGTCGTTTGGACTCAACTGGGACCACTAGAGGGTGCAAGAGTCACACCGCTGGTCACATGACCAGCCAACCCCAGACAGGAGAGAACATAGTACAACTAGTAGCTTTTGATAAATACAGATGTTATTTTTTTGTATAACAGGATGTTTATTATCTTTCCTTTTTGCTTTAAGAATCAAAATCACCCACACAGTTTTGATTCCCCTCTAGCTGTAGCAGCCCCCCCGCCTGCTGTTTGTGGTTCATGTCCCTGACTGTTATTGGCCTTCAGGTCAGACCGCGGATCCCTCAGAGAGGGGGTGTCCTCACCTTTTCCCCCCTTTATAACAACACCAGCAGCAGGGTCGGGTTCTCTGCTGTTTCCTCATCAAGATGGCAACCAGCAGCAGCAGCTGGTGAAACATTATTAGCACGCTTTAAGACGTTCATAATTGTAATTTCTCCTCTCTTAACACCCAAAATGGCTAAAAACACAAATGACTTCCAGCTTGGTCAGTGCAAAAGTCTAACAGGAGGCCTTAAAAACCCTGACTGAGGTTTGTATGTTTGTCTAAGTTACAGGTTATTTTTTTTTTACACAAATCCATATTTTTTATCCTGGACCACTTTCTTTGTCTGTCTCACACATGTGCACTCCCACGCGCACATATGCAGACAAAGATAAATAAGTTAGCCCTGTTCTCTCTTATTTTTGGAGGCGCAGCTCCGTCTTTTGCCAAATCCAGCTTTAAACTGCCTGGCCTCCGGTCCAAATGGCTCCGTAACAGTTAGGAAACCTCCCGAGCCCACGAAGACCAAAAAGAAACAGAGGAAAAAGCTCAACTGGCAGCCAACCGCACATATTCACTGAGCTCATCCCGCTCGGCAGCAGTAAATCATTATGAAAGCGAAAGACATTGTGGTTGATTCTATCATTTAAGAGCAATAAAACACACACTTGAGCGTACAAGCACCTCTGTTGCCCTCGCTGTCGCTCTACAAAGTTCTGGGTGGGATTATAAAGCATCACAAGGTGTCAGAAACAGGTCAAAGGTGGAGCAATAAAACATGCAGACAGGGGATGTTCACTGTTTCAAGAAACAAGCAGAGACACGTTCATTTCTTTATAATGAGCTAGACATCTAATGGTGGAAGTAATCAGCCTAATTGTTCAGGGAAAAAATGAAAATAGTGAGTTCCTGTTATTAAAACACAAATAAGAGTTCCAAAGTAAGAAGCTAAATGGCTCGTGCTCCTGGGATAATATCCCCTCTTGAAAGGTTTGATGTCCAAACAACCCAAATAAACAAAAAAAAGGAGAGAGGATGTGATTAAGGGGCTGTGGTATGTAGGATGCAAAATAAATAAATAAATAAATAAATTCAGCTCTCTTTCTCCAGTTTCATGAACATGTGGAACCCTCTGGTGATGAACCCTGCCTGGTGTCCTGCATTAAAGGGAAGAAAACCGAGAGCGTCATCGTGTGACAAGGGCGTCTGTAGGCACCTCATTCCCTCTGGGCCTTCGGCTCCACGGGGGCGTACGCGGTTTGTCTCTGCCTTGAAAGACGTGAGGCTCTGCCAAGTTCAAACCAGCTTACAGTCACTGACTGCTATTGGCTGGCTTCCTGCATGAGAGAGAGGGTAGAAAGTGCTCATGGGGGTGGTTCACAGTGAGGTTGGTGGGATTGTCCTTCGAACTTCTGCCCTGCGATCTGCAGGCAAGCTGAGATAGCAAAGCCCCGTCGTTAGACCACAATTTACCCTGCCAGTGAGGGAAAGGGGACGTGGCCATGCAACAGTATTTACTTCACCACTGACTTCATGTGGGTGGTCCCCCCCTCCCTTGTTGGAGTACAATGGCTGCACCAGACACTGCACACTCACATACTGTCCTGCCTCATTGGAAAAGCCATAAAACACGAGTCATCGGGGCTCCCAGGCTGTGCATGATATATTTTTCTGTTTCCTTGCAAGTTACCTTACATTTATGGCTTTTTTGCCATCAGACTGATATATTTTTTCATTTTTTTTTTCAGCAATGACAAACTGAGTTGACTGACTATTGTATCTGATTCTGATCTTGATGTTTTGACAACCCCACTGGGACATTTTAGCGGCAGCTTGTAATTAATCCCCTTGGTTGCTGTTAAGTCAAGGATGATGCCAATAAAGTGTTGAAGATGTCATTTTGATGTGTGACCTGGTACGACACTGGTAATATGTTTGTAGTTTTTTTAAATACATTTGCATCCAAGAGGGAATCAGTATGGTTTAAATTATTTTGCTTCCATTTTTTCTGCCTCAGTGCAGATGGGAGCCTGCCGAACAAACCAAGGACAACTGATGCAGGCTGAACTTATCCAGCCTGTTGTTTGTATGTCAGATTAGCAGTAAAAATAAAAAGTGCACTGGTTTGGCTGGTAATAAATCTTTTAGATGATTTGATGGAAAATCCAACTTCCTACTGTAAAAACCTGCTAGATTTTCACAGCTTTAGTATTTTCTAGGAGAGCAAACATGCACGAGCCAAACATACAAACACTCACACACACGGGTGCAGTAATGGAGATGTAACTGGAAGAGTTTTCGCGGCATATGGATGCCATTTGCAAGCTGCACTGAGAATGTATAGGTCAGTCTTACCCTTTGGTATCTCTCTATCCATCTGTTTTCACATTACTTGCAAATTATAGTGTCCTCCAGACCCAAATGAACATAAATCAGGCCGGTGAAAGAGCAGAAGTTTTCCCATCTGTCATAAAACAATGATTTAAAGTACGGGTTGTCAAAATATGGCGCTGCGAATTCGCCCCGCTCCCCAGCAGAAGGAACACAAAGCACCATCTCATCGGAGTAATTTATGGCCTCTGAGGGAACAGAGGGTGATTAGGGGCTTAGGCCACCAACAGCCAGAAAAACAGTAGGAGCTCCAATAACGATGGCTGGAAAACCTAGACCAAATTTATCAAACAATTCAGCGAAATCTATTTCTGTTTGGAGAGGAGAGCGAGATATACGGCCTGTTTAGTATACGGGAACATCTCTGGAACATTTGGTCACACTGCATTTGTGAGTTTTGGAGAGTCAACGTTAAATAGTCCGACCAGAGGACATGTGATGTGCTGGTCAGTGGAGGTGCCAGAGGCCAAATCAAATATACAACGGGACGTTCTTGGACGTTAAACAGTGGATTCATGTAAATGATGTCACCGCATCTCTGTAAAGTTGTTTCTTTTGAAAAGGTGGAGTTTTTGGGGTGAAAGCAGCTGTGTTAAACAGCAGCTGTGTGTGTTTGGCATCCGTGTGTAAATCAGCCATCTTAACCTTTAAGGGCTTTTAAACAAATGAAAACTATACATATTCACTTCCTGTATGATACGTTTTTGCTGTTGTAAGTTTTTTTTTTATCTCAGATATAATAAGTCAGCAATCAAATAAAAAAATGCAGATTTGCAGTCATTTTTTGTTGCAAATGATCACGTCTCAGAAGAAAAAAACAACTCATTTGCAGTCATGCATTTGTCCAAATCAATTCATCTTTACTGGCTTGTTGCTCCACGAGGGAGACATCTACATGGACTGGGCAGATGTTTGGTTTTCATCTATTTTTACAACTGCTCCTCTTGGGTCCCTGGCCAGCTATCAGCTCTGTTTGGAGAGGGTCATGCCTCTGGCCCCCACACAGCGTACAATGTTCACGAGTTCTCCTGGACCTACAGGTGTTTGTGCAAGAACAGACTCATTCTGATGTGAATCTTTTGTTAGTATCCTACAAGAAATATTTGCTGTAGTTGTGAGATTAATGTGCGTCTCTTGGGATATTTTCTGCATGCTCAGAAAGAACATGCATCAAGTAATCATCCCCAAAGCTCATTTGAGGGGATTATTTTTGGCTACTTTGCAAACTCTTGAGCCATCCAGACATCAGGATGTTCTGCAGGTCTGTTAGCCAGTCAGTAAATGGGTACGGCATCGCCTCTGGAGGGGCGTCCTGCTTATCTCCCTGGAGAACTCCCAAAATTCTCAATGGGACTCCCAAACATCTGAAGTGGAACGGAGTTCAGGGGCTTTTCCAGCCACACAACCCTGATATCTGCTTAAACAGCAGGTAGTCCCCAGCTCTCCCCTGTTTGTGTCTGCAGCTTCCTCCTACAGTCAGGGTGGGGGTGGGGGGACTTTCCCATACAGTCAATCAGTCTAAAATATGTTTCCTCAACAGGATTAATCTTGACAGAAAGAAAAACAACATTTTTGTTCATTTTTAAGTAGAATTCTTGCTTTTCGCTGAAGAATTCGGGGATGCGTAATGAAAAAAGCAGCACACATAGTGAGAAAATAGCAGAAACAGACAGACAGAAACGTGTGCGCCGTGCAGCAGCTCTACAGGCCTCCTCCATTAAGGTGGCCTCAGCTGGGTTTCAATTGCATCCCACGTCAACACCACTGACAGCAAAAAGCACTTAGGGACCAACAGATCACTTTACCATTCCTCCAGCAGGAAGGGAAGCCTCGAGGTGGGAGGTGGAGGACCGAAGAGCAGAGGCTGAAGGGAAGATCACTTACAGAGACCCACCAGTAGGTGGGAGTATTGGTGCTGGGATGTGACTGACAGGAAGGCACTGAACTGTGTGAAGAGACACCAGACTACAGGTCAAATTCAATCCATTTGTGCACAAGGTGATTTAGAAACATTTTGTCCCACTTACAAAAATATGGGTCAATAATTTTTTTTTCATTTGCAAATATTTTTTTCTTCATAGTCAAAAAATACTAAATTTGAGGCAAAAATACATTTAGAAACTCAAAAACTAGGATCTGGTTAATTTATTTCAGGGACTCAACTTAGACTGAGAGACCATCTAAAGGCTCAGGAACCCTTTGCAGGTGTTCTGGATTCATTAGCTGATTAGAGTGTGACACTTTGAGTCTAGAAAGTTGAACCTTTTCACAATATTCTAATTGTCTGAGATTTAGGGTTTTCATCAGCCATAATCATCACAATTATAACAAATAAAGGCTGAAATATCTGGCTTTACATGTAATGAGTCTGACTTGTTTATTAGTTTCACTTTTTAAGATGAATTACTGACATAAATGAACTTTTGCACCATATTCAATTTTTTTTAGTTTTACCTTCAAACACAAAACTAAAAATATAAAATATATAAAACTATAAAATGATTATGGAAAAGTCTAGATAATTACATACATTTTTAAAAATTAAGCTTAAAATTTTAAATATTATTCTTTAATTATATAAAATGATATAATCAATCAGCAAGAAATTAAAACAAAATAAAAACACATATTTTTTCCATTTAGGAATTTACTGTCAAAGTTGTAAAATTTCATAATTTTAAAATGCCAAAAAAAACAGCAACAACAACAACAACAAAAAAGCAGAATGTATAATTTAACTTTTAATCCCTTGTAAATCAGATTTTTTTTCGCAGGAGCATGTTATTGAACAATATTAACATTGAAATATGAATGAATGTGTTCTCTTCTGTTGTGCTCAAACATTTAAAATGATTTAAAATAAACATTAAGTTCTAAATCACTTAGATTAGTCCTTTAAGGATATGTGTTATGAAACTATTAGGTGTGTGTAATAATCAGGCTACAGTGTGCGTGGCAGTGCAGGTTGTTGACTGGTTGCTGGAGAGATTTTGCAGCCAGGTGAAGCCAGGCGCCAGCAGAAGGGACTCCGTCTCTCCTTCCCCACGCCTGACTGTGAGGATGTCTTTTAACATGAGGAGGGGGGGAACCAACGTGGCCATTCACGGCCAGCCAAGCGTTTCAATGAGCCACATTAGCTGTTGCGCCATTGTTTTTCAAAAGGCAGCTCCAAACTTGCTTCGGTGGCAGAGAAGCTGGCCGTGTTTCACTTTGTCATTCTGATGAGGCTGCTTTCATTTCGATCTGCTGAGTCTTGTATCCGTCATGCTACTGAAAGGTGAACCAGACATGTATTTGACCTTCCTAGACTCATCTGAATTGTAGTGAAGGAAGAAGAAGTCACATTTTTAAAAACTAAATGTAAATAGTTTTGCTCGGACTGCAGCACATGAGCTTGTTTCTCATTCAGTGATATTAATATTCCACAAAGGGGAGGCTGGCCATCGCTCATGTCCTCCATCACTCATTCTGCAGCCATTTGTAAGTCACACTTCAGCTTTGAAGGGAGCCAGGAAATCACCAGAGAAGAATTCCCTCTGAAGGTGAAATCCTCTGCAAGAGACCCGTGATTATATCTATATTAATGGTTTTGTAAGTCTCTAAAGATGTTTTGTCTGAAACATCCAGTATTTTTTCCTTTCCTTTTATTTTTTCATGAACTTGAAGGTCATCTTTAACTGATTAGGAGATGTCAGGTTCTTTCTGAGAGCTTGTGCTGCGCCTTTGGTCTTGTTGTGCACACCCTGATCCCAGATGCAATAAATTACTCGTCTAAATCAGAACAGAACGCCATCTTTAGCAGGACAGCAAACATAAACGTTGCATTTAATGCAAAGCAGCCATGCTGTCAGGACCCATCCTAATTTACCAGTCACAGGAATTGGAATTGTTCCTGAGGGTCATTTGATGTTGATGGAAAATAAAAATGTCCTTTATTTATTTGTGTTTTTTTTTTGTATTGGGCGTAAAACACAGAAAAAAAAAAAAAAAATGATTCTCAGATTTTCTCAGTCTTCTACAAAAACCCCTCCCACAAAACAACAAACTTAGATTTTTACGTATAAATGATGCAAAATAGAATATTAAACGCTCAACCCATTTAATTCTGAATAAAATAAGGAAAAATGAGCATAAACAATTTTTTAATCGAATTTAATAAACTAAAATATATTTTTGAGCTCATAGCTAATATTTTATAGTTTCTTATCTGAAATTAGATAACTGCTGCCAAATAGTCCATTTAGCATAAATGGGCTACTATATAGGAAATATGTACCTTACCCAGAACCTCACACTATTTCTTTCAGTAAATGCAGGAAATCAACTCTCTGTAATTCTTCTAGTTTTTATTTGTTGAAAATTTGTTCTCATGTTTTCAACCTAAGTTTCCTAAAGTCTTCAGGTTTCTCTAACTAAAATAATATAGTTTTAATCTTCTTTTTTATTATTTTTAAGCTTTATTCTTTTAAAAATCATATTTAGAGAAATAGGATAAAATATATTATTGCTATTTTTTATAGAATAAATCACAGGAAAATAAAATGTATTAGCACTCCTGAAACAGGATGTTTAGATATTTTAGACATTTAAGAATTTAAAACCAAACGTAAGGAGATGTTTGTGTTCAGCAGTGCAGTAAACCTTCCTTCAGCAGCTTGACTGTGTACGCTGACGTTTGTCTGAAATGCCACACCTCTTTATCAAGGAAAGCAAATCTGCTCCTCACAGTTCAGTGACAAAACAACCGCTTCCCATCGCTTCTCTGGAACTGCGACTATTTGACCGATGCAAACTTTCCTGAAACTCTGTGTCGTCTTTGCAGCCAGCAGGCGTGACCTTAGACGCTTAATTCTTCCTGGATGTACCACGAGCCCCATGGGAGCTGTCAGAGGTCAGCGAGGACCGAGCTAGGATATATGAACAAGATATCCAATAAAAAAAGGCCACTCTGATCAGCAAGCTCTAAAATCAGAACCAGGTGGGCTGCCCATGTTCAAAACTATTAAATGAACACCAGATCGTGACGGCGTTGGAGTGTTTTCCTTCCTTTCCTTGTGTTACAAAAGGACAGGGTACATTTAGTGTGGCAAACAAATATGTTTAAGTGGATCAGAGCCAAGAGGAGACTTTTTTATTGTTTAACTCATTACAGTTTCTGTCTGCACCGTTTCTTTTATGCCTACTTCAGATAAAAATGCTCAAAATGACATCAGCCACACCTCACTTATTATTTCTGTTTTTACCATATATCACATCAAACTTTTATACTTTAAATATTGTGTTTGCAATATGTGAGTTTCACTTCTCTCACGTTACATAAGCTGAGCTCTACACTGCAAAACATTCACCATGAATTGTGTCCTCGTTAAGGTGGAAAATTTACGTTTTGCCGCAAAAATAAAAAAAATTGGTTAAGAATAAGAGTTTTTGAAATTAAAATTGAAATGTTTTGCTATTCAGAGTTGTAATGAAACTCTGCACAGAAAGGGGAATAAGATAAAAGAGATTAAAACACACAGAAATATTTTATTTTTATTATGTTTACATCTACCAGCCAATAGAGGGCACCATTGCGGATTGCCAAATATGGTAAACAGTCTGCTTGGCACAGTGAGGCTGGCACTGTGGAAAATGGCGGACTCTGCAAGTCAAGTATGCTTCTGAGCCCAGAAGATGTCGTTATCCTTCTCAGAAGAGGAGCGACCATAAAAGATCTAAAACCAGAGTGAGTCACTGGACATGGGGCTGGCTGCTCACTTCATGTACCAGCAGAGAACCTGGCATCCCGATGGCTGGAAACCTTGTTCTATTGTTGCAGCTACAACCTCCACACACTAGATGTTGCTTTGGTGTTCCTTATTCAACCTTCAACCAAGTTATGTCAACTGGTTCCACCTAACTGCTTAAATGTAAAGAGTGATAATGTTAAAAGTAAATGTACTGTATATCACTCAACTAGGTTTAGTTGAACAAGTTGACATAACTTAATTAAAGCAGAAATCCAGTTTTTTGTCTGAGGGCACCACCTAGAGGCAGTAAAACTTGCATCTTAAGCCCTTCTCCCTATAGCTAGCTAGCATAGTGTATAGGGACATCTGTGCACGTGGACTGGAAGCCCCAAGGTCAAAGTCGGAAACAGCGCCTAAGGTGGTAGAGAACAAGCGAGCCAAGATCCTGTGGGACTTTCAGATTCAGACCAACAAAATGGTAATGGCGAACCAACCGAACATTGTGGTGGTGGACAAACAACAGAGGACAGCCGTTGTCGTTGATGTAGCAATACCAAGTGATGCAACATCAGGAAAAAGGAACACGAGAAACTAGAGAAATACCAGAGAAGAACTTGAGAATCCTGGAGAGTGAAGACATCAGTGGTGCCCGTGGTCCTGGGGGAACTTGGGGCAGTGACCCCCAAACTGGAGGAGTGGCTAAAGCAGATCCCAGGAATAACATCAGACATCTCAGTCCAGAAAAGGTGTTCTAGGAACAGCTAAGATACTGAAGAACCCTCAAGCTCCCAGACCTTAAGACTCACTTGTCTATAACACATGTCACCAACATCTGTCTAGGTACGTCCTCAAACGCATAAACGCTCTGTGATTGACATCTGTATGTTAGCGGATGTCTAACGGTTTTGGCTAATGCTGAGTGGTGCTCAATTCGATTAGCAAAAAGAAAAAAAAAGACATATTCCCTACATTATATCACAGCACAGCGTAAGACTATTGCTTTTACGGATTTCTAAAAAATCATACATAATTCCTGAAAAGGGGAAAAGTCCAGATTGCTGCTTAAGGTGAAAAATGTATGATTTAGAGTGAAAATGGAAAACTGAGATGAACAAAAAGAGTTTTGTAATGTTTTCTGCTCAGAACTGTAATGTAATTTTTGTAACTAAGGAGGGAATATTAATTAAAAAAGACCAAAGAGTTTAAAATATTAGTAAAAGTTTGCTTTTTGATCAGAACCTCTACACTTACAATGGCTGTTTGCATGATTTATTAATCAAAGACTAGCTTGCATTGCCTCCCAAATGAATACTTTCGCTTAAAATAAACCATAAATCATCAATTTCAAAGTGCAATCTTCACAGGTTCTGTTACTGTAACTTAACCTGTTCACGCTTTGTCAGAGCACCTTCTTCTATTGAATTGTGTTTCTGACAGGATGTAGGAAAAAATGCCCCGCAGCATAGCAGAAAAAAGCAATCAAATTAGGATGTAATGACATCATCATCAAAACAGTTTTTTCACGGCTATTACCGAGCGGAGAGACACGAACACGTTTGAGTCAGGGATATGAAAGGGGCCGAGACAGCATTTTCTCATTTTGGAGTAACTTAAGCTAAACTTTCACCTCTGAGTTGTGCTATTGGCTCTACAAATATACCTGTTGTGAGAAGTTCGGCACGGCCTGCTTGTGGTTAAGCCGGCCGTGGGCACCCCCGAGGCAATTTTGTGTATTTCCTTCACACTTCTGTCAAAGCACATAACGAGTGACAGATTATATCCTGAAAGAAAGACTGGAAGTACAACTGCATCACATTTTGTTCAAAGTGTTTCGATGCGTTTCCCACTGTTGATAGCATCAGTCACGGGGATCGGGCTCAGAAAGTTGCATTAGACTTTGAAAGTCCAGATTTGCTGCTTTAAGAACTGTTTTCTATGTATTCTTTGCAGAAACTTGTTTATATTTCCTACGATTTCAATTATGACAATTCATGTAGCGTTTACAAGAATCAGCTAAAGTAAACATATGTTAGAAAATTAAACCCTCTGCAATCAAATCTCTTGGACCCTCATGCTGGTTAAGTAAACATTGTAAAACTAAAATGTTGATTTTAACCAAGTTATGTCAACCGGTTCCACTAAAGCTAGTTGCTTTAAAACAATAATATGCATTATTATATGTTGTTATACTAAAAGTGAAAGTATATTACTCTTAACATTTAAGCTATGAGGTTTAGTAGAACTGGTTGACATAACTTGGTTAAGTAAATTCAACATTTCATTTCTTAGAGTGTTTATGTAAACAAAGAGAAACTAGCTGGTTAGCAGCAGAAACCCCCTTGGAATATACCAGAGCCTGACTCAATTAGCTGTCTCTAAATGCCCGTTTAAGGCTGAGGAGTTTCATGTTCAGATGGTTGCACCACATACAGCTCAGGCTGATGAATCAGATAAGTTAATGAGTCAGAAGCTGTTGTGACAAATTCTTTTTACTGAAGTTCGTGTTTTTCCCTTTTTGCTGTTATCATGATCTGGTTTCATACTTCGACTAAAAGAGATGATTAAACATTGTTGTGATAGACTGTGATCAGCCAATAGTCAAATATGAGCCTCAAAGGTGAGTTATTTTGGTTCCAAACAACAAAAACCATTCATTCTAATCCTTATAACTTCCTACATCATCCCACTGATAATAAATTATATTGAGAAAGAATTCAAGATGAAGAATCTGTTCCAGTGATGTCTGCAGCTCACGTATCTGCTGCTCCAGTCCAGAGCAATCAGGGTGTATTCTGTTTGGCATGCTTGAGTGCACCTCAAGTCCGCTGGGTGACGGGGAGCTACGCTGGATGTCAGCCCAGCTGGAAAACTGTCCTGTGAGCAGCTCCTCAGCTGTGAAATGGACAGTCTGCACGTGCTCCAAAACAGTGATCCTTAAAGGAGCCTTTTGACTAAACCGGCAGAGTTTTGTTCCATTCATGTGTTTGTTTGGTTGCAAAAGCAGCAGTCAGCTACAAATTATGTGTGAGCACGCAGCAGCGCTCACACTCAGCTGGTTTTGATGCAGGGATGGGATCATGGGACAAGTCTTGGACGGCTCTGAAAAGGCCTGTGGACTCTGGTGGTTTGCTGCAACGCTCTGTGGGTGGGAACGCATACCAGCATCCTCAGCAACCCAAAAGGAGCAGCGCTGCCTGCGCTGGAACACCCCGACCCCATGGCCCGCGACGCAGTGGGCCAGTGGCGCCTGCTGGCCGGGCCCAGAACGCCATTTCTCCACCAGATGTATGCCTAAGATTTGGTAGTGCAACAACTTCAAAGTCCGACTTGATTGTTTTTGATTGTATGATTATTCAACGTTGCTGTTTTTTTTCTTTATTTCTGGGGGGAAAAGATATTATCATTCAACCACACTTATTTAATTGCAGCAATTGGAGCCACTGTAATTGGGCCTTGACTTTCATCTGTAATGGTAATGATCATGAGATTGTGCTTGTGTTGAGCAGTCTAGTCTGATGAGTAAGAGCGGCATGACTTCAGTTTGGGATTTTTAGGGAATATTTCATTTGAGCTTCCTACAAAAATCTCCCTTTTTAGATATTTTTTTTATGAGCTTAATCCATTCAAATTGTGTTTATTCCACACATGAAAATAAAACCTTCACATCGTTCTTTGACCTGATGTTTGTATCTGATCTTTGTAATGGAGGTCTTGTAAAAGTAAACACTGTTCAGAATGTCAGCGTGCTTTGTCAGAGCTGCACAGATATTTAAAGAGCATCTTATCCTGTTGATTTAAGCAATTAAACATGAAGTTGGCCTCTGCAAGCTCCGACTGACTGCATCATCTTAATCATTATCTGCAGAACCTCAAAGCATTTTCTTTGACTTGATAAAGGAGACTTATCACGGTCATTACGTGGTTAAACGTCTGGCTACTTGAATTTGTGGAAATGTTTGGTGCACCACAGCCAAGGTTTTAATGTGTTTGGATATAGAGAGGTTTGCAAATGCTTTCAGGCTGGATTTATGCTAAACAAAGTAATGATTCCTTAAATGATACCTTGCACTCGAAACCTTTTTGTGTGACAAGCTTGCATCGTTTCCAAAAGTATAAACAGACTCTTTTTTTGACCCAGAACAATTGCTAGTGGGCCCTGAAAAGATGATAAATAAAAAGATAACTTATCATTTCCGAGAAGTGGTAAGAGAGTTCAAGTTTTCATTGCAATTTTTGAACCAATTTTATTTATTTGATGCCAAAGAAGACTGAACATTTTCTTAATAATATCCATTCATCATATGTGACTGGTGTCTTTAGCCCTGAACCACAACTAGATCTAAATCTGGTCACATGTGACAAAGCTTCGTGAGGAAAGAAAAGCCCAGTGCTCTGGACTCTACCCATGCCAGAATGGGAGCTGTTTTGGCAGGAATTATCATTTTCATCATAATTTATAACCACCAGCTTCTGCAGACCTCATATCTCTCTGTAAGAGCTGTGCTTACAAATACGAGAGCAATGCTGGTAGCTGCAGTTTCTCACCTTCTGCTGAAGTAGAACTCAAAGCAAAACAAACACTCAAATGTTATCTTCAGCCCTTATTGCAGGCTGACTCTTGCACAGAAAACCTGGATGTGAGAAAGTTGGCAGAACAATCACCTGCATAGTGATGCAAAAGTCAAAGAATTTATCCAGGCGTCTTCATAAATCATCTCTGTTTAGTTAAAATAAACTCCTCTGACAGCCAGCAACGGGACTGTGGTAATTCTAACGTTTTGCAATCTCCATTCTTACTTAATTATTTACATAAAGCGCTGTTTGTGACATGCTCCATAAACATTTACATATTTTTTTCTTGTTATCTGGAGAGTAAAGTACAGGTAGCTACTGGGGGGAAGACAGGAGACATGCATGGGCAACAGAACATGTTAAGATGCTTTTCAGAGAAAAACTCATCTTTGAAAACTCATTTTGTGACAATTCTGATCAGAACAGTGCATCTTATTTCATTTGATTTTAATTATTTAGAGCACCAGCTCTGGTGGCCTAGTGGTATGAGTGTCCACCCCGGGACTGGGAGATTGGGGTTCCCGCTCGGGTCATACCAAAGACTTTGAAAAAATGGGACCCAATGCCTCCTTGCTTGACACTCAGGATTAAGGGGATGGATTGGGGGTTAAACCACCGAATAGTTCCCGAGCGCGGCCAGAGCTGCAGCTCCCCGCTTCCCACCATGGGGATGGGTCAAATGCGGAAATGTAATTTCACCATTGTGATGATGACTTGGGACTTTAACCTTCATACCACCAGACACGGCCGCCCAAAGTGCTGTACACTAAAACAAAAACAGAAAAAAGCAAATAAAATGCAAATTGAGTTAAAAACAAATGAAGATAGTTAAACTAGAACCCAAATCCCTGCAACAAACCCAAGTGGAAGTTGGTTCCAAAGTCTCGTGGCCAACACTGAAAAAGCCCGGTCCCCTGAGACTTGCATCTACATCTTGGAACCACCAACAAACTTTATCCTTCTAAAATTTTCAAAACTTTTCTAAACTTCCAGGAACATGAAAATGCGAAGTGCCACATGGCATGCACAAAACAACATGCATGTATTTTGTTAGAGTTTAAGAACCTACAAATGTAGGAAGTGAAGGAAAGTAAACCAAAAAGTGCATGGCCACACATCATGTTCCTAAACTACATTTCCAAATAGCCACACTTTGACAGAAACATGTCTCAAACCAGCACCTATTTATGGTTTTCCTATGGTCAGGAAGATAATTCCTCCTTTGAAAGAAAAAATATCTTTCTGTGGAGCTCATCCATCATTCAGAATCCTTCGGAGCACAAGCAGAAAGGCTATGATTTGGTGACATATTGCTTTGATTGGTTTCCCTTTTATGTTTTCTCTTCCTCACTCTGTGGTACTCGAGCATTTTTATTAGCTGAGGAATGCTGGAATATTCCAGCTGGCTCCCTCTCATGGTCAAGTAGTTAAACCCTTTACATACCTGCATGTAAACGCTGAGGTTTTTCTCGTGTGAACTCCTCACTGGCGTGACAGGCTGGGTAGCTGCGTCCTGAACTCCACATCACCTCTGTCGGCCTGCAGCTTACAGTAAAAAAGAAAAATGTCCATGTGGCGGTCCCCTGCCATTCCTGCTGTGATGGCAATTAACCAATCTCCTCACACGTTTAGTCAAGTATGCAAACACTGTTGCACTATCTGTGTGAAAATCAGCGCAATAGTCAAAATGACGTCTTTTCTGCACGCTCTAAACCAAAACAGAACAGACATTCCTCCCTGTGTCTTTGTGAGCATCGAATACCAGTGTGATATCCATTCAGCTTGTTATTTATGATCCACCAAAGCAGCCATGGGAACTAACCCTAAACACGAATCACAGGTACGATGGGAATATCTTCGGTTTGAGAAATAGCTGAACTCTTAATCTACTAAATATCACTCATCAGCTGAAAACGTCTAGTTTTGCTCCTGTTGTGCGTCCATGTTTGAAGTCTGGGTTCTATCACTCGCTCGTGTGCTTTCAAAGAAATAAAACTAACTCTGTGATTGTTTGTGATTGTAAGTGTAGTACGGTGGCAGGCCGTGTGTTTGGTACCTGGACCTTCAGTAAGGAGTTTACCAACTTAATTCACCACTCTTACGATTACAAGCCAACAATGTTCTACTAAAACGTGATATGGCACGTAACTCCATTGTTAATAAAACATAAACCCAGTTAAGACAACTTCAGTCTTCTACACTTCAGCTGCAACGATGCCACTCATCAATATTTACATTTTTTGTTCATAACAGGGCTGCAGAGTCTCATGCATTGAGCGTGAGACACACGCATTTGCCTTCTCACGCTCTCACATCACACCGCCAATTTCTCACAGCGAAAAAGCAATACCCCCCCGTGCTCTCACGCCTGGAATATTGCAAAAGTTGGCAACTCACAGGAGTTGCTGATTTTTTTATTCATCCTCCTTTCTTAATGCAGGGAAGCCAAATGACTAGAGCGGATATTTGTTTCTCAGTTCCATTAGCAAGCTAGCATGTCTAGCAATGTCCAGCTTTCCTAATAAAATAGTCCACCTTGAAAAGGGAATTTTAATATTTCCTGAGACCATATCCATTTTTCTCGGTCTCTGTCAGTCATTGTGGGCATAACATATATATATATATATATATATATATATATATATATATATATATATATATATATATATATATATATATACATATAGTTAATAGCATGAATGTGTGCAGGTTGCCGAGGACTACTTTGCTAGCAAAACTTGGTAGCGATGGCTTAGCTCTGATGTCCAATCAGAGGACAGAACACCCCTTACATCACTGTGAGCCAGCTAGCTGACCCTGGGAGGCAAATCTGGAAGGTGATTGTTTAAAAACAGCTCCACTATACATACAGTATATTTCAAAAACTTTACCTCAGATCTGTCATATTTTGATAATTTGAGAGAGAGAAGTAGCTGAAGAGTTTGTTGTATAATATGTGCGTGGTATGTAAAGGTTGTGTCATTAAAAGACTAAAAACTGATACCGATATTTTTGGATATTACATTTTAATGCCGATATCGGCTGATATTAATGGTTGATCGATATCGGACATCCCTAGAAAATAGTCTTGTACCCCTGTTTCCTGCATTAACCACTGATAGAAAATAGATGAGGAAATGCTCAAATTAGAAAGACCAGTCACACACATCGCATCATAAAATTAACATTCATGGACTCCCCCATCCTAGACTCACCTCTTGGCTGTTGTGAAATATTGTTGGATCTCTCTCTGTTAAGGGTCTGCAGAATACTTAAGATTATCAGAATTTATATGACGACACCATTAATCTGCCTAAGCATGAATTTGAGTGAACTTTTAAACATGAGAAGAAAACTGTGGCTCATAGGCTGCAGGATTAAAAGTTGTTTCCTTTTTGCAAATAGGTTCCAGAGTTTCAACTAAACTCATAAAAAGAATGAAAAATCTGTATTTTGTGCCCATTTAAACACATAAATGCACACAATCCTGTGTTCCCACATCACAACGAGACAAATGACAATGACAAAATGGTGCAGCTGTGGGTTTAGCGTGTGACCATAAGGCTCAGACGGAGAAGAGTGTGGCTGGATTTTCTTGGTAACCAGCAGCGTCTTTTCCTCCAGTTCACAAGTTTAACAAGTCTGATTCTGAGTGACCTGGGGACATGGTTTAATGGCTCTTTCTCCACCGCGTCTCAGCTCTCTGTGGGTGGGTGGTCTGGCAGGATTGGGCAGGGACGGTGCTCTGATGTACAGTGGAGTTAATGAATGTTTCAGCAGAACAACAAACACTTTTCTTTTCACCGTTTCAGGGAAGTACCCGATTAGGTTGTGTTGTGTATTTTTACAATGATTCTAAATAGTTTGTTTTCTGAAAGTGGTTAGTCCAGCGATTTCCCACAGATTAAATTCTGGCTCCCGGATGTCTGTGAGCTTTGAGATACCTGGATTGTTTTCCCCAGTAGTTTTGTTGCAGCTAAATGTCTTTAACTTATGGAGCGTGTTTTGATTGACAAACCCAACAAATGTCTTAAGAGAACGTCAAACTTCTGGCCTTAATGAAGAATTTACCTCACAAGGTGTTTGTTCCAGTAAAACGAACGTTTGGAGGAGTTTGTAGGAGTCAACTGGTGCTCGCCTCAAACCTGTTATTCCATCCGTCCGTCCGTCCATCCCTTTTCCTTCGCTTATGCGGGGTCGGGTCATGGGGCAGCAGCCTAAGCAGAGAGGCCCAGACTTCCCTCTCCTCAGCCACTTGGGCCAGCTCCTCCGGGGGAATCCCAAGGTGTTCCCTGGCCAGCTGAGAAACATAGTCCCTCTAGTGTGTTCTGGGTCTTCCTTTAGGTCTCCTCCCGGTTGGACGTGCCCAGAACACCTCACCAGGGAGGCGTCCAGGAGGCATCCTAACTAGATGCCTGAGCCACCGTAGCTGGCTCCTCTTGATGTGGAGGAACAGCGGGTCTACTCTGAGCCCCTCCCACCCTATCTCTAAGGGAGAGCCCAGATACCCTGCGGAGAAAACTCATGTTGTCCGCTTGTATCCGCGATCTCGTTCTTTCGGTCACTACCCAAAGCTCTTGATCATAGTTGAGGGTTGAAACGTAGGCTGACCGGTAGATCAAGAGCGTCTTCTTGCAGCTCAGCTCTCTCTTCACCATGATACACCGGATGCAGCCGTTAAATTCAGCACCTCCAAATCCAAGACTATGGTTGTGAGCCAGAGAAGGGTAGAATGCCTTTTCTGGGTCAGGGATGAGGTCCTGCCCTAAGTGAAAGACTTGAAGTATTTTGGGTTTTTTTCATGAATGAGGGATAAATGGAGTGAGAGATTGATTTTATATCACTTTAAGCTAATTTTTTTGCATCAGATAGTTAGATCTCAAGGATCAAAATGGTGTGTATATGGCAAAGGGATGCCCCTATAAAAGTCATGAGGAGTTTCCACAAACGGCAATACATTTTGCAGATTAGACGTAAGTATGACTCACCCGATAAATTTTGTGACCTTTCAAACCTTTTTCCTTTAGTAGAAGTTTCTGGCTTAAGCATCATGGTGGAGCCGACGGATCATGATTTGTCTTCAGTAATGAGAATGTTGCTCCAGTCTGTGGTAAAGAAGGACCGGAGCCAAAAGGCAAAGCTTTTAATTTAATGGTTGTTCAACACTCCATACCTCACCCGCGGTCTCAGAAACAAGCAGCTGAGATGAGCTTGCAGCAGGTGCAACTCGGAGTTGAGCCGCTGCTCCACCGCATCGAAGGAGGTCAGTTAAGGTGGTTTTGGGCATCTGGGAAGGATGCCTCCTGGTCTCCTCCCTCTGGAGGGTTTTCCAGACACGTCCCTTTGGGAAGAAATCCTGGATCAGACCCAGAACTCACTGGAAGTTTACCCTATCTTAAATGAGAGGGATGTGAACCTGTTACCTTTGCCTGCAGATTAACAGAAAATAGATAGATTTATGTGTAATTAGACTAGTGTACAAATTATATTTTGGTAGATGTTTTTTGAAATGTGTTCATTTTTAAAATAGGTCAAAAAACTGTAATGTTTAAAAGGTTTTATGAATATGTAGCGAGGAGTTCATAAGTAAATGCCAAAATATTGACAATTTATTTATTTTTAAAGAAGTAATCAAGAATGAAAAAAGTTGCAATGTTCTGCGTGCATTAAAATAAGATTTATTTAAGTTTTTTTTGTCTCAATCAACGTCTTAAACTTTGTGAAGAAAAAAAAAAAACGTGCGTACCTCAACATCAGCTTCTCAACCAGAGCCATGCTAATTTATTTTTACTTCCCTAATGGAAAAATATTCCCCTAATTGCCGTAAACAGAAAGTTGCTATTTCATATGGAATCATTCATGTTCGATGCCTGACCCCGATAAGACACTTTTGAAGTTCCAGTGTATACGTAGCAAATTGTTTCTTTGAGCTTGCTCAAGAACCAAAATCACCCCAGCTTCTCCCGTGGGACTGGGTACCACTCCGACTCTTGGAATCTGGGCCAAGAGTTTCCAAACATCTTTTCCTGGTGCCTAAAATTAGCTTCCTAATGAGGTAGTGGCTTCCTTTTCTCTGAACTAATACCCCATCCCTGTGGGACAGCGTGATGTGGACTAACACTCCAGATCAACAGAAAAATCTCACACCAACACTTAAAGCTCAGAGACTAAACATTCCCGGCTGAAAAGGAAAGAATTCTTCTTCTGAAGATCCTTAAACTGAAAATATAAGGCAAGGCAAGGCAGTTTTATTTATACAGTGCATTTCCTACCCGAAGGCAACTCAAAGAAAAAGTTATTCTTTCAAATTAAAGTAGGTTTGTTCACTTTTCCTATTTTAAATGGCTGCAAACCTTTAAAACACAGGGCATTTTTCTTTTTTAAACGTGTGAACAGAAAGGAGCCTATAGGTCACATTTAATTGCACTTGCATTAATCTGTTTTATTTCTGCTAATGAGTGCTGCTGTAACTTTAACTGAAGGGGAGGAATTTTTATCACCGTCAGCTAACTTTTGATCAGGTAGCTGTTCGGGGGGAAAACTGCTAGGGAACCTTTACTGTGTACAGTACAGTGTCCAGTTACACAACCGTCTGATTTCCCAGTTCTCGTTAGGAATCACACAGAATGCAGCTTTCTTTGGTTTTAGTCGTTTTCTTTAAGGGTCCACTCAAGACGAGGCGGGCGATTCTACAAATGTGTGTGAGAAATTCCTCAAAACAATTAAAAACAGAACAAACGTCTCCTTTTGAATTATATTAAAACTACAAGTAAAAATAAAGTGAAACTGAAAAGGTTCTGGTCTAAAACCTACAGTCAGATTTCTGAGGAACCTAACATAACTCTTGTCCTGAATCCAGGTGAGAGGGAAAAGCTAAGGAGCAAAGACAGGAAGAGTCAAAAACTCTTTTGAAATGACATGGTAATCTATGTTTTCCATTTTCCAATGAAATCTTTCTGTGAAGCTGCTTAATGAAAAACTGCAACCCACATAAAAAGTTATTTCAGTTTCACCAGAATCAAAAACCAAGTGAGAGATTCACCAATAAGGAGACCAATGCAGCAATTCTTACTTACTCTACCTAAAGTAAATATCCCAGCATACAACACCTGCTGACGCTGCGACGATGTGTGTGTGTTAACTCTCTGGGTTGGGACTGTGTGCTGTTTCATAGCTTAGTGTTTTCATGGTTAGTGCAAAGCTGTTTCACTAATGTCAAAAAGGAGGCACCTCTCCTTTGATTTGCAGGATTAAGGTCTGAAAATGAAATCAGAGTACAAAATAATGAACCAATTGTTTTTTCATCGTCATAATTTGTGTTTCAGACATCCTCCAGCTCATTAACTCCTGGATACTTTGAGCTTTTTCCCAAAACAAACAGAAAAACCTGTACAGGATTCCCGCCCTGGACCTAAAGAGCCAGACTTTGGGCTTCTTTCTGGCAGCTGTTTCCTGTTATGTAACTTCACACAGCTGCCATTACCAAGAGAGAGCATCTTAGTGTTGTAGACGTCTCTAAGGGTCAAGAGGAAGAAAAATAATGCAGCTTTAATGGTGACCAACGATAGACCACCAAGGATTTTTCCTCTAACGTCGACGCTCCGAATCACCAACTATGTCAAGAATTTTACCTGGGAAATGTTCTGCATTTTATTGATCATGATGTTGCTTGTACAATTTTCTGGAAGGGTTAGGGTTAGGAAATGCAACATTATTTCAAAAGCTGTAGTCTGCAAAAAATATTTGTTCTAAAGAAATTAAAATGTATTTTTAGGATTCTGCAAATAACCTAAAAATAATAGAGAAAATACTCACACACATTAGTTACCTTGTCTAAGATTTTGCTCAAGAGACTACAAGATAAATGAGGGAGCAGCAACGTCTGGGAAAAAGGTCACATTTCTGGCTGCCGTTCTCTCCGTAAATATTGGTTCAGTTTGTTTTAAGTCCCTCCACAAAATAAACTTTTTACATATTGAATAGATTATCATACCATATTTAACCTGGACACTGGATGGTAGCATGCGAGCATGGCTTTAGTGTGCATGCTCGACCAGCAAAGAAAAAGAGACGCGGAAGTCACTTCATGTAGAAGTTTGTGTCCTCTGAAATGGTCCATTTGAGGTGGTTATCAGATGCAGCTCAGTGAGCGTCGCAATCCATCCCTCACTAAGGACTTCCCACTGACCCTGGCATGCATTCAGACAGAAGAGCCTGGATCAAAGTCTTTGGAAGACAGATTATTAAACTCTTAAAGTGGACATATTATGCAAAAAAAATAAATAAATCATCTTTCGCATCCTTGTGCTGCCATGGGCATCTACTGCCGCTATAAACACTCCAAACTTAAAAAAATATTTATATGTTTTCTGTCAGGGATTGGTTTTAGGAAGTATTTGCCTAAAACAGCAGCTCTACTCCAAGCCCCTCCCAGATGTCAGAGATTTTCAGCTAATAGCAGCCTAAGAGGGGAATAGGTGGGCGTGGCCAACTCCAGCTGGTTTTCTTAAAGAAGAGCCCTGAAACAGCTCATTCTAGAGGTACTGAAAATGTCAAGAATAAAACTGATGAAATCACTTTATGTGAGAGGGATTTAGTGCAAAGAACTTCATGAACATGTTGTGTATAGACCATAGAACTATTATAACTAGAAAGTGTCACAGAAAGATTTTTTGCTATTGGAAACTGTTCTTTGAGCCTTTGTATAGCATATGAAATGTTGTTGGGGCTCACAATGGCCCAGGAGTCCTGATCGCCCTGGTGCGGTGCAGGAGCGCGGACACTGTGGAAGAACAAGGAGCAAAGTCACAAGGACAAGCACCATGAGCTTCGGATCTCTCTGGCATTCATTCATTCATGGTCTAGATATTCCCAGTACATCCTGGAATGTGAGTGGTGCTCCAGCACTTTTCTTTGTTGTTTTTCTCTCATCCAACAAGGACGTTAGCTGTAGTCCAGGCTAACGTTAGCAGTAGCTCAGACTAGCGTTGTACTGCGGTTAGCATTACCATGACCACCGTTTGACACTGAAGTGGGTTAGGACATGTAAAGGTGGTGTCTCAAAGCTTATGTTGTGTTAAACCAGCTTTTCTCTCAACAACATTAATTTATGGCCATTACAAAATGAATAGTTTGTAGAGGAAAGCAGGTCGTAGACGGCGTATGCTACATTAGACACCTCACGCTACCTAAATTCAACAACGATGGGGTTTTAAATTCTAGGACCGCTTTAAAAAAGTCTTAATATGTCTCCAGTTTGAATTAAAAATAAATATTTGTCTTTAATAACAGATGCAACATTTGCAGAACCTGCACACACACTTTCATTGAATTGCTGCATGTTGTTGTACCAATCTGAGTTTCAATGATAATTAAAAACATAAAAGATGTGTTGCAATAAATCACAAGAGGATGTGTGGATCTCTCTTTACAGATATTTGTGGAAAGATCTGACTGACGGTCATAACTTAGTAGCAGACCTTGAAACAAGAGGCAGATTGTAGCGACGCTCACAAGGTTCCCGGGGGAGGCGGCGGTGTGTGTAAGCTAAGCTGTTGCTTTTCCCTGTGAGTTTTTAAAGTATCACTGTTTCTCAAACACGAATGCCCGTGATTACACACGAAAAAGAGCTTTTACACGTTGATATTGTAAACCACGCCGTTTGGTCAGGTGTTGACCAGCTAGACAAGCCAGTCAAAAAAGGGCCTCGATCACATGCTGGAATGCCTCCATGGGTCATCGTTCTTTATTGATGACATCTGTTCCAGGTTAAATGGGCACAGAAGGTACAAGTACATATGGAAGTCTCTTCACAGGAGAGGGGTCTTTTCCTCCATGCACAGAGTGCCCTTTTTACCACATACCTGCTCCTGGCTCCATCTCTACACGTGTAAAGTGACAACCATCCTCTGAGATTTATCAAGACAGGGTTTATGTTTTTAGAACCCCTTTCTTGTTCCTTGGTAGCTGTTCTCTCTGCAGGCGGTGTTTTTCTTCCTGCACATTCTTACTAGTTTAGTTTACTACAGCAGCACGTCTGGTGAGGTCATTTATGGCCAACCGTGGTGGTACGACAAACTCATTTATAACTGAGAGCCTTCAGCACCTCAGACAAGCCGAGTTCTCCTTGTTCCTTCCTCTTCCTTTCTTGCCAAAGCTCCATGAAATCATGTGTTTGTGTGTATGTTTGTTCAGGAACAGAATCACTGCTGTTGGTGCACAATCACCGGCTTGGGAATCATTTCTCACAGGTGCAGTTGAGATGGGGGGTGTACGACATGATCACTATGAAGCTAAAATGAGTGATGGACTCAGTGTTTATCTCTTCATGCATCGGAATTAACAAAATATTCAAGCAAAGCATCTTCATTTGAGACATTTAAAATCACATATTGAAAACATAATCAGGAGCTCAACAACACATGTCTGTATTTTGCAGCGGTTCCCTGCTGGTCTTGAACTTATGACCCTGATCCCTGAGGGAGATGTTCAGACAAAGATAGAGGGCAGTAGAGAGATTTAAACCTGCTTATGGATTCTGTGTGGTCTCCAGATATGCAATGTGCTGTCCAACACACACATCCAAGCCTTGGCTGAAAACTTAGCCTAGATTCATACTGAGTATCCATCTGTTGGAATACCCAGCAGCGTTGTGTTCAGCTCGGTGTCGTTTTCAGTGGATAAAAGTGCACTTGTAGGAATGAGCAAAAAGGAATGAACGTCTACTTTTGCTTATTTTTGAGGAGGAAGTGCTTTGCTTCTATTATTGTGTTTTTAAACATTCTCTAAAATCTTTGCATTATTTCAATATTTTGTTCTTACGTAGTTTCACGAACAAAATACCTCCCTGGTGAGGTTTTATGGGCACGTCCAACCGAGAGGAGACCCAAAGGTGGACCCAGGACACGCTGGAGGGACTATGTCTCTCGGCTGGCCAGGGAACACCTTGGGATTCCCCCAGAATCACTGTCCCGAGTAGCTGGGGAGAGGGAAGTCTGGGCCTCTCTCCTTAGGCTACTGCCCCTGCGACCCAACTCCAGATAAGCGGTAGAGAATGGATGGATGGATGGATGGATGAATGGATGGATGGATGGATGGATGGAAGTAGTTTCACATATAACTAAAGCACATGGCAGGATCATGTTAATTTTTGAAAAATCCCACCCCTTCCAAAAATCTTAAGGATAAACCCAAATTACTGTAATGGTTCTAAAGATTATCCTATCAGATAATCCTACCATGTGTGGTGGATGATGGGGACCACTCCGATCATAAATCCGTTGGACTGACTGATGTTGGATTGACTTAGACTAATTTTCGGGGACAAATAAAAGAGTGCTACCTGTTGAGTGGATGCGCCACCATGTTTGTTTACAGTATAATCTTTAATCAATGTACTGGATCATCAGAAGGATTCACACTAAGACCAGACAAAAAAAGTAATGAAAGTCTGGAGAAAAGTATGTTTTTGATTAATCCGTAGAAATTTAGGAGTTTTTCCTTTAGTTTTTTTATTTCAGGGACATGACAATGTTATTATTATCAGGATCTTTGAAATTTGTGTAACTCAAGGTTTTAAAGTAGGCCAGAAAGAGAAGAAAGACCATGAACTGATTTGTCGAAGGAGGATTTTTTTGCTCTGGATTTGAAAACTTGATTGAATCCAGTGAAGATGAAAGGATGGAGGAATCTGCTGCCAGGATTTGGTGTTGGTGAGAACCACGTCAGATTAGTTTTGGACACAGCGGAGCCCCATCGCAGCTTTTCAGGTTTCCCTAAACACGAGAGGACTGGAAAGTTTCTTCTGACCGCAATCTGGAGTAGTCAAAGGTTTCACAATTAAACAAATCAATGACAAATTTCTGTCTTTTATCCATTAGACGTAACTCAGCTGTTTGTTTCACTGAAAGGGAGAGATCAGAGTTCACTGTGTGTTTTGTATTACTGGGAGTTTTTCTCATGAGGACCTCATTGTACAATCCTTTGGTCGTAGAACGTAGTAATAGTCGTTTCTTTGAAAACAATGGCCCGGCAAGCGACAATAAGGAAATGTTACTCATCATTTCATAAAAGTGGATCATACCCAGACTCTTAACAGATATTTGTTTTATGAAAACCAGCCTCGCGGGCTTCTTTTACCAGCTCTGAGTGAAGGCAGCTGAGGTGGATTAGGCAGAATGTCCTTGGAAAAAAGAGCTCACCACAAGAGCAAAGGAAAGAATTTACAGCACAACACTGACCGCTTGATGCGTTCCCACAAATGTGAGCGGTGTCTTTGGTCATTGGGCTGCACTGCAAGTAGCAACACGCAAAAATAAAAACAGCAAGTTGAAATTATCTGTGAAGTGTGGCCAGAAATAGTTGAATTTTAGCTTTAAAGGCAATAAAATCACCTTTTATTAAGATTTTCCTGAAAGAAGCTCACTCTTTTATGATTCTTTCTGGCTTTCCAACATTTGAAGCTGGTCTTTGCGAGTTTAATCAGGTTGTCTATCTTGAGAAAAATCCCTCACTGGTGCAGAGAAGATGATATCAGGTAGAGAGATAAGCGCTAACAAGCCTCCTCGATCTGCCACCTCTGGAGGGCAGCGGTTAAAAGCAGACACTTTCCATCTGCTGCAACCTGGCAACAAGGGTCACTGGCTGGAAATAGGCCGGCTATTGTGCTTCCGTATGGAGACAGATGTCAAGGTCAGTGTTAATGCACAGCTGTATTGTCAGCAGCTGGAGAGCCTGAGTAAAGGCTTGGCTAAAGGAGATAAAAGATAAATATTTTATTGAATTTGAAATAAATTTTTGCATTGACACGCAACTTTCTGTTTGTTTCACTTTTTGCATGCAAAGTAAATGCAGATAGCATTTCAGCTTTTCTCTTTACCACCCATGCGGTAGATGAAGATACTCCACTCCGCTGCACACACTCAATGTGCCCTCATCCTGCACAATCAGTTGGACCGCAGCCAATTCAGATTGCTGGAGATTGGAGAAAACACATTTGGCAGTTTTGTACTGGTCAAGTAAAAGAATGGCACGGAGGATAAAGTGTATGTTTGTTCCTGCTTGGGTGGCTTTTACCTCCTGCAGCTTTAATTGGTATTCAAAACACAATATTCTCTTACAAAAGTGTGGTTTGTTGTGAGGATCACACGGATGAGAGAGAGTTTTCTAAAAATCTGATTTTTTTGCCAGAAAAAAAGCTAAGCACATGACAGATTGTGTTAAACAATATTTTGTGGATCCACGTAAGAATTTCTGAAAATCATCAGCAATCATTTTTTACCACATCCATCCTAACCAGTGGAAAATAAGTGATCTGAAGACTTGCTGACATGGTGAAGTTTCCTGTAATTCTCGTTTTGGCCCATTGCTTCGTTGCTTCAGCCACAGAGGAGGATCTTCACTCCCATCTGGCTCACCGTGCAGCACTGGAGTGCGGGCCAGCAGTAATTGCTTGATGGAGAATGTTGCAGTAAACTGTGTAGTTTAATTTGAGAGATTATCTCATGATAAAATATCAAATTTTAGCAAATCGGTCTCTTTAATTTCCATAATTTGGAGGATTTATTAAAAATAAAAAAACACCCTCTCACTCAAAATATTACTGCAATAATTTTTAACTACCGGAATATTTAATTTTTTTTATTCAGCATTTTACCTGCAAAATTTGCAAAAATAATCTTTTGCAAAAAGTAAACAAATAAATGATTTTAAAAGGTTTTCTAAGGATTGGGAGTCGCCCCACCTGCACCCAGTGTTGATCTCCTAATCCCTTGGATCTGAAGGTAAACACACAGATTCCCTCTCTAAAGAGGGACACTCACAATATTTAGCTAAGAGATTTCAGACTGGTGGAGGGTTACTCACCTGAGCAGTGGGAAAGGCTTTTGTGAGACTGGACAGGTCAACAGCGTATCCATTTTCACTAGCGGATGGGAATGTTTGCTCAGGTTCATCTCCGGTCGTATGAAGGCTCAAAGTGATTTATTCCCCATAACCAATACAACACCAGTAAAACTATAAGTGTCCTTCATTTAAAGATGCTTTTCCTCAAGAATCACAAATCTTTTGATTTGAATAGATTTCATTAGCAGTAGTTGACTAAGCTATTCCTCACCTGAAGGGCAGGTCAGCGCCTGTCACTGCCGGTAATGCTCATCTCTCAGCCACATCTCATCTCCTGCTTTATCTTTTCTTTGCTCAGATAAGCCAGTCATGGAGGGGATGTGTGAGGAGCTCAATGTTGGTGAAATAAGAGGAAAGGAAAACCCTGAAAATGTGTTTTGAAGTAACGTAGTGATGGAATTTGGTCAAAATAATCTAAAACGCTCCTCGAGGACAAACCTGAGGTTCCTTATTTTGCATTTATCGTTGAAGAAAAAGCAACAAATGGGTTAATTCCAACAAAGTTTTACACACATTTTAAACGGTTTGTCCCTAATAAGCCTGCATGAACAGTCTACGGGTCTTACATGACCCGTTTGTGCAGAAGAAGATGTGATGTTGCGCCACATGCTGCGTTTACCCAAGTTAATAAGGATGTCAGTATGTGTATCAGTTCTGAAGCTGTTGTGCAATCGGAGCCTATTGAATTATGACCAAGTGATCTCGAATAGCTTGTTCTGATCTCCTCTGGTCCTCTGGTGCAGAATCGTGATGTCTGTCGCTCTTTAATGTGAGGACTTAGGACCACATGTTAAAGCGGGCTGGGCCTGATTTGAAAAATCCTGATGTGTGTTGCTCAGATTGCATAAAAAATATCAGGTGAAGGTCTCATATTAGCAGCAAAATTAGGATTTGAGCTGCTTTGCCTGCAGTGTGTATGTAGCCTTAGACTAGCCATGACCTCATTTATTTAGAAATACTCTTTTTCTTCAAACCAAAGACATTTAAGAGCTATCTAGGACATTTACGTCTGTCTCATCTCATCTTGTTGTCATCCTCTCATCCAGACTTGAGTCAAAGGGGGAGTGGTGCCAGCAAGGCTGCCAGGACTGTCCTCTCTCTGCTAGCTCTCCTTGTTGGATCCAAACGTGCTCCCAGGGCGTGGTTCATATGGACAGATGTTTATATTGTTGGACGATTTTCTAAACATGACAGACCCCACACGGGACAATAAAATATCATAAACCAGTTTTGGTCAAAGATTGGACCAAAACAATCCAACATGTTTGATAGCCCAGATTTATGATTGGAGCTTTCCCGAAATGCTCTTAACACCACACACAGCAAGAATAACTGATAAGATTACATTTAGAGCCATTTGGGTAATCAGGTGTGTCATTAAAGTTGTCCGAAAGGGAGGATCGTGTCAATGATTAACTGTGTGAACAGGCCTAAGAGATATCAGCATTTCAGCATGTCCAGGGTCCCCCATGTCTCCTCCAGGAAGGACTTCCCTGAATCACCTCAGCTGGCTGGTGTGGAGGAGCAGCGACTGTACTCCGAAACACCCCCACAGATGTTGGAGCTCCTCACCCTCTTGGTTGTCACTCTTCTTGGTCGTTATTTGTCATGACCCTAGATGAGAACTGGAATGCAGATCAACTGGTAAATCCAAACCTTCACCTCTCAGACCAGTCAAGCATCCACCTTAAGCATTTTGATGCAACGCCTGTTTAATTTTTAACTGCTTGTTGGGTCTTGTGCACTCACACCTAAGAACAAACAATGAAAGGGAGATGTGGGTTTATCCTAGCATCGGTTTCAACAGCAAATAATAAACGTCTAAATGCCAAAATGATGACAGTGTGTCTCAAACTTCAGTTTGTCTCATAATTCACGACGTCTGAAAAGTAAACATAAACATTCCTGCAATCTAATCTTTTAATTTAACCTGCTTAAACTTCAGCTGCATGTGCAGAACCTCCTAAAATTATAGCAGCTTAAGTAGATTTGCTTGTGAGATTGATAGCTGTGCTGACAGAATCGGTTCTGATTACAGTAATAAGTCTTACATCCTATTTTTTTTTCTCTGCAGGTTTAGGTTGGGTTAGAAATTAGCCAACAGCACTTGCGAGTGTTACAACACGCCATATTAGGGTTGACAAGCTGTCAAAGTGATCCTTGACTAATTACAGTTCTCGTCTTCCCCGGGGCAAGAAGAAAATACAGAACAGTTTACTCATGTTGTTCAAGTCTAATTGCTTTGACAAGACACAATGAGTAATCCCACAAATATCAGTCAGGGATGACAGCAGACACCCACTGATGATACCCACGACCTTTCTTCCAAGTCTGTTTTTTTTTCTCGCTGCTACCACCTATCAAAGAGTCGACATTATGAAGCTTAACCAGGCCTCAGCAGCTATTAAACCTCATTTGCAGTATCAGCATAGTATTTTGCAAATTATACACAGTCTGCTCTGGATCACGCAGCTGATAAGGCCTCTCCCAGGGGATTGGGGGAAATGGCTCAATTTGGGCCTTTCAGAGGCTGTGCTTGTGCCTCCACTCTCGAGCCTTCTCCACTCACCTTTTTAGCTGCATGCTATCACCTCCCGGGATCAGGAGAACAAAAACGTCAGCGTTCACATCAGCAGATAGATCCTGGAGCGGGGGGTGGGCAGGGATGGAGGGGCGTTCAGACTCGGAGCTGTTGAAATGGGCAAGAATGCATCGCCCTTGCCAAGTTTTATTTCAGCGTAGGTCCATTGCGAGAACAATCTCCAAAGTGTGTGGCATTATGGAGGACATCCAAATGTTTAAGATGGAATTCCCTGATTGTTATTGAGACCTGAACCCCAACGAGATGATCTCTATCAGCCAGCACAACCCGAAGCTCAGAACTATTCATTAAAGATGGCTATCGTTGGTTTTTGAGGTGAGAGCTGGGTTTTCAGGGGCGTTCGTTGGGGTTGACTCAGCTGAGCATCAATCTACAAAATTCTTTCAGTTCCTGCTTTTAGTTTCTTGTTTGCTACAGAAAGAAATAAAGGCACTAATGAGTCTGCGCTCAAAAGGCTTGCTCACAAGCATATAAAATTGCCGAATGTCCCGTAACGTGTAAACATAAAATACCTTGGAGATGCAACAAAAGATCAAGGCTGGGCCTGGAGGAATTAGTCATGCTCCAGTCCATTTCAACTCCATTTAGCCTAAAGCTGCGTTTATCTCTGAAGACTTTGCATCAGGACTTTTGTTGCTGAACATTACGGCATGCTTCACAGCTGAAATTTGATAGAACTTGTTCTTACAACAGCTCATATAGCAAATTATAGAAAAATTATAGGAAAAAAGTGCAATTTTGACATCTCTATCTTGTTTTGTTCTTGAAAGTTGTAAACGAATTCATGACTGAAATCACAAAGTCAATGTTTGCAAAAAAACAACAACAAAAAAAACAGAAGAAGTAGCAGAAACTTTGTTTTTTGAGACTTTTGGAGATGTTTGATGAGCGGACGCAGCAGCAGAGGGCTCCCTTCTCCTACTGGGACGATTTTTAGTTTCTTTTTTAAATGAAAATAGTGATTTTTATAAATCA
Source organism: Aphyosemion australe (assembly GCA_006937985.1). Taxonomy (NCBI): domain Eukaryota; kingdom Metazoa; phylum Chordata; class Actinopteri; order Cyprinodontiformes; family Nothobranchiidae; genus Aphyosemion; species Aphyosemion australe. The sequence goes on from SSNS01000092.1 coordinate 751,934, forward strand.
CCAGTTTGATTCATTGCAACATTGAAAGTGCTTGTTTTGCAGAGCGTTAAAGCTTTAATACCAGAGCAAAACGAGTTAATAGCTTCATCAAACTCCTTTTTTTGTACAAAAATGTTTTCCTGCTTCACAGAGGAGCAATTTTCCCTTCAGATCCGTATTTAAGGACCATTTTTCAAACAAAGTTATCTGTTTTAATTGTGCAGGATGTTTGCCAGAAAGGAGTTTCCCTGCTATTAATCTTATTGTCGTTCTGACTGACAGACCGGATTATCAACTAAAACTTTCAGCCACTTGAGACTGCTACCAATGTTTTGCTTCTTTAGAAGAAGAGAGGGAAACCATTCTTTGGGCCCAAAAGAACAGAGGCTGGTGTAACTTAAGCAATGTGGCAGCCCTCAGCAGCCCGTGGCATTATCTGGACAAACTAATATTTACTCCACCACAGTGCAAACACACTCATTGACTCTGGCTTTATTCAGTGACTCTGGCATTGTTGATGGATTAACTCTAATGATGAAATCTAACCTTTCCTCTCAGTCTGATCAGAAGACTTCACTCCTGAGAGCGCTCCACATCCATCACTCACAAGTGAAACTACTAGAATCCATTTAAACCTAAGAGGAAAGATCACAGATTTCACCCAAAGATAATTAAAGTTACTCTAAGAACAGCTGTCTGCTGCAGGGAGAGCGTTCGTTAGTGGAGCTGCAGCATCATCAACGTGCACGTGATAATAAGCAGATAGTCTGGTAGAAAAATGAAAATAAAATCAACAACAGTCTGTTTTGTGTTGTGTCAGCTCTGTTCAGAGGGATCGGGGATTTCCAGCAGTCTGAACATGAAAAAAGGCGAGTAATGACTTGGTTTGAAGTCTGACCGCAGCGTGGTGAATCTCTGTTTGAGTCAGGTCTGCTTTTAATAAAATCTGATTTGCCTCCTCCTGAATGCAGTCTTCAGAATTACACACTCTTCAGAGCATTGTTCCACTGCTTGAGATATTAATGTCCTCGTTTGCTCACTGGAGAAGGATTTGTTGTGGAGGACAATGGTCAGAGAGGCTTCCACCTGCAGGGATGAGAAGGAATGTGTCTGTCTTCACCCGATTCATCAAAAACAAATGCATCTTCTCCTGGTTCATCATTAGCTTCATGCAGGAAGAGACGGCATGACCCTAACTCTTCACAGAACAATCTGAGACATGACTTGACCTTTAAAAGCACTTTGACATTTTCTGCAGACATGGTTATTTGTAGGATTTTTGTAAATGTTTAAGTTTTAAAATGAGAAATATTATGACTTCATTAAAAAGTTATATTAGTTATACACAAAACATGTTTGAAGTTCTTTGCATAAAATCCCTCACATAAAGCAATTTCTGCAGTTATTCTTGAAATTTTCAGTCCCTTCCAGAATGAGCAATTTCAGGGCTCTGCTGGCCACGCCCACCCATCCCCCCCGCTCAGGCTGCTATAAGCTGAGAAGCTCCGATGTTTTCAGATTTGTAGAATCAAGATAGCACCAGTGTGGTTGGCTTGCCGACTGTATACGGTCCTAAGCTTTGGAATGAGCTCCCTCTCCCTGTTAAGCAGTCTCCGTCACTCAGTGTTTTAAAAACTCATCTTAAGACCTACTTTTTATCTTAACTTTTAATTCTCCATGATGCTGGTTGTTTATTATTGGGTTTTGGATATGCTTGGTCACAGTGTTGGCCTTCTTTGGTCTTAAGGTTTTATTCTTAATATTTCATTGTATTTTGATATCTTTCTTAGATTGTCTTCCTGTTTTTATTTGATCCTCTGCACAGCACTTTGGTGGGCCCTGACGTCTTGTGTAAAGTGCTCTATAAATAAAGTGGTATGGTATGAATGATATTTGGGAGGGGCTCGGAGTAGAGCCACTGCTTCTCCAGCCTGGAAAGGTGAGAAGTGGTTCAATGCAAATGTCCCCGTTTGTGACATCACAAATGGGTACTTTTTGAAACGGCACATAATTCCTAAAACCAAACACTGAAAAAACAGATGGATGTGTGTTTTTCCCGTTTCAACTCAAACTCCAATTTATCTATAAAGCACCACTAAAAAACAATGTGTAACAAAGTGCTGTACAATAAAAATATACATAAAGGATAAGAAGCAATACAGGGGCAAGAAGACAATACAAGTCACACTAAAATCAAGCAATTTCAGTCAAAAGCAATAGAGAATGGTTAAGTCTTCAGGTGAGATTTAAATACCATGAATGAATCAGCCTGTTTTACATTTAGAGGCAACTCATTCTACAACCAGGGACCAATGACCGAAAGTGCTATCTCCTCTATTTTTGTGTTTGGTCAGAAGAACCACAAGCAGCCCACACTCAGCCAATCGAAGAGACCGCAAGGACACATGTGACGTCAGCAGTTCAGACAGGTATAGTGCGGGGCAAGACCGTTTCAACATTTGAAAACAAATAACAAAATTTTAAAATTAATTTGGTACCTGACCGGGAGCCAATGAAGAGCAGATAAGACCGGTGAAATATGGTCATGTTTCTGAGTACCAGTTAAAAGATGCGCCGCAGCATTCTGGACCAGCTGCAGGAGTGAAATCAAGGAATGGCTGATACCCACGTACAGGGCATTACAGTAGTCCAGTCTAGTTGTCACAAAGGCAAGATTTCAAAATGATGTCTCGATAAAGATGTTTTTATCTTCGCTAGTTGTCTCAAATGGCAAAAACTAGCTCTCACCACTGAACTTACGTGTTCATCAAAACTAAAATTTCCATCCATTTTCACTCCTAGATAAGACACAGAAGGCTTAAGAAACTGGGTTAACAGTCCCAAGTTCAGCCAATCACTACCACTAGGCCCAATTTGTAAAACCTCAGTTTTGGTTTCATTGAAATGCAGAAGGTTAGTAGACATCCAAGATTTTACCTTGTAACAGTTGCTACTGTCACGGCTGTAATACAGTATGTCACCACAGGGTGGCAGCACTTGTATATATAATCTGTTCTTTGTTGTATGCCACCTGTAGAAGAATCTCCTGTGTGTACGCAGAGTGTGTTCTCCTGTAACGTGCGGTAAAGCTTAGCTTTTCATTCCTTTTTGCTGACCAAAATAAATCAGTTAGTTAGAAATATTAAAAAGTCGTTCTTCTGGACTTCACTCACAACTCTGCGCGGCCGGCTTCATCTCCGCCCTGCCGTACGTTACAACCTCAGCGAGGTACTCCAACAGTTTTCCTGCACAGTTTTCCTGCACAGTTTTCCTCGTGGCTAAGGGGCCCAGTTACGGCTATCATCTGAGTAGAGGTGAAAAGGCAACCCAAACCGTTGAAAAATAGACCCCAAAGGAAGCAGGTACAGGGTGAACAAAAGAGGCCCAAGAATGGACCCCTGAGGAACACCACTTGACAGGGGCGCTGTGGAGGACACTGAGTCACCAGCTTTAACACAAAAACTCCTATCAGATAAATAGGATCAAAACTATTCCAGAGCCACTCCCCGGATACCAACAGACTAGTACTTTCAAGGCGACATAAGAGAGTTCCATGGTCCGCCGTATCAAAAGCTGCGATCAAATCCAGAAGTGCCACGACCACAATATGACCAGAAAGGACAGCAAAATGTAATTTGCCACTCTCAGCAGGGCCAACTTAGTACTGTGACCCTTTTCGAAGCCAGACTGAAAAACCTCAGGAATATCATGCTTGTCCAGGAATGCTTTAGTTCAGGGTTTCTCAACCCTGGTCCTCAGCACCCCCCTGCCCTGCAGGTTTTCCATGTTGCCCTTTCAAACACCAGTGTTTCCCTGCTGCCACACACCTGACACAAATGAGTGAGTGATTAACAGTCTTCTGCAGCCATGTGCTGAAGCAGAGACATGGAAAACATGCAGGGCAGGGGGGCACTGAGGACCAGGGTTGAGAAACCCTGCTTTAGTTGATCAAAAACTAGCTGTCTTTCAATTCCAGGTTTTTATTGAGTCCACTTCTCAATTTTGCCAAACTTTTCTTTAGTGGCAACATAAACCTCCCTTCAAGAATTTTCAGGGTGGTATTTGCAGGTGGAGGCATGAATCCATACAGTGTCCTGTTTTTAACAAAGTACTTATTTGGCACATTGTGGCAAACCCGCAAACATGTTTATTGTTTTTTTTCTGTGTGACAGAAAGACACAACAGCCGAGGCCTTGTTGCTTCAGTAATGGAGTAGCCCTGACGTGCATGGAGACATCCTCTTCACGCTCGCACCGCTGCAAACAGGAGGAAAAGACAAGCACTTCCTCTATCACTCTGACACCCGACCTTTGTCTGTGTCAGGTATCTCTGTGCAGAGTGCAGCTTTCTGTGTGGAGGTTAAAGGTTTTTCCTTTTCTTTGCCATTTTCCCATGAAAAAGAAAAACTTGCAAAGTGAAGAAGTTGCTTTTCTTGTGAGATTTCACGGCTAGACAAGATGACGCAAAATAACTGGCATGAAAAGCACGCATGTATGCCTCAATTAGTAGGTTAAACGTTGAAATAAGCACAGCAAATACAAAATACTAACAGCACTTTGGCATGGCGTTCAATAATTCAGCTATTATAGTTAAAAAAGGAATGTTACTGTATTTTTGTTTGTTATCAGTGTTTGTTGTGCTCTTGTGTGTGTGTCTAGCAAAAGGCGCCCACATGCTCATCACCTGGGTTCAGATGAGATAACAGCAAGCAGAGCACACCAGTTCCCGGGTACAGGTCCGATACACGCAGAACCTGTTGCTGCGCTGAATACTTTATGTGTACATGAGGAGGAACAAAAGCTGTCACCGTGGAGCGAGTCTGAGAGATAATGCAACAAAAGGTGAAACGTAAACAACGTCAGTCATTAATCAACCTTTCGACCTTGCGCGTCTGCCGCCACTCCCTGAAAGTTTGCGAAAGCGGCGCCGGCGAGAACTGCCAACCCCTATCACCTGACAGATTTTAAGGAACTGGTTCACCAGTACAGGATCGCGTTGACACCAACAAAAAATTCACACTGATCTCATGACTCGTGCCATATCCGGGAATAAATACAACACATACTGTTTGACCTTTCCCGTATTGACGGTCTCATTTGGTTTGAACAACCAACACTGCTGTTTGGTGCATTCACGGGGCATGAAGGCTCTCGACGCTCACCGTTTCGTGCAGTCAACTGTATCTCCAAACCGACTCACAATGAGGAAATAGGGGGAGAGGCAGAGAAAAAAAGGCCCTTTGAAGAACTCGATGAGCAGCCAGTTGTAGAGAACCGTGCGCGTTGCTGTTATTGGTGTTTCTCACTCGAACGTGCCTCGGCCGTCCCAGCGCTCACACGCAGCGCTGACCCAAAGGGTGGCAGCTAATTTGGCATGGCGAAAACATGCGTTTGAAACTGAATGAAGGGTCTGATGGAGCCACTCGACTGGGGAGGAGAGCACGGCTACAATAAACAGACCGGATGACATCACACGAGCAACAACGGCGTGACGAGCAGCAGGAAGAAGACGAGACGAAAATTTGTTTAGTAAATGTGGCAAGATTTATTGAAATTAGAACAGAAGTGGGTTGTTAATGGGTTTTTAATGGTTTACACTTTTTAAACTAGAGAGCATCTTTATTACAAACAAAGGAAGAATCAAAAAGCAAAGTTTTAAAAACATGATTACATAATTCAAAAATCAGACAAGAAAACTGAAAAAACAGCTAATTAATTCTGTACCACAAGACTGATAAATGCACCTTTTACTGTGACCTTTTCAAGTTCATCCACACACACCTTCCTGATTCCACAAATACTCACAAATTGTGTATTCATCCACAGCTGAAAATAGTTCCCAGGAAATGCAGTATTTACATTTCTCTGAAAAATATTTGCACAACCGCAGATATTTTTGGGGAAATTCTTTAGCATTTTTAAACATACAGGAGCCGTTTCAATGTTTCCTCTTTAATTTTTAGCTGGACTGATTAGAGCAGCAAATGAGGAAATCACAACGTATTGAGAGACGGACTCTGTCAGTTTGTTGAACGCTTATTGCTTTTTTTTGTAAGACTTGTTGACAGTAACAAAATTTAAAACAACACAAGCCGGATTATTAACAGTCCAGCTTATAACTGATTAAAATGAGCATTTTTAATCTGGTTTTAGTCAAATAAACCCAAACGTTTCCTCCTCGAACCAACAGACACTAGTTTGGTTTGCATCTTTAAGGAGCAGTCATCATCTTATTATCACCTAATAATAGTTCAAACCAAGAGCTTTTCCCCTTTTTATGATAGCTTTCTGTTTGGCAAAGTTTAGCACACTTTAAATACGTTTTCCACAAATTAGAGGATTCTTTTTCAATGAGGGATGTCTGTTTTCTTCACTAAAATAGACTTCTACAACAAAACTGCAGATAATTTTCCCACATTTTTCTACTACAACCCCTGTTAGATGTTGATATTTACATAGCAATTACTGGCAAACTCCAAAAAAGGGGGGAAACCTTCTAGTTTTACAAAAATATGCCTTCTTTCATTTCAGCCTGTTCACTCAGTAAAATTTATTGTGTTTGCAAACATAATTTCATGCTCTTTTAGCCGTCTGTATGTAATAATCAGAACCGGGCTCTCCAATTCTGCATGATCCTGTGGTTATTCGCTACATGTATCCTCAGAGGACCAAAAAGCAGCGGCACAATCTCCCGAGAGCAAACGTTAAATGATACGTTTTCATTTAGAAAGCCAAATGTCATCATCATGTGTCTGTCCCTTTTGCTTTCAGAGCATCTGGTTGATGTGGTGAGCGGGCTGAGCAAGTAAGAACATGGGAGGGAGACATTTATCATCCTCTAGACTTCAGAGCTGTAACTCTGCCTGCTTGGAAATCCTGTGGACAGTCAGCGGGAAAAAAAAGAAAGAAAAGTCAGAAGTGATTGAATTACAAGAGCTGCAGCCCCGCTGCTTTTCTCTTTTAGTTTAGGTGCTAAACATGGATGCATGAGTGGATTTTTTTGTATTTTTATTTAGATTTTTCTTATCTGCTAATACATTTAATTCAGTCAGACAGTGTTATCATTAGGCTGCAGCTAGAAGCTTGTCAGAATTTCTCCCATCCATGTGAAAGGTGCGTTGTACTTGTTTGCATTCTCCATGTTTCCATGGCGATTCTAATCATTTGGCGTTTCAGACATGAGTAGGCCCATTTTTTCCTCTAATTTTGACACTTTGCCAAGTCTCTTTTTTTTAACCCTGATATATCTTTCTTTGCTTTTTTTCTCAGACCATGTCTGGTCTGACACGTCTCCTGTCCTGAGATTCTCTTTTGTTGACTTTCAGACGTGCAAAGACAAAGTGCTGAGTGAGTGAATGAATGGCTCCTGACCGGCCCGGGGTTTAGTTTCTTCCCTTTGGCACACAAAATAGAAGAGACAATATAAGTTGTGTTAAATCATACTGTACCTAGCAAAGTGTCAAACACAATAACGGAACTTTGGTCCCTAAAGAGCACTCAATCCCTCCTGTATACACGGCAGACAGAGATGGATCGTTCAAAAGCGTCTGTTTTAGCTTTCACCGTTTCACAGCATCAAGGATTAATAATAGTGCTTAATATCATATCCTCAAAGATCAAGTAAAGTATTTGATGAATCTTATGGATCTTTGCGAGCACAAATAATTTAAATTTAGGAATCTGTGCAGGATTGCAAAAATTGTTTGTCTGCGAGGATCCCTTGCATGTGCTTTTCAACAATTTTATGTTCAATCATCTCAAAATTCCCAATAAAAACGATCAGAGGACATTGGAGCATCTTTAGAAGAGAAATCAAGAGTCTCATGAATGATGTCATCATCCAAAGACAAAATAAACAAGTAAACAAAAGTGTCACTGGTGTATGATGGTGCATCTATTCCAAAAATATGTTTTTTCTGTGTCAGTTCCTAAAACATCTGACCACCTGCCGCCGTCTGAGCTCAGGGCTGAAGACGCCGTGGGGGGTATCACATGCACCCCTGATTGATGACTATAGGTCCCGCAGGAAGTAACCCCACCACCATGAAGGAGTGTTTTCCGAACCCCAAGTGGTATCCGGGAAAACATGAACGACTCCAGTCAGGGAGCGTGTGTATTCCGAAGGCCACCTTAATGTTTGGACACGCTGAGCCGTTTGGGATTTTACTGCAGAAACAGAGACTCAATATGTGTCCTGAAATCTCAATTTAAAAGCATTTTTATTAGGCTTCTTTTTATTTTTGAAGACAATCTTTAAAACTTTCACAGAATACTATCTTAAATTACTTCCTATTTTAGGAGTTGTTTTTTAAACTTCACATAAACATGAATAATGTTGGACATAAAACATTGAGTCTGAGCAGATCTGTTGGTATATGAACTATAAAACATCAGCAGGTCAAGTGCTGTAATATTTATAGGAAACACGGTTTTTTTAGACAAACTTTTCAGGGATGTATTGCTGCAAGAAAAAAAGCAAAAATTCCCAGCTTTGCAAAAAAATCTATTATAAACAATTAATCCATTCATAATACACTATAATAATTTAATAAATGTGTTATTATATCTTGTGCTCAATCTCTTTCTTTTGTTCTGAAATTACTATCAGTTGTTTAGTAAAGGGTAAAAAAGCATAAATTTATGGCACCAAATATATTTTATTGCCAATTTTATTTCAGTTAGTTTTAGCTTCTAAAACATCTAAAGATGATAATATTTTGTAATCTGCATTAAGTTTAACAAAATATAAGTTTTCTAATCTCAATTGATGAGTCACATTTTAATAGAAAAGTAATTTATTTCATCATCCAGTTAGAATCTTTGAATTATAGGTCATTTATGTTTTTATTAGTTATTAGACATTTAGTTCCCCAAAACATTATAATTTTATTTTGTCATCTATAGTGAATGAATTTAGTCAAAGTGGCTTACAAATGAGGGGGCAATGCCACATTTAGGAGGCAAATGTAAATCCTGTTGCATCAACTGTCTGTTATAAAATCAATAAATTTGCTTTGTTAATGCAACAAAACTAATTCTGTTATGTCAGCAGACTAAATTATCTCACATATATTGCAGAAATGTACAACAAAAATGATGCAAATTGCATAAAAATGAGATGTTGTTTGAGCAGTATTCTGAAATTATAATATGAAATTTAGTTACTTAAATAATTAAATGTCATGTTATTTATTGTTCAATTGAAACAAGAAAATCAGATGTTTTTAATTACTTTTTCTTTTTATTTCAGAATTTCTTTTTTAAATAAATTTTGCTTGTAGGTCTTGAAAATCTGCATTTTTAAATGAACTTTTAGCAGTTTTGATACATAAAAATCACATTTTACGCAGTTAAAAAAGGTCATTTTTATTCTAAAGAGCATATTTGTTTTGCCATGTGTAATTAGCCCTGCTGTTTACATTAAAACTGTTTATAAATGGAGTCAGCTGAGTGAGAAAAGGCGCATTATTAGAAACAGAGGAACCAATATTCCCTGAGACCTGCTGATAGCTGCGGGGATTCATTTCGTTGTTGCACAAACAGGCCGCAGGAATAAACAGTTTACAGAGCGGGATCTGAAGGGCAGAGTGGGCCTGGGTGGGAAAATCCCGGAGTTTCTAACGTATTCCTGAGTGTGCGTGTGGGTGGATGCGGTGCGCACCTCTCCTGTGCGCTCCTGGTGATTAAGGTGCGCGATCAGACCTCAGATTTCCATCATGGCGGGGATCAATTAGGAGCCAGATAGCATCAGCAGAGGCGCCCAGCCTGCGGAGCGCACCGTGGCTGAGAAAACAGTTCAACTAAATAGTCCACATTAGGGTTCAACTCCACATTTAAAATGTGGTTTAATTTAAAAACGACTCAATGAACGAAATTTAACACATTAAAAATAAATATGTTGAATAAAACACTCATATTTCACATTTTCTCACAATAAACTGTCCAATGAGGACGCTTCATTTGCATGAATGACTCTACAACACGTGGCATCAAACACAGCCTTTATTTTGTTCATATTTACAATGAAATTATAAAAATATATAATTAAAGCTTTTGCCATATAATATATATTTTTTTACATTTAGACAATTTATCACTTTTGTTCGCATCAAGTCTACGCAGAATCACCAGATCATGGCAACAAATTAGGGGGGGAAAGGGGGCGAATTTCAAAATAAAACATTAAACGGATTTACATTTTTTTTTAGAAATTTATTTTAAACCTCGCAGCTTTTGTTATAGATACAGTCTAGAAACATTCAAAAACAAACAGGGGAACCAGCTTTTACATTCAGATTCAGCCTTATGGAGCTGACTTCCATTGGACTGATAGTGAGCGCACACTTACTGTTGGAGCTGCTGAAATGAGTTCTGCTAAATGTGTCTAAGGTGTGATGATAAGTTCCGGTTAAGAGGATGAGGTAGCGAGACTCAGTCCGTGCACACCGTTCAAGTCTTCATGCTGCTTGCTCAGAGGGCTGCATGGCGGTTTTCTGTCTCCTGTTGGAAGCAATCAGATAAACATATTTCAGCACAGAAATAAACACAAGTTAGACTAGAATTCATCTTTTAATTAGAAACGAGGATTTCCCATTTAAAGAGGAGCAGTTTTGAATTACGCACAAAAGACTTTATTTTTATACTTCAATTAGGTCCTTTTTTACATTTAAAATGTGTTTTGGTGGAAAGAAAAGTGAAAAATGAACTAATAATAATAATAATAATAATAATAATAATAATAATAAGTGATAAGTCAGTGACCTTCTCGGGCTTGATGCTTGAAGGTCATGGTTGAGTGGATCTCCCCTGCGTGCATGCCCATCCCGCTGCCAGCGTGGGACAGGGCTTGGCTCTGGGTCTGCCAGTGGTGGTGACCCGGGGCCACGTAGCCCCCCGCTGGGCCGCTGTACACACCATACTGGTTGCTCGGGGAGTAGGCGCACGCTGGGACGTAACTGGACAGCGTCGAAGAGGGCTGCAGGGAGATTCAAACAGAGACATGAAAACGAGCACTGACATTTGGCCTAAATACATTTTTAACAACTACACTTCATGCATCAACTTTTTCCATCCTGGATGGTAAAACACAAAACTAATGCAGGAATTGACTCCTTAAACTTGTCAAAACGTGTTGAACTTGAAAAATAATTAACTTCTGACTGTTTCTAATATATTTCTATGAAAGAAGAATGGTTGTAATGAAAAAACAAATGTACACACGCATGCATTTTAATTAAAATGTTGTTTTTTTTCCTCACCTGAGCATATTTTATGTCGGCATCAATGGCTGACTTGTCAATTCCGTTGGCCGTGTGAGGCGCTGGGAAAGCTCTGTTGACGCTGCTCCAGTCGTCTAATTTTGGTGGATATCCCTCCGCCCCAGCAATGGCTGATTTTAGACACATTAATATCAGGTTAAGTTAAAACAAGAACAGCATGTGTGATTTAAACAAAAACAATTAAAGAAGAGGTTTAAGTTATAAAAATACTGAATAATCTGCCAACATCATTTTACGCATTAAACATGTAGAAATAAGTGTGTGTGTGTGTGTGTGTGTGTGTGTGTGTGTGTGTGTGTGTGTGTGTGTGTGTGTGTGTGTGTGTGTGTGTGTGTGTGTGTTGGATTCAAACAATTTATTTTAATCAGTTTTTTCCTCTGATGCGTAAAAGCGCGTCAATTTGATAATTTCTCATAAAATCAACAAAAAAGATAAAGATAAAAAAGAAAATCTGAATATTGTATTTGATTAAATAATTTGCGAATTTTTGTGAAGTCCCACATTCGCATGATTACCTATAATCTTTAAAGGTCTCTGTATCTTTTTACGCACGTGGCGCGTTTATCCACCAAGGCAGTGAGAGTGGAGGAAAACAGAATAAACGACAAGAAATGTCTGGAAATGCGTGTAGCGACTGTTTAAGGTTGGATAAAGCAGGTGAGCAAGGTGTTTGCAAATGCATCACTCCATGAAGAGGCCTATTGAGAGTGGCCTTACTGCGTTCTGGCTGAGTGGAAAAATGGAAGACTGTGCTGCTTTAGACAATTCATCCCGCCTGTTGCCAAAACAGATTGTAGGGATTAAAAAGGCAATTAATCACGCAGAATAAAGCAACCAGGAGCAGCTGTTTGCGGTTATTAAGCTAATATTTGGGAATACTGGAGGTCTAATCTTTGAGACGAGGTTTCAGACATAATAAAATGATTTTTGTCCTCACCTGTTGGATCCATGAAGGCCCTTAGTCCGAGAATGTTGTTGACGGTGTGTTGAGAAGGCCAAGCCCTGGCTATGCTCACATGTCCAGCCGTCACCGGTACTCCAGGGCTGCCCATTTTATTGCTTGTAGGAGACAATGTGTTCGGGTAGGAGTACGGGTAAATGTGGTTGTAGGAGAGCCCGGCCTGCGCAGAGGCTTGCTTGCTGCTTTCATACTGGTTAGGCTGGGAGAGGTTTCCAATCTTGTTGCGTAAAATCCTGCTGATGGAGCTGACGGACGGAACGTTGTATTTGTCACAAACGCCGTCAGCCAAAAGCCTGTCTCTGATCTCCCAGGCAAAGATCCCGGGGTCGCTCTGTTTGTATTCCCTGATGTTTTTCACCACGTTTGGCGTCGTGACGCGTGGCTTGCTCCCACCGATGGCACCGGGTAAGATGGAGCCCGTCTCGTTGTACCTCGCCAGGATCTTGCTCACGCAGCCGTGGGAGACTCGGAGCTGCCGGCTTATGTCACAGGGCCTGATCCCGAGCTGCGCCAGCTCCACGATCCTTAACCGGATGGCATTGGGCAGGGGTCGCCCGTTGACGAACACGCCGCCTAGTTGGTTCACCTCTCCATAGGTTTGCTCTGCAAGGGGAAGGATAGTCATAACTTGTTAATAATATATTATAAATAATCAAATTTCTCATTTAAATAATCAGCTTGCATCAATTAATGATTTCAACTAAATCTAAAACGTTTGATGGTGCTTTATTGTTATTATTTAACAGCTGCACAGAAGAGTGTAAATTTGCTGTCTTTACTCTCCAGAGCGCACAACAAAAACAATTAAATATGGCGAGCATGAAGAATAGACATCAGAGAACCCTTCAAAGAAACGCTCGGCGTCTAATTGCTGGTGTGGTTCCGTTTAAAAGCTCCAAACAGGCAGTCGTTTCTGCTTAGTGGGTAAAAACTCCACCATGACATAAAGTTGACACTGTCGCCAAGAACTTTCCTCCTTTTGCGCATTATCTTAAAAACAAATGCCGCTGACGAGCTCCCTGCCTCTGGAGCGCCGCTGAGGGCTTACCCATTTATCCTCAACGTTCCAAGATGCTGGAGAATAAAGATGCCTCCTTTAAATCCCGTCCTGTGGCGAAGTCAGTGAAGAAAAACAAGTAGCGCGAGAGGAAATGGTCCCCCTCAAAGGCGGAAAATAAAGGTCCTTCAACCTCGTCCGCGTGCTGCGTGCTCCCCTTCTTATTATTTGGAAGCGAGTGACTGCAGCGCACAATGGCACCAAAGTGATCGTCATCCGATAAATGCAAATTGGAGTTATCCCGAGGAGTCCGGAGTCTGCTGGAATTAATTTGACGCGTCTTCCACGTCAATCTCCGCTGTTATACGACGAGCCTCTCCTTCGGCGTTTTCATTGGTCGTCTCGTGCAGACGCCGTCAGCCAATACAACCCCATCCGGTTGGAGCTGCGCAGCCTCCTGCAATATTTTTGCATAGGGGGAAGTAGCAGAGAGGGAAGCGTTTCATCCAACTTGCAGCCCTCTGGTAAGACCTCAGATGCTGTGCGTAAAATTGATGCCAAAATATCTCAACCTTTAAAACATTTAGATTATTTAAAGCTGGAATGTTTTTTTTATTTAATGCATTAAGAATTAGTGATTTAGTGATAACTCTTTGTTGTGAATTGTGAGAGAAATAGATAAAAACGGCTTTATTTTTATTATTTTCATGATGACGTAAATGTTTGTTTTTCCAAGTCTATAAAAACATTTTAATATTTCAGGTTAGCACCAGGTTTAATAGTTTGTTTTCTCTGGATATAATTCATAAATGGACCACAACTTTGTGCAGGTTGGGTGTAATTCTTACAGAGCAAAAGGAAAAGCAGCCTTTTCTGTTTAATGAGGGCATCAAAGCTGGGAATGGCCTCATGTAATCGATCCCTCTGTAGATCCCAGAACTCCCACACTATAAATATGGGATATCGACTGGATTCCAGAGACCAACATTATTATCACAGCATGTTTTTGGAGTTTCCTGTGCGCGTTTAGAGGCTATCGTTTATAAGCTCGCAAAACGTTTCTTGTAAAACTTAACAGTCGACCCAATGGTAACTAGGTGCAGTACCTCTGTCTCTCTGCACACTACTACTACTACTACTACTACACCCCCACCCCCAGTCCTCCCTGTCTGCTGGGCTCCATCTCAAAGATCATATGGAAAGCATCAGGTTAAGCGAGGCTGCAGGATTCATTCTCATCCATCATCCTCCAATATTTTAAATACGAGCCTGTTTATTTTTTATTTTTTGGATGTTGTTTAGTGTCAAACTAAGTTGAATGTTTTCTAATTTTTCATTCTCTGTTTGTCACATTCTCTCTCCCTTTTCTCATCCGTCCCAGTCTTTTCTGCCTCACTAGCAGGAACTCCCTCCTGTGGACAAGTCAGGGATTGCACGATTTTATCTAAACTTGCGTCACCTTTCTGGATTTGTGTATTTTCTGTTTGACATTTGCATCATTAAAAAAAAGGTCGGATTATTGATGCGTTACGTTGACTAACACCATCATTATATTTTCATTGAAATATTTAGATTTCGAGGTTTTTGGTTGTTGTTTAATTTACCTTGGTGGGATTATTTTATGATCTCATGACGTTTTATCAAACATAAACAAACAATAAATCAGTTTCTGGATAAAAATAACTGAAAATATATTTGATATGAAGCTTGGAGTCATTTGGAGCGTGCATACTTTTTAGCGTTTTTTATTCTTTTTATATTTGATCACGTTATCAGACAAAAATAGAATCATTTTAAATCGTGCATTTAATGAATACTTCTTATCATGACAATTTACATGATGTAAATAATCATGAAGACAAAAAATGTTGTGCGTAAAAGTCAAGCTGGCACGAGACTGTTGGCGCAGTTTTGCTGCATTAAATAGATCGTGAACCTTTTCGGTGCAAAAGCAATTATGTTTTGCAGTTGCGCGTTTTTTCTCAATGCTTCTTGTCATGTGTGCCAAAAAAAAGCAGCCTTGAACGTCCCCTCACCTTTTCCAGGATTTACACTGTACAGCGCGCGCCCACATAAACAACGCAGCATAAACACAAACAGCAAATAAACAGCCTCCAGTTATGTGTTTCAGATTTACTACTAACCTTTAATGGTCTAGGAGGTGTTAAATGCAGTCAATAATAATAATAATAATAATAATAATAATAATAATAATAATAATAATAATAATAATAATAATAATAATAATAATAATAATATTGTTGTTCTTGTGGTAGTTTTTTAGATTAATCTATTTTTGTTCTTTATCTTTAAAAATCATTTATTGAATTAAAAAATGTGAGAGAGGGACTAGAAATGTATGAGATGAAGCTAAATATCTCCTTTATTAATACCAGATATGCGAGATTAGCGCCTAATAAAGACGATTTCGTTTTAAGTGAAAAAAATGTATCAGCACGAGTATTAAAGGGATAGTTCACACTTTCAGTATTCTACTTGTTTTTATTTGAATATAAATGCTATTTTTGACCTTTATAATAAATAATGATGTAATAAATAAGCTGTTTAGTTTTGTCGTTTCATTTTATGATTTTATTATTATTATTATTTTTATTATTATTATTATTATTATATGAATTGATAAAAGGAAAAAGCAGGTGAAATAGATTCATAGAAGTGTCCAGGTGGGAAATCTCTCCCTTCTAATCACCTCCATGATCAGACACAAGTCATCCAATCGACACCTGACTCCTGCAAGGTGCAGCGACCCCAGACGGTAAATATTGATGTTGGTTTTCAGTGTCATCAACGGATAAACTTCCCCAAGTGTGCTTTGTCTTTATAGTCTAGGACGAGAGAGAGAGAGAGAGAGAGAGAGAGAGAGAGAGAGAGAGAGAGAGAGAGAGAGAGAGAGAGAGAGAGAGAGAGATCTAATTTGTCTGAGTTGAAGATTTTAGGAAAATGTCATATTTGACAATAAAAGCCTCACAATATTTCCAATGTTAAAGGTTAATACGTTTCCTTTAAGCTCTTATTGCTCATTATTTGGAAGGAGAGAAAAATCAATGTTTATCCTATTAAAGCCAACCCCCCCTCTAATATGCTGAGGAGGTGATGTGTAGTTTCTTTGTGCTCCTGCTGCTGAGGTTCTGGTTCTTTTACAGCCATCAGACCCACTCGGTGCTGCAGAACCCTCTAATGAGGGGGTGCAGCGGTGCCATGTGAGACATGCCAGCTTTTACCAGGCTCCATAACAGCTCGTGACCCTCCATAGTCTGAACACACCTGTAATTATTACACTAGGTGTGTTGTCTCAGGATTGTTGTGCTTTTATTTGGAGGAGAGAAGCAGAGAAAAGTTTTATATGAATCTAATTACATCCTTGTCTGACTTTATGTCTGAAAATCAGTTTATTATTGATGGGATTTAATAAAAATATGATGCTAAACATCTCTGCTACTTATTTTTCATATATTTAACCCTTTAAAGTCAACCACAAAGAAAGGAAGTTAAGTTTAATTTATCTTGTTTGTTTATTTGAATCAGTAATAGGTCACAATTACACACACACACACACACACACACACACACACACACACACACACACACACACACACACACACACACACACACACACACACACACACACACACACACACACACACACACACACCGCTTACTTTAGTATTTTATTTTAAATAAGACAAAGGGACCAAAATGCACCTTTGCTCTTCTGGTCAAAAGGTTAAATTTCCATCTTTGCAGGAAGAGTAAAAACAGACAAATAAATAATCTGTAAACAGCTGACATCATGCTGGCAGTTGGGACACCTATACATGTAAATATGTAGATCTCAGTTATATAAACAAAACTAACCTCCTGAGTGAACTCGATATGAGGGAAAGCTGCTGCACCTCTCTATGCATTTAACATTTATCCATAATTTAATCATCTTGGGTGAAATTTAAAAAAACTTAAATTATCTTGTTTTGCAATTTTTTTCTATAGTTGTTTTAATTTCCAACAAAATAGAAATAAAACATGCAAACAGGATTTTATCACCCTTTATGGATCAATGTTAAAATAAAACCATGAAAGCTGCATAAGCAGGACATAAACTTTATTTAGAAACCAGACAACTTGGACTATTTGTTTTGAGGACACTTTGCTTTTGTTTAAAGTTGAAATATTGAAACGATCCTTTATTGAAAAACCTTTTTTTGTCTCTGTTGTCATGAGCAGACTTAGGTTTGACCCTTTGACCTGCAGGTCAGCTCCTTATAGGGCACATTTAGTCCTAATAAAATAAAACTATGGATGTCTGAATAAAGGATCAGTACCTTAAATCATTTTTACTTTATAAATAAGAGTATTTTACATTATTAAATAACTCTAATTAGCTTAATGAGTAAAAGCACAATAAACAAGGAATAAATACTATTTTCAAGCCAAATAAATGAGCAGAAATACATATTTATGTTTGATTAAATGGGTTACAATGTTGCTAGACCAGATACTATTAGCCGATAGACACCAGTTAACCAAAAACACTGGAGAAAATTCCACACGAGCAAAAAGAAAACTCCCATCATGTCATCCTAAATACATTCAGGTGAAGCTGTTATCAGGTTTCCAGCTGCTCCTTTGCTCCAGCGCTATTGTTTAAATGCACATTAGTGATTTCTTTAGATATAAAACAGCTGATTGTTTTTCTGGATGGTTCTTTTTAAAGTGAGCTTCTGTTTGCTCTCAGAAATTAACCTTTTAAACAATAAACAGTAGTTAGCACCATCTAAAGATGGTCTTCAACATCTGCTACTGAAATGCAAATTGAGGGGAAATTAATAGATGTTTTTATAGATCTACAAACAATTCTTGCTATATTTTAGTAAACATGGATATTTAATGTGACTGAAATGACTGATTTTTTTCATATTGATTAAAATAAATTGCTTTTAATTCACATTTTCTGCTTTTTATCACTATAATAATTAAGCAGACACATTATTAAACAAACTGCATTGTGCTTTATAATCTCAGTGTGTAAACGTGATCATCTGAGGCTAAGATGGTTCAAGTCAGGAAGAAACTAGATAATCAAAGCATGAAAAGATGACGAAGGGCGCCCCCCGTGGTCAATATGGAGAGTAGACTAAAAAATGATTCAAAGAGTGTAAAAAGTTTTATTTCAGTGATTTCTTTGTTTTATTATAAGATATGCTTCAAATAAGATGAATATTTTTCAACCTTGTTTCATAAACTTGTTTTTCTCGCTCAAACAATAAACACAGAGTCTTGGGTTAGTTGCTTCTTTATTGTGGGGGGGTTTGCTCAGCTTGACTAGATCTGTTGTCAATTAAGAGGAGGAACCTTCATTACCTTTGGAGCACTTCAGGCTCCCTTCATGGCTGCTGCTGATTCACCCACTTGGAAATCAGCCCAGCGACTCATAAACGCCGGGTTCACACGTGAAAACTGACATTAACCTTACAATTCCAAATTCTTCTGCAGCCTTTGTGATTAACCTCTAACTGTAGAGCTTTTCTTCCACTTGTGTTAATTTCTTCACTTTGCAGTGAAGCACCTGTAACAACATTATTGCAGCTTTTCCTCAGCTGACCCCTCTGTGAGCCGTAAACCCGCTCGTGTGTCATGAATTATGGAGATTACAGGCGCTGCGTGCGTGGTTCTCTGTCCTTCTGAGCTTCAGGAGGACAGATCTGCAACGGAAAATTCAAGGCCTCCGTCAGAAGCAGTGTGATATTGTTTTACGCCAAACCAGAAATCAAGGCTGGGGGGGGGGTCTTTTTTATGTCAGGGATAGGGGTACTGTATGTCTTCTGACAGTTTCTCCTTTTAAGATTAATGGGCTTATGAAAACCGTGTGTCTCCTTTCAGACGCCAAGCTCCGTATCAGTCAGTGTTACCAGCATAATCACGCTCTTCTGTCAAAGGAATCACAAAGATGGCTCCAAAGAAACAAAATCTTTGTTTCTACGTGTTTTAGGACAAAAGATCTCAGGCAAAGAAGATTTTTTTCTACAAAAACGAAACAATTTTTAATTTATTGTTTAGTGAGACAAACTCTGGATATTCGAGTCAAGGCAGGGATGTTTCCTTGTACTATATCGGTCTTCTGACCTCACTGAACCACAGCCAGGAGCTCATAAATACATTCCCTTATTTCTACCCTGGTGTGGGTGCCAGTTGGGCCAGGAAATGGGTTTGTTTTGGGTGTTCTCAGTATATTCCAGCTAGAGCTGCGCTGATTTCCTGAAATACATACGAATTCCTGCTTGTGGTTGTCTCTAATGTTGGCGATCCGTTGAAAGCTGCAGAACCAGAGTCCAGTGTCCATATAATGGAGACTTGTTTGTCTCCACACCTGTGGATTGAGTGGACGTCCAGGTTTTAAGGGTGTGAAGGGTCCGGGGGAGCTCAGGTTGCAGTTCAGTTTGTTTCAAACCTTCTTTGTCAGAAAAATAAAACTAAGTTAATCACGGTCCGAGTATGAAGGTAGAGACATCACTTCAGTGAATGGAATGGCTGACCTTCGCTCTATCACATTGGTGGTGAAAAGTTTGACATGTTTGCTCTGAGGAGGGACAGACAGGCCTAGACCAAGCCTGGACTTGCTGGCCAAGGAAAAAGCCCCTCACAGCTCCCCCGTTTTCCTCAACATGCCTCTTCCTGACTGAATGTGCTGCCGTAGATTACACACCTCTTCCCAGAGGATTATAATATTCCAACTTTAACATTTTCTATTATTTGACTTTTACAATTCTGCTTAAAAAAGCAGAAAATACTTCCTTTTAGTGTGTTTTTAAGATATTACTCATCAGCGATGGAAGAATTATCCAGATATTAAAGTGAAACTGTTAGTTTGAAGGCTTGCATGGAGAGATTTTTACTTTAGCAAATGTTCATGCTTTGTATAAAGATGCATCAGTGTTTGATCAGTAGTCGATCGATGTGGTTAGGTGAGGTGGAGATTATTTGTTTCTCAGTGGCTCCTGTGGATTAATCTGCTTCCCAAACATCCCAGAGATAATCTCAGAAATGGAAAAATGGTTATAAAGGTAGGAAAGAGGAGTATTTAAAGACATTATGATGTCATATTTATATTATTTATTAGGGTTTTTTTACATTTCAAGTTACATTTTGAACCATTTGACAACTTGGAGCAATACACAAATGCAGTTGGAGACTGAAGAAGAAAAAAAAAATCCAAAGAAATTTTACATTTTCTGAGCAAGTTTACCGGACCTGTTAAAAAAACCCTCAATTTCAGGATAATTACTCATAAAAATGTTCTTATTGGGAGTTTGTAAAGTCTGCATTGTTTAATGTTGATGCATGTTTCAGTTTGCATTTCCTAACACAGAAAACCTGTCGTGCTTTGCAGTGGTAAGAACCAACGGTGCTGGCCAAACAGCAGCAGGAGGTGGGCGGGTAAAATCTGAAAATGTTTAATCGAGGGGAAAACTCAGTCAAGGCAACAGTGGAAAAGTATCAGGTTCTGGAAACAGAAGGCTCTAACGGCAAAATGTGGAAACGAGATATTCTGTAGTGGCTTGATGACTAGATGTGGACCAGGTGAGATAATTAGCAGATGAGACTGTAAGGAGCGGGCATATAAAAGATTTTAGGAAAAAAGTGTGCTTCTATTCAGCGGTGGTTCTAGGGGGGTCCAGGGTGGGCCAGTGCCACCCTGGACCCCCCCTGTGGCTCCCCTGCTGAGGCAGAGCCTATTACTGTTTTGTTATAATAATTTTGCCAAACCTGCCCTTTTTGCTGTTTGTGTAAGCGGAGCGTAACGTAATGGACGCGTTTTACCCGCGAGCTCCCGTCCCACCAGGCAGCAGAAGCATTCCACACAGCTGGTCCGTGAGATAACAAAATCACTAAATAATTGCAAGACCACGCGTGATTTTGGCAATTTGTGCGATAACAAGCCAGAAGAAAGACTCCAGCATGTATCCAAAATGGTCTGGGGTTTATTATCTGTTCCGTTTACCTTGACTACGGAGGATCATAGGTAATAATGTATAAATTTTTTTACCAGTTAAGTCACGTGCAGATTTTCAGTTGCTTATTTTGAAAGTTTCCAGATGTTTTACACTGCTTTATCATTTAACTTCCTGTCTGCCTTGATTTGAACTGCTGAGCTTGACGCAATCTGGAAGTGAAGTGCGTAAAAAATGTACTCAAAGCATAAATTTGGCAGAGTGATGCATCCCTTTGA
Source organism: Aphyosemion australe (assembly GCA_006937985.1). NCBI lineage: Eukaryota > Metazoa > Chordata > Actinopteri > Cyprinodontiformes > Nothobranchiidae > Aphyosemion > Aphyosemion australe. The sequence continues at coordinate 773,394 of SSNS01000092.1, forward strand.
TTCTGGCATGCATCCAAAGCGCTTTGCCGGTGAAAATGTACCCATCCACTATAATGGCAGCTAAATGCTGCATACTACACTTCGCAGATGATACGCAATGCTAATGCATCCAGTGGAAAGGTCCGTTAATGCAAAATGTGGAACCAAAACATGTGAATGAATTTATGTAAGGTTGAAAAATGATGCTGATATAAATTCTTTGTTACAAACTGGCCCCCAAACCAAAGAGCCCCCTCTAATGTTGGTCTAGGACCGCCCCTGCTTCTATTAAAATGTTTTTCTCTAAGTTTCTAATTAGCTCCAACACTAAATTGGGTTTTGAACCACATAGGGAGTGTATCCTAATCAAAGGAAGAATCATAACACAATTTAAATGCTAAAACGTGTTATTGTTGGTTGGAATAATATAGAATGCAAGATTTCACCTTAAAAATCTTACTTTTAACAGTTTTGACAAAGACTGGAAATTACAATTTGTGTTTGGCTCCATCATTTGTGCAACGTATTATAAATTATTGAAGAATTTGCAGCACCAAATGTGTGATATCCAGTATTTATATGTTGTAGAAGAACTTTTCTGCAGCCACCAGGCCAATAGAAAGCATAAACAGCCTGTGGCTGAAGAAGGTTTTGTGGTAACAGTTACAAGTAAGATGATGACTCTTGTCCAACAGTGTTGACAGCCGCTGTAATGATGATGATGTGTGTGGCGCAGCCCACATGTGATGATGTTATTCTTCAGAACAGCTTTGGAAAATTTAATATGAAAAAAACCAAGTTGCTCAATGTCAGTGTTGATGTAACCATATTTGAATTGTGTGCACCCACGTTATAGCTAATTATGGGTTTGGTCAGAGGTCTGGGAGCATCTCCTAGGCAACGTGAGGTGTTGTGAGATGTCAAGGAGAACTACCTTCATCCGCGCTGATTATAGGCCTTTTTGAGATTTGCAACATCTGTCATCGCCGTGCAAACATCATCAATTCATTAAGTTATTACACTTCAGAGCATTTGTTCAAGATGATGAATTAACTGATATTTCAGGCTGCTTTGTGTTATCTCAGAAAGAAAAAAGCAAAATGGAAAGTCTACAGAGGAGGAAACTTTTGTTGATAAATGAAAACTTGTCTGATTTAATTCATGTTAAAGGAGAAGCTATTGTGGAGGTTTCGAAGTGAGCCCTTATGCTGGAGACCACAACCTGCTGCCATCTTCAAAACATCTGCAGAGATGAAAGTCTGCGTCCAAGTGTTTCTTCCTGCAGGAAGAAAAAACATGTCTTCTCTCTGGAGCAGATCAATTATTGCAGCATCAGAAAATTAAACAAGGGTCATTCTTTTTGAGAAAAACATGAAACTTAGAATTTGGGGTCAAGTTATGCAATCATTTCCATTAATGATTAAGCAAAATGTCCTAAATAATAACACTGACCATCATAACCAAGTCTTACAATTAAGTTTGCAATATTTAAGCACAAAACTGATTTTGCAATACGGTTGTTGCCCAGGTTACACACCTTTCTTCTGTCTGACTTTATTCAGACTGAGATAAATTCATTTTTATGTTTTATGTCCATGGGGAAAAAAATATCAGTTTTCAGTTGATTCAAGCTTTAATTCTGCATATCTCTTTTCATTAATGTAAAATTTCAGTTATATGTATCATGACTATTTACTTTAAATGATGGCTTATTTATTTATCTATTTATAAGGCTTTTAAGACAGCCCACTGTGCAAAGACCTAGTTAGGACGTCTGAACTGGGGTGCTCTAAAAACTTTGTCTATTTCATTATATTTAAATCATGACATTGTTTTTGTGAAGCACTTTGAAATTTCTATTTGTAAATTAACTTACTTACCTGTGCAGAAAACATTGAATAAACACTCTAATGGTTCTTCAAAGAGGACATATGCAAAACTCCCTTTTGCATCTTTTGTGCTGCCATGTGGGTCTTCACTGCCTCTTTATTTGTTATCTGTGTGTGATTGGTTTTAGGGATTATGTGCTTAAAACAAACTTTCCTCAAAAGTCCCTGTTTGTGATGTCACAAACGGGGAAAGTAGAACAGAGCCACCTCTCACGTGCAGCTGCTCTAATCTGAGCTCCTCCCAGATATCAGAGCTTCTAAGCTTAAAGCAGCCTGAGCGGGGATGGGTGGGTGTGGCCAGCTCCAGCTTGTTTTCTTAATTTGCTCCTTTTTTCCTCTATTTTTCTCCTCATAGAGACTTTTCTTTTCATCATATCAGCTAATCTACACAATTTCCTGAATCTGATTAATATTCAGAATTTCTGTTTGAACCATCTGACCTTACTTTGGAGACCAGAAATCCCCTTTAGCTTCTCCATCATAACTCGTTGTATTGAGTGTTGAAGCAGGAGAAGATAAGTCAGTGTAAAAGCTACAACCTGTCAGTCGAGAGGGAACTTTGTGAAAGTGATACCTACTCCTCTGAAACTGTTCGACCCAACCAAGCGAGACTTTTTAAGCATCTTAGCTCTAAAATGTTTGAGTTAAGCTAAAAATGGATTTGTCCCTGTCTCCTTGTCTTCAGATGATTCATCCTGAGCCATTCTCAGCCTTCTTTTATTTATTTTTTTGTCTTAAATGGAGCCAAGACAAGTGTTAGCAGGCCCAGGAGGACAGGTTTGATGGGCTACTTTTAATAGTTTTCTTTTCTCTGCAGAAACGTCAAGGGAAAGAAGTCATCCATTTTTCCAGCTGATTGTGGGATAAAGGTAAAGATTTAAATGCAGATTTTTTGCAAATTCTTTGCAAATTGACAAGAGAGCCAGCGATGAAATGTAAAATTAATTTGAACTGTGCCCTCAGATCCCAGATGTAACGACATTCCTGACGCTTTTTGTCTGTTTTGCAACTCCAGAGGTCACATCAAGTTCTCAAGGAGCAGCAAACAGCTGCGATCGTATCGACAAGACGGTGCAAAGTGATGACATATCTGCAGATTCAGCCTGTCTAACAAGACGTGTGTCACGGGTGACTGAGGACACGCAGCTGCTCGTTCATCTCATCATCTTTTAGCATTGACAACACTAAAGGCTCAGTGGCGCGTTTTTTATCCTACGAGACAAATGTGTTAGAAATGGACATGTTGTCGCGTTAACTACAGTAAAAACAACTAAATAGTTGTTTTTTTAAAGAATGCAGACATTAGGAGAAATAAACGGAGTGATTACAACTTTATGCAGAGTTTTTCATCTCAAAATGCTGCAACCAACAAACTTTGAGTCTTGAACAAAAGAAACAAACGTTTCGTGTCTCAGCTGCTTTTTTAAACTCAAATTTAAAACTTTTTTTGTCAAATGTACCTGTTACCTTCAATAGTTGAAACACTTCTTTGGTTCTTATTTAGAAATTTAACAGAGGCTATTCAGCAGAGGATGTTTTCCTGAAATATTTGGAGATATGAATGAGTTCAGATATTTCCAATTAAAGATTTTGTACTTATTCATAATGTCTTTAAACTCACAGTTGGACAGCAGAATAAACATTGCACCAACACAATCTTTAATGAATTTTTTAATATCTTATTTTTTAATTGCATTGAAATGACAGTTTTTAAATTTTTATTTGAACTTTATGTTTGGTTGTGCAGCTCAGGTCTAAATTAACCACAACATTCCTGCGACTTGACGTGACTCGCATGCATGCTGAGCTGGATACAGAGTGAGAAGAGAAACAAGAGCGTGACTGCGCTTCGTTACCACGACAGACAAAAAACACACCTGAGAGTGAACTCCAGGCTTCTTGGTGGGAGTTTACCCATAAACACATCTAACGTGCAGGTAGAAATATGGGAGATATGAGAGGGGGGATAAATGGCACTGCTCTGGAGCTCTGAACATTTACTAAACACTTGAATTTTGTTTTACATAAATCTTAACTTATTATTATCATTTTAACAAGGAAACGTAATTTCTCTTAAAAACTTAAATGTAAACGTTGACTTTGAAGTGCTGTACTGCAAATAAACTTTTATCATCTTTCTTTCTTTAAGAATATTTAAATTTGTTCTTTATCTTTAAAACACTCCAAAATCCCTGCTGTGCAACCTGACAGCACACCTCCACCTGGTAATTTAACCCTTAAACTTCTGAACCAAGAAAAAAGCAATAAAAATGTTCTTTGATGCATTAAAAAATATGTATAGCAAATCATTAAAAATCAAATATAAATAGTAATATTAATATTAAGGTAAGAAAATAAATCAATCCAGTGCAAGCACGCTTTTTAAAGTAACCATTTAACTTCCAAACCAAGAAAAAAGCAATGAAAAATGTTATTTTCTGCATTTAAACTTTTTTGTAGCATAATAACATTAAACTAACTATATTATTAAGTTATTATTATTGTAATAATGTCTCACTTTTTATTTAAAAATCTACATATTTTAAAGATTTTTTTAGCTTTTAATATTTATTTTCAGTTAATGCTTCGGTTTTTAAATGATACTTTTCTAATAGTTGGCATCTTCATTTGTCATTTTACTTCCATCCAGCAGGTGGCACCAGAGGCTTGCAGATGACAAGATGATCTACCAGATCAAGCCTCCTTTAATTTACCCACTTTCTGTTTCTTATTCATTTCTAATTAAAAGTAAATAAAATAAATATATCAATTAATAAATCTCCCATATATTGAACTGAAAAAAATATTCTTATGTAATCAATTTATGATTGGTGAAGCAATATGCATAGATGCCTTTTAAATGTGTCACATAAAAGTTGTTGCTGAGTCTGAGTTTGCCAGCAGGTGGCAGTCTTTATCCAGGTTTAGATTTCAGGTTGGAGTGTATAAATATCTCTTCATGGGATGATGAAAACAAAAATTGCTGCAGGGATTATTTTAGTGTGAAGAGCTGCAGCTTTTGTGTGTGTTATTTTTTATTTTAATTTCTTTATTTTTGCTGCAGGAGCATTGAAATCAAATGTTTCAGCAGACATAATCTGGCTCTTTTAAATATTTTTGCAACACAAATACTGATATTCCTTTCCAAATCAATGCAGGTTGTTTTAATTGGACCCATAGAAGTCACACAGCAGGTTCAAGCTGCCAAGGTCCTCCTCTGATTAGAATATGACACAAAAGATGAAACATTTGACCCCACATTGTCGCTGTTAATCACTACATCTCCTCTCGTGAAAACAGCTCAGACAAACGATGCGGAGACCACACATTTAGTTCAGGGAATGAAATAGCTCCATTACAAATGTCCCTGCAGAGCTGCAGAACTGGAGGTTCAAAGGCACCTCTGATTGATGTGACACTGTATGAAAAAAACATTGACAGCAATAGCCCGCATTTCTCATCGGGTTCGGCGGTGTCAGCTTCCTTTTCTCTCCATCCTTCATCTGCTCACCGCCCGTCCCCTCCACGATGAAAGTCGAACAAATCTGCTGACATTGATCCTGTCTCCTCGGCTGGCCTAATTTCATTTCCACCAGAGAGAGACGGCTATCTCTGAGGATCTTGACAGACAATTGTATTTACTATTTTCTTTTCACAAGCCAATAAAGGGGGAGCAGTTATTGCATCAGATTATATGAAAAACCGTTTAATGATTCCAATTTATAACTCTAGACTGAATAATGATACAGTTAAGAGCTGACAGGCTGTGATAAATGAAGGCTCATATAAAACATATTTAGAGTGAAGAATGGCTGGAGATGAATTGCTCTGTGATACAAACTCATGATAAAGAACAGTAAGAGCCACTAGAAGACTTAATAATGTGCTATTCATTTTGAAGTGATTTTGCTGGTTAATAAAAGAGCACAAATTAAAAATATATTTATTGTAGAAAGATGTCTCAGAATATTACCCCCGGTGACGCAGCCACCCTAATCTAATCGCAGCACATCTCTTTAGATTGAACCTATCAGCTCCTCCGTTTCTCTCTTCATCACTCCAGATTTGGTGTTTCTTCTTGAATGCGATTTCTTCCCGAGCATACATCACCAGCTTGTTCTCTGAGGAGGGATTGCTCACGGGCTACGCTGTCCAAACTTCAGCACATAACACCGGAGCTAAATTACCTGCAGCAGCCCCATTTTTCAGTCGATGAATGATTCTCCAAATGAAAATGTTCTACTTTCAGATGCATTCATCTGCAACGATGCATCCTTGAACAGCTGCAATCAAATCCTACATTAAATACACACTATATCATTGCAAAATGGAAAAGCATTCAGGGAGCTGAATAATGTGGAAAAAAAATTGTGATCAAGTGTTGAACCTTTTAAAAATCATGGTCAAGGACTTGGGTTTCTGCACAGGTCGCGGAACACGGAATGTGGAACATTTCTTTGGTTCTTTTCACTCAGAGACACACATTGAACTTGCTGGATGTGACCCCCCCTCCCCATTCCTTGTATATAGGATATTAAGATGCTCTATTAATATAACCTCCATTTTACTAGAAAAGGGTTAAGCTTTGATTCCTGCTGTGACTATTTAAAACGGTGCCCCAGTCAACGTGTTTATTAAACATGACGTTTTCATAGAATTTAAAGACCAAGTTCGCTGAGAAACAGTTTTTTACTTGTTATTCTTGAAATACAACTGGTCAGTCTGAGTTTAACATGCAGGCTAAACATGAAAATAGTCTTCTACCCCTATTTCCTGCATTAGCCGCCAACAGAAAAGAGACGGGGAAACGCTCAGATTAGAAAAGACAGTCAGGTCTACGTCACACAGTAAGTTAACATTTATGGACTCACCAATCTTACCTCACGACAGGGAAGGCTGTTTTTGATTTAGCGCCCAGGAGAGAGCACGCCTCGGCCAGTAGACGCTAACCTTTAGCATTAGCAACTCCACCACACAGCAGAACTCCTCCAGGCTTGTGTTATTTGTGGAGATAAAACATCAACGTTGCAATAATGAGTTAGACTCCAAATCCAGCTGTTTTCTGCCCCCAACTCCTCTGACTAACTTCTACTTCCTGAAACAGGAGCACCAGAGCTTTTGTTCCACAGAGAATCGATTCACAAAGCATTAATTTACACCAGAAACCACTGCAAATGTATTGAAATAAAGAGTGAATGAGAGCTGTAAAGGATTCATTTTTGTATGTTTCAAATAAATGGTGGCTTTCCCCATCCTCAGGTGACACACAGATCTTATGTGAACAATGATTCACCTGTCCAAGCTTTTTTTCTGGAGGAAAGTTTTGATCAAACTGACTAATCTGTAAAATCTGTAAAAATGTCTAACAGTTTCAGTTCTGATGCTCTAAGAATTTACATTTGTGAACATTATTTATTGGTTTTAGCTTCTTATTGATAGCTTCTTGCAAATATACCCTAAATTACTGCTGTCAGGGTCTCAACAATTCACTTCCCTTGGAACCTGACTCAGACGTAGATTAGGCCATGCATCTGGACTTGAATCTATTCTCAAAGCACATGTTTCTATGAGTTTAGTATTAATGTCTGAAACACCTTCGTTAGAGCTGCATTTTCTCTGCAAGCTTCACAGGTTTCAGCATTGTGTTCACTCCTTTGCAAGATCACGCAATCAAAGTTGTTTCTGAAACCAAAAGCTCAGTTAGGATACATCAGGTAATCACGTTTGGATTATTTAATTCACTGTTGAATTAAACGACAAGAGAGAAGGAAAAAAGTGGAAGGAGAGGTGTTTAAGAGACAACAAAGCAGACCAGCTAGAGGTCCATAAAAGCAGAGATTCTTCCTCTCAACAGCCATGTCCTTGAGATGCAGATCAAGCGTGATCACCTGACAGTTCCGGACACAGGAAGAGCTGAGCACTTGTCGACCTCTCAAAGACAGCCTAGCAACACCCTCCATCCTTACTCCTCTGGACACCCACGCACCATCTTTCCCATCTTTGCCACCTCCCCCCACAGGCCTCCCACCCAGAGGCTCAGTCCTTGGAGAAGACCCCAAACCAATGAGGGAACAAGGAGCTGGTGAATGGGCCCTGGACTGGCCTTTGTCTGGCCATGCTGCAGGGTCTCTTTATTTACACAGTCTTTAACGCTGTATGTTTTCTTGTCTCCTAATTGCATTGGCCTTTGGTGCCCCTTGGTCAATCAATACCTCCTCTCCAATGACATCAGCAACTCCATTCAGTAAGACCTTCCCAGGTGATGGGCTTCTGTGGGAACGAGCCATGAAAATGTACCCATCTATCTGTCTGTCTGTCTGTCTGTCTGTCTGTCTGTCTGTCTCTCTGTCTGTCTGTCTGTCTGTCTGTCTGTCTGTCTATCTATCTATCTATCTATCTATCTATCTATCTATCTATCTATCTATCTATCTATCTATCTATCTATCTATCTATCTATCTATCTATCTATCTATCTATCTATCTATCCTGGAGGTGAATGGTGGGATAAGTTTGACTCGTGCAAAAATCAGCGCTATCTAAGCAATTTTTCCGGCCTTTGATCCCGGGAAAGAGCTGGAGAAAGAAATGGAGTTGACATGCCTCCACCTTCACATCCAAGTGTGTGTGACCAACGCGGTAATCATAAGAGGTGTAACCCTCTCCTGCGTCCAATTCAGCGATGATTCTCTAGTGCTGCACCGTGGCAATGTTTAGACAGAGCTGGGCATAATTATCTTTTTTGTGTACTTTAATAAGGAGACATCCGAGTGCTCGGATGACAGGGACGCGCGCGCGCGCACACACACACACACACACACACACACACACACACACACACACACACACACACACCCAAAACTACCGTACAGTGATATTATCCCCTTCATTCTGTGTAATTAAAACATAAATAATTAAATGCCACTAACTAACCTAACTGGTATGCAAATTTGATGATTTAGCGAGTTGAAGAACACGGGGATTTTTTTGCCAAATGGGGGCCATTTAAAGTTGACCTTTGGAAATGTTATTTTGAATGCAATGTGATGGCGCTGTTTAATTTGAAGAGGTACTTATCCCAAAGTCAACATCTTACTTCTGTTTTCCTGACGCACACTCAGTCACCGTATATTAGGCAGTAGCCTGGCAACCACAAGAGTAGAGCTGCACCAAATGGACACGTTTGCAATATGACAGGCCCCGGCGTGCTCCTTACCGATGACCCTGCCTGCCATTTTGTTTCTGTCCTGCGAAGGTGTCAGTGATAAACGTTACCTTGTCTCAGCAGGTGTGCCTGGATGGAGGGCCCTGCGGCACGGAGGGGGTCAGCAACCCCACAGTGTTTCCCCCAGTTATTTGAATAATGGGCCATTAGGACGGCTGGATATCCAATGTTAAAGTAGCTGTATGTGTCTCCTAGATAAAAGACATAATTACCTGAGAGAGGGAGGATGTGTTGGTGCACACTTTTCCTCAGCTGGGGCTCCAAAGCTCAGAGTTAGCACACACTCCGAGGAGCCTCTAGATGGCGACAGAGAGACAGAGCTGCAAAGGTTTTAGGGGGTGAAGGATCCTGCTCTTGTGCACAACACACAACTGTTTTCTTTTTGAATAAGCTGTTCATGCAAAACCAAACTGAGACTAAACATTTCAAAAAGGAAATCCTTGCAACTTAGTTAAAACTCTGAAACATTTGCACAAATTTAATCCTGCTTTACGATGATTTTCCAGGTTTTTTGTGTGTTTATTTTTTATCACGAGGCACTTTTTATTTCATTTTGAATTCACTCCAAACAGTGACAGGGCGTTTAATCAGCTTTTCTAGAGTAAATATTTTCCTAAGATGACACCATTCATCATCAAAACTAATTTGCGTCATTGTTCTTGATGAATTTCATCGTATCATGATGAAGATAGCGTTGGCAATTTGGTCTAAAAGGAGGTAAGTTGTCCTTTTCGGTCGCCATTGTGGCTCCTTTTTACCTTTCATAAATCCGGTTCAAGAGAGACTTGCCTTGCTTTCAATGAAAATGTGGCTGCAAAATTTAGAGCGGTATTCATGCCAACTAAAAAGATTTCCAATTAAAAATAAGTTCTTTATCATGTATTTGCCCTTGGGGTTTTATTCCTCAATTGCTATCACCTGATAAAAGCATCCTTTTAGCGGAAAGAATGGAAGCCCGTTTTCATGACCTCCTCTAATGCATTTCCATCCATCTTCACTGCCTCAAAAAAAGTTTTCACCTCTCCACAAAACATGTTAATTGCCTTCATGAGCTTAGTACAAAGAAAATATCTACGCGTTAATTATCCAAATATGTTGGAAACCCATCTGCAGAAAGGCATTGAAATTACTAAATTGTGTTTTCTCCTTTTCGGCTTTCATTTTGGACACATTGTTAATCAAAAGGCTTCAGAAATGTGCAGATGGGTAATCCTTATGTTTGCCAGGAGCAGCCTGGTTCAAGGTGAGTGTTTCATGCTCCCAAGCCCTTCTGTTTCTCTCTATTGTGTTATTTTGGTTACATATCCTGATGGGGCTGTTCACTGTACCCAGATAGAGACTTTCCTTGGACAAATGCAGACTCTCGCACAGGAAAAACAACTCATGCAGCCATAAAGCGCCATGCGCGCTGCTCTATGAGCATCACAGCAAATCTTCAACTTCATCTTTGATAAAAATGTTTATTTTTTATATTATTTTTTATGTTATTGTTGATTTAGAGCAAGGCGTTCTTTGCAGAAACTTGAATAAAACAAAATAAAAGGAGTTGGCACAAAAAACCCTCAAAATTCAAAACCACTTAGAACCAAAGGTTTCTGAGACAAACAGGATTTATGGAGCAAACGGGTTATGGACGCATTAATGTTAGATATCTCAGATGTGTTCAAGATGAGATAAACATTTCAGATCTGCTTCACTGGAAGTGACTTGGACCAAAACTCTATGATCTAAGGTTTTATTCTGGATGTGAACTGTGACTTTAAAGTGACTTCATCAGGAGATTTTGATCATTTTTAGCTTTTTTTAAACAAAAAAAATCAACAATTTGGTAAAACTATAAAAGATGAACTGCAGTGGATCATCAGATCCATGTTACTTCATCGTATTCTCTCTTTGTATGAAATCTGATTAGGAAGATGTTTACATCTAGTCCAGAGCGATCCAAATAAGGCCTGAAGTAACATACATGGAATTTTTTTTTCTCTACAAAGCGACATTTTGAAGTGTTTCATGACTCATTTTTTTGACTGTTTTACATCCACTGTGTGAAGGTTCAAGTGAAAAACGTGATGTGGGGTAACGTTTTCGTCTAAAACATATTATGTTATTTCCAGGTAAAGTGAGCGAGGCTAATGGACATTCTAATATTTTTCTAAACTTGACGCCATTCTTTGTGTTTTCATGTAATGCTCTCATATTCTCATTTATGTTGCACTGAGTCAGATTTAACTGACTAGGATAATGCAAGACATAATAAACTCTGGCAACATGATTTATAACATGATCATATTATTGCATCAATACAAATATCTTTAGAAAACATACATGTGTTGTTTTTATTTTTATATGGAAAATCATATTTGATCAAGGTTTTACACTGTTTAATGAATGATGTGATTAAAATGGCAGTTTTTACAGTTTGATCTGAGAAGAAAAGAAAGTTTGTTTAACTTGTTCATACTTTGTTTTTTGTTTTGTTTTTATCAAAAAGTTTAGATTTGTTATGATGGCTGCTGCTGTCATTAATGCAGAAGTGGAAAAACTCTTGGACCTTTTTGGTTGGTTAGGGTTAGGGTTGGGGGAATTTATCTAACATATCTAACAAATATTCATATATAATCACATAAAAGTCCAGAACCTTTAGAAAAACTTTCCACTTGAAGCACCTGCAATAATTTCTGAAGATTCTCCATTTGACGTCGAAGTCCTGTTGAGCTGTTCAGTGGGATTTTTCTCCTCTGAGTTAAATTCTAAAGCTTCCAGGCAAACAGAGGGTTTAAATATGCATTTGGAAGAAATATGGCTAGACTTGAATAAGAATCGATGTCCTTCGCGCCTCCTTTTCTAATTCAGCTAGTTTTGTCCATCTCTGAGCTGCTATTGAAAACAAGAGTCATATTCTTCCGTTCCTACTTCACTACGGACCCACTCTTGAAAGTAACAGTTGACATCTTTGCAATGCTTTTGATTCTCTTCCTCCAAAGCCGGAGAGAAGGCGAGGGTGACCTCGGCCTCCTGGATCTGTCCTCGACTTGTTCTGTGATTTATTGTTTCAGAAAAAGAAGGAGATGTTTGAAGACTGAAGTAACTGAGCTGTTGCTTTCTGCGTTTCGTAGCTTCTGTCTTTGTGAATTCACGGAGGAAGGAAATTAAGTTCTGCACAGATCAGCGTTCGGCTGCTTTTTGATTGCTGGAATCAGGAATGATGATGTTTTCCGCCCCTTTCAGAAAGTTTTCCACCAGAGGAAGTTTTAATACTGTTAAAGGTCATTTTAAAATGTGTTTGTGTAAAACTTATAAATACTGTAGAAAACATCTGGACAGCCAAGAGTAAAAAAAAAAAAACTCCAATCACCCAAATGTTGCACCACTTTATGCAGCTACCTTTAGACTGCTGTCCGTTTTGCATTGTGCAGCTAGCTGTAGGTGTAAGCACCACCAGCAGCAGGCGGGACTTGTGCATCCTGGAGTGATGTCCTGCAGGGATTCCTGAAAATTGGTGTTAAAATAAAAGCTTGTTAAATAAAGTTCACATTACCTCCAGCAGGCGTATGATCTGATACGTTTGCAGTGCTGTTGCACACAAAAGAAGATGTGTACTTTATTATAAACCTGATGTTAAACACTATTGCACTCTGTCTTACATCAAATTTATTAGTGGGTCACTAAACAAAAAGATCTCTAAAAACAACCAACCTTTGTTCAGGGACCCCGAGGGCAGCTTGGCTACATTGTAGTTCATCACCATCAGTGTAAATGTGTGTGTGAATGGATGAACGATACAGTAAAGCGCTTTGGAGTCCTCTGACTCTGAAAGGTGCTATACAACCAGCTCAGTGGCCTAGTGGTATGATTGTTTGCCCTGAGGGGATTGTGGGTTCAAATCCACGGTCGGGTCATACCAAAGACTTTAAAAATGGGACCCAATGCCTCTCGCTTGACACTCAGGGTTCAGTTGGGGGGTTAAACCACCAAATAGCTCCCAAGCGTGTGATGTTTTGCAATGATTTGTTGTATTCGGCTTTTATTTGAGTAGTTTATACATTCATTGTGAAATAAAAATACATGAAAGCTTTTCCTGTTTAAAACAAACGTGTCCCTTCTTTTTTAAAGAATTTATACGGCTGTATGGATGTTTGTGTGTGTCTAATAGAAGTGGTTTGGTATTTATTGGTCTTCATATGTTTTGTTTAAAATTAATCACACCCCCCCCCCCCACACACACACACACAAAGTTGTAAGCCCTGGTTAGAGCAAGAATGCCAAAACGCTGTAGCTTTTTATTTTGAAAGTATTTCCAGGAAGTGTTTCTTTTAACTATTGTAACTTTATAAGTGCAGTTCCCTATTCTCTTTCCCTTCCTCCTCCTACTTTTCCTTAATATTAATGTTACTATTTAAAGGAGGACATAAAACTAGGAGTTTTGTTTAACTTTTTTTCCAACGTGAGGAATTGGGGGGGGGGGGGGGGGGGTGTTAGAGTTGGCAGCCCTGCATTCTACAGGCAACACGCTCATTGGTCCACACAGCAAGTTGATAAGTAGATTAATACATTTCACTGTAATATGTTGTTGGTGATTGTTGGTGACTGTTAGCAATGTTAGCTCAACGTTAGCCTCTAGCCTTCTTTCGCCTCTGTCACTGCGCCCCAGGGCAGCTGTGGCTACATCGTAGCTCATCCCCACCAGCGTGTGAATGGGTGAATTGAGTTGATTGTGTTGTGAAGCGCCTAGGGGGGTTGTAGAACCCTAAGAAGGCGCTATACAAATACAGGCCATTTACCATTTACCATTTACCCAATATCAGAATTTATAAACTACTTCTGGGTCGCTCCTGTTACTGTCTTTGGTTCTTTAAACAACGCTGCTGCTTTTTGCTGTCCGGTGTTAAATTACACATGCCGTTGATGCAGCATTTGCCGGAACAGACTTAGCAACTCTGCAGGCTCCCAGATTGTTGGCTCTGGAACCAGGAAGTATGGAGGGGGGACAAATTGTAAACAAAGACTATGTCCCTCTTTGGCCTTTTTAAAAGGAGAAAAACTGGCAACCATCCATTTGGCCGAGAAGAAAATCTGTTTCAATGTAACCTTCCTACATGAACGAGACATTTGTGATTATTTGACTGTAAAATTCTTACTTATTGCACCTTTAACACACCACACATGACAGGAATATCTAATAAGATTATTTGTAGAGTAAGCAGGCTTTTCAGAAAGAGGATCGGATCAAAAATCAGCATCATTATCCTGCTTTGTGAACTGGACCAAAGTTGTAAGATGCTTCATATCACAGAAATAAAACATAATAAAAATCATTGGCAACACTGAAAATCATTATTAGGAATACAAAATGATCCACTGAAAAAGGTCATAAATTCCTAAATTTCACCAGAAATGATCCGTTGTCTTTAAAAGACAAAAATAACCAAATGTTTTCTGTTTTTTATTGAAGAGATCAACAGGGACCACAATGAAATCCACAGCTCATCTTATGGAACCATCAAATGGTTTTGGTCAGAAGAGCTCAACAGTATCTCCTTAATATACTGAAGGGCTTGATCATTCAAAGCTCCATCCATCCATCCATCCATCCATCCATCCATCCATCCATCCATCCATCCATCCATCCATCCATCCATCCATCCATCCATCCATCCATCAATCCATCCATCCATCCATCCATCCATCCATCCATCCATCCATCCATCCATCCATGGTTGGGTCATGGTGGCAGCCAGCTCCTTCAGGGAATCCCAAGGCATTCCCAGGCCAGCGACGAAACAGTCCCTCCAGCGCAGGGGTGCCCAATCCTGGAGAGCTACTATCCAGCACGTCTTAGTTTTAACTCTGCTTAAACACACCTGATTTCAATCAGCAGGTGATTAACAGGCTTCTGCAGAGTTTGATGAGATGCTGCACAGTTGATTCAACCATCGAATCAAGTGTGTTGGAGCAGAGAAACCACTAAAATGTGCTGGATAGTAGCTCTCCAGGACCAGGATTGGGCACCCCTGCTCCAGCGTGACCTGGGTCTTCCTTTAGGTGTCCTCCTGGTTGGACGTGCCCGGAAAACCTCACCAGGGAGGCATCCTAACCAGATAACCAAGCCACCTCAACTGGCTCCTCTCGATGAGGAGGATTTTCATTGCAGGACTTTGTAATTGTGATATGATTGGGAAAGCAGCTGTCGCCCACAGTGTTGGACATGACCTGTTCCCATGACCTTCCTGCCACTGATGAAAGTCCTGAACATCATCGCAGCCTTGCAGCTATAATTCCGGTCCTTTCTTTCCTGTTTGTTCCCATCACTTACAGCTTTCATCCAGTTTCTTCATCTACGTCTTCACTCCTCACACGAGCATGCTCTAACATCCACACTATCCTCCCCGACGGTGTCTGACTCAGTCAACATCTTCTTGTCTGATCAATTCAGTTCTTTATTACTTCTTGGGCTCTCGGGTCTTCACATGTCTGACCTAGAACGGGCCGTTTCTTTTGTCCTCACATGCCACAAGGCCTGACATGCTTACAGAAAGAGTCAGCTAAGTACTGAGATTTTGGCCTCCACATAAGGATTCACAAACAGCTATACGGCTCTTCAAGGCTGAGCACCGACCTCTCGCCAGAGGTTCAGCTCTGGGAAAAAAGAGGCATTCAAGTATAAAGTTATTCATGTCAAGTAATGCCCACAAAACCCTTCCATGCAGCCCATAAATCTGATATTTTGATGGAAATTCCAGACATTTCACGAGCGCCCTTGAGGAACTTTATTTTTTTTCTCACTCGGTTAACACTTTGACTCAGCTCACCACTTTCACATCCATTGTTCCATCCCTTCTCTTCCTCTCCAGTAGGTAACATAGCAGGGCAAAAATGTTAAGTCCGATCGCCCTGCACTCCACAGCTCCTCACAGTCACAATGCACGGTTGTCATTTAAGAGACAGCAATATTCACCAGTGTGCAGAATTGGGCACTTTGGTGGAAAACAACTCATTTCCTCTACTTGGCTTCACATCTCTCGAAGCGCTACAAACTCCAATCTCCTCGCCTTAACGCTGAGGGCTCTGTGATCTATCACCAAACCTTTGTAGCTGCGTGTGTTTGTGAGGAAAACTCGCCTAAGCCTTCGGCGCTGATGGGACTGGCTATCATCATCATCATGAGTTTCAACCACACAAGTGAGTCCTCAGGTTTAATTAAACTTTTTTCAAAGTGTATCTTCTAGAAAAATCAGCCCCGTCTCTTTGGCGTTTGTGTGTCGAGATGCTGGCCCTCTTTCAGGTCTCCTCGAGTGGTCGATACATTAAAACTTGAACTGATTGATTTTAGAATGGCTGTGCCATCAGTGTTCTTATGCAGCCATTAACCACATCTGAAGTATCTTAGTCATCAAGCTCCAGGCCAGGGATTGATAATAGCTTGACCGCCAGGGCCTATCTTACCCATCCTTTTTTAGGAGGTCTTGTGTTTAGCACCCAGAGCACTTGTGGCACATCTCAAACAGCACAAGAGTATTCACCGAGCGGCTGAGTGGAAAGCTTTTTCACATTCGTCTGAACCTCATGAATACATTCCAACTCTAACTAAACCGCTTTGCCTTAATGTGGAATTTCCAACAAGGTATGAAACCAATTTATTTATTTGTATTCCCACCGTCTTAGTGATGCTCTTGGCACGATAATCTCTGTCTTTCATCAGCAAAGTGGCCCCACACAAAACCCATCAGAGAGGCATTCGCTGTTGATTGATGGACGCTCCTGCACTACCAGGCAACACCATTATTATCATGCATGGATTCCAGGTTGTCCACAATAAAATCATTGTCTTGATTTAAGTTATTCACTCCCAAGGTGTCATTAGAGCACAACTGGTGTTTGCCTCTCTATTGCTTTCTTCCTTGACTATTACTGGCCTCCCCTGTCATCATCTTTACACAAACCAGATCCATGAGACAACCTTCAGTGAACAGTGTGCCATGAAACAGGTGCAAAGATGAGTTAAGGAGATTTTTCTATAAATAGTGTAAAATAATCATATGAAAGCAGGTACAGCAACTCATAATATGAATAAAATTTTAATTTTTTGTTAAATTCTGGTTAAATGTTGCTCATATAATTTTTTTAAATGTTGGCTTTTGTGGTGACCAAATTTATATGAAATGGATGTTTTTTTATTATTATTTTTACAATCGTCACTTATTTTTAAAAAGATAACAAATAGGACGAGGTCTGCAAAAAATTAGCCAATTTTTAGAAAATGATATGAGAAAATTTTCAAGGCACTTTAAAAAAAGATAGGGGTACTTATTACAGTTTATATTTTAGATAAAAATGTAAGTTTAAAATATTTTATTTCGTTTTGGTCCAGTTTTAAATTATTATTATTATTATTATTATTATTATTATTATTATTATTATTATTATTATTATTTCCTAATAGTCCCGTGTGGTTTCCTCCGTGCGTGCGTGCGTGCTGGACACATTGCGCTTTGGCGCAGAGCCTCATGGGAGCTGACCTCTGTTATCAATCATTGTATCAGGGGTATCTAATGTAAACGCAACTGTGGTGTGGATAACATGCCACATCTGCTCTTTAGGCAGAGCTGCTTCTTGGTTACCAAGCGATTTATTAGAGCCCCGCGTGAGGAATAATAGGTCGCAGCGTAAAGACCAACCAGCGACGCTTCCATGGGCGCGCAATTATCTCCTAAAACAGCCTGTTGTGACAACATCATCTAAAGCAGACAGTTTCTTGTCCCCCAAAACATCTCAAATAAATAAAAAAGAAACATTTCCTGGGGGGGATAAAAGCACCCTCCTCTGGGGAGCTGTGTTTGCGCTCAATTTATTGCAGATGAACATATGGCCAATATTTTGTCTCACGTCAGAGCGCTGGGGAAAACAAACACCGTGCAATGTTAGCGAGTCAGCAAGTGCAGAGCCACTTGGCCAGCTATGCAAACGCTCTTGGACAATCTGAGAAGAGGAGCACTTGCTTTCTGGGTATATAAACCGCATCAGGCTTATCTCTGTGCGCACTCCTGACTCCCATTTGGAGATATTTCATTAAGTCTGCGCGCTGTCCTGCAAGCTGGCCACGCATCCAGACACCTTCCGGTTTAGGTAAGCGCGCAGGACGCTTCAGACACTTTTTAGGTTTATTTTGATTTTTTCAGACTCTGTTTATGTTTAGTTTTCTTCTGTGTTTTTCTACATGAGAGCGCACTAAATATAGACCTTGACTAGAACGACCCTGATCTGACTGCTTTTTAATTTCTGCCTTTGGAAAAAAACGGGGGTGGGTGGATGGGGGGTAATCTGTGTGTAGGCCAGTGCTTTTAGCCACACAGTAGCTGCTGATCATTACACACACTCACCTGAGCAGGCTCTGCTTGGGTGAGCATTATTGTGGGGATCTGTGAGAGTGGCCTTTGCGTTGGTTCTCAAGGGTAATTTATGCTCATAACGCACGGCGCACTGTATCAGCCTCAGAAATCATAAGTATGATCATTTATTTTGAGAAGAAAACCATCCAAAATTTTAAAATATTCAAATATATCGTGCGTAAAGTTTTTTAATACGGATTATTACAAATTTGGCGCAGTTTTTGCAGCCTAATGATCACATATTGGCTTCACACTGCATGTGCGCAACAACATGGCTATTATAAGTTGTCTAATTGGGTGCACACAAAGATCACCCCCTGTTGTTTCTTAATTTAGCCGGCAGAGACCGCTAGAGCTCTACAGATGTCAACAGCTGTTCATGTTATTGCCGCTCTCACAAACACGTCGTCTTCCAAGGAGGAGAAGTTATCCGCACGTGTGCCATACGTGACCACATCGAATCCGTTCTGTTTATTTAGATTTACGCATTCAACTCTTTTTTTATTTAGTCGTGATGCGTTTCTTGTGTCTTATCTTTGGCTGCACCACCTCTGCGCAAGAGTCAGTGAGATAGTGGAACAGGGAGTGATTAAATAATAATAATAAACCTTTTAAGAGATTCGTCTTGACATGGAAAAGAAGAAGAGGAAAAAAAGATGAAGGCGACTGGCTCAGCGTGGCGTGAAATTCACCGTTACAAATAAACTGGTGGTTTAACAAATTAAGGCATCTCCTCGGGGCATGGGCGCGATGCTATAATCTCACCGTGACATGTTCAGTCATTAAAGGAGAAAAGACGAATAAAGACTCTTTTTTTTGCCAGGAGAGGAAAAATGTTGGATTTCTAGCAGGAGAAAAAAATCTCACCCCCAGGCGACGTCTCCTCAGGCCATTCCAGCCCCCATAAATAACCCGGAACCGGCTTTACCTGCTTTTAATATATTAGCTTTTAATCATGGAGGGGGGGATCGGCCTTGTCACTCTGTACATTTATCATGGACACCCTGAGCCGGGAGGGGTTACCTTTATCAAAGACTAACTCCCCGCCTGAGGCATCCAAACACGCTGAAATTCAGCGATTAAAGGAAAGCAATGATCAACATTATTAAGGATTCTCCCGCGGCATTTTATTTTCTCCCTTTCAAAGGAAAGATTTATTCAATCAGGAACATAAAAACCCCTTTCTTTACTTATTTGGGAACAATCGTGGGCATGAATTTTTAGGAGGGAATTATAATTAATCAGACTGAGGTCCATTTTTAGGGGGGGGGGGGGGGGGTGTTCATCCGAAAAATTAATTGTTTTTTGAAAGAGTCTGTTCTGATTGCATATTTGGGATCAGAGAAAAATATTTAACAAGCTTGAACAATGAGGCATTCAGCTCTGCAGTTTAATATTAGAACGGGAACACTGGTGGTGATAAATACAGGAGAAATGATCATAAAGAAGGGTTGTGCGCGCGCTTTGGAGCACAAAAAATTGGTTTGAGGATCCCGGTGAGGAATATTAAAGTAAAATGTTGTAGTTCGGGATTCAGAGCTGGAGGTTTAATGTCAGCTGGACTGAAACAAGCGAGGGATGGGATGCGCCAGCTCTGCGCCCCTCATTGTCCTCTAAATCCTGATGCATCTGCACCTCAGAGGCCCACACACACACACGCACACACACACACACACACACACACACACACACACACACACACACACACACACACACACACACACACACACACACACACACACACACACACACACACGCACGCACACCAAAACGTCTAATCATAGCAGGAGCTGCAACTTTTAGACTTTTACGCACGGATGGGTTTTATTTAATATTCCAACATAACAGAATCACAAAACATTGTCATGTAATAAAATGGATACTTTATTGTAGCAGACTTTTATTTAAAATAATTCTACAAAAAGGCATCACGTGCGCTACCGTCATCCAAATATTTTTGAAAATTGTTTGTCCCATCCAGGAAAAAAGCATCCTGCGCACTGGCTCTTGTCACACGGAAAAGGCCTGTTTGAACTACCTGTGAAAGTAAACAGGTAAACACAGTGCGATAGGCTCTCCAAGTGGAGCACGTCCACTTAGCCAGTCCACATTTACCTCTTCTTAAGGAAACCCTCGGCTCAATTGATCAAATAGCAGCATATCCCCGGCAACTGACCACACTCTGCAGCCAGGCGCGCGCTCCCATGGACCGTCACCAAACCCAAAGCTACTCCCACCTTGTCCCTGCGCCACTCACCGTGTAAAGCAGCGCGGAGTGACACGGGTGATAACCCCCGCGTGCTCAAACATACCCCGATTTCTCAGCAAATAAACGCCCTGCGCGCGGGCCAAGTGAGCTTCCTGGTGATGAGCGCATGGAGGCTACAGCCCAGGCCTTTCCTGCGCGGTGGGTGAAGCTCTCTGGAGTCTGGTGTGGGCTGCGTGTCCCCCCTCACATGTCGGATTTAGCTGCGCAGCATTACTTGGTGGATCAGGTCAGTAACCTCTCTCTCCACTGTAGAGGCTCAGGCGCAGCTCCAGTTTGTCCAAACAGCCCGTTCAGCTCAAAGGAGCCTTTGTGGGATGCTGAGACTTGTGATTAATTCTGGCAATCTGGTGAAATATTTACCTCAGGCCTGTGCGTCAGGCGCTCCATTTAAAAAAGCATGAAAGTGGCAAAATGTGGTGTAATTTTTACGCAAAACAATTAAAATGATTTTATTTCACATAGCTTTTATTATTAATAATAATAATAATAATAATAATAATAATAATAATAATAATAATAATAATAATAATAATAATAATAATAATAATAATGTTTTGTACAATTAAAAAAATTAAGGGAATAAAAATGACAGAGACAGACTTTCTGTGTGGCTTTGTGTGCGCGCGCTTAAATGAAGGACTTTCCTTAATATTGTGGAAGGATCCTGGAATTGAATGAAGAGATAGTCCATTGAAAGCAGTTGAATGCCATGACAACTCGGAACAATCTCAGATTTATTCCAAACAGTTAGAAAGCATTGTGCGGGCGGCGTCAATCATCTATTATTTCGCCCCTGAAATAAATGCAAAAACTGCGGCCGGACAAAAGCTTCCAACAGGAGCCGGACATTTGTCTACATTTCCCCCATTGTCTGCAGCTTAGCAATCGGTTTATATTTGTGTTTGCCCGGGTCCGACCACCCAGGATGCGCAGAGGAGCTGCGAAAAAACGCGAAACATTGTCACCCACATCACATACTAGAGAGGAGGCAGAGGGAGGAGAGCGAAGGGGAAAGTGTTGGAGAGGAGGAGAATAAAAGTAAGCAACAAGGATACTTTGGATTTCACAAGAAATGAAAGAGGACTTTAAATAAAATAGAAGAAAAAAAAAACAAATATTAGAAATCAATGAATAAAAAAAATCTTTTAATTTTATTCTAATTATTTTATTAAGAAAAAAGCTTTTATTTTGAAATAAAATTATTTTTCTTTAATCCAAACTTGACTATTATTATTATTATTATTATTATTATTATTATTATTATTATTATTATTAGTGATGCTCATCAGCGTCTCAGCCTTTTAGAACAAACAGAGTCCTGCTTCAGTTTCAACACCACCTCTTGTCCTTAAGCCCTGGCAAAAATATTGACACAAAAGGTTTACATAAATTATCTCCCCATATTTGAACGACCTTTCTCGTTGTTTCCATCTCCAAAAACATCTCACAGCATCGAATTTTAAATGCCACAACGTTGAAATTATTTATAACGAGAATGTAAAATAAAAATAAGCAAAAGCTTGTGTTAAAATTGTCTTTTTAAAGTAATGTGAGTGTGAAGCTACTTGGAGGTTCTTTGTATGTAAATAGGGTGTAAAAAGGCCCTCCCCGTCTTTGTAATTAATTGACACGTTATACCACTCATCATGCTCTGAAGCACCAATGGTAGAGGCTCGGATCTCCCCAAAACCCACAATTTCACATCTGCAAACACTGTCTTCATCCACTTGACTCCTAAGACCCGCCCACACGTGGCCAACCTTTCGCGTTTTTAATGCTTTTTCACTGCAGGTTCATGTGTTGAGACCAACCTTATATGGACTGATCGGACAAGGTAATGGCTTATTTCCCTCTAGCACCCAGCAGTAGCGCAGTATCCATGAGCCACATATAGCACTTCAGCCACTTTGGCATCCTTCCTGGACTTACAGAGACTGACTGAATCCACTTGCTCAGGCGATGGTTTCCCACAGCTGCTGCTGCTTCCACTGTACTTCAGCGTAGAGCGACTCTCACTCGTCCTGTTTTCTCCTGAAAAATCGCATCTATCTTTTTTTCCTTCCCTTTCTTGTTTGTTTCTTCCACAACAGCGGATTGTCCGAAAAGCTGGTGCGGCAACTTTTTCCCCCCTGCATATTTCCCCCCCACCAGAATATGTCGTTGACCAACACAAAGACGGGCTTTTCTGTTAAGGACATTTTGGACCTTCCTGACACGAATGACGAGGACGGATCTATCACCGGAGCGGAGGAGGACACGGAGGGATCGGAGACCACGTCCACGACGAAAACCACTGGAGTTTTGGTGCAAAGTCCCCTGGAAAACGTTCAGAATCTGCCTTTAAAGAACCCCTTTTATGACAGTGGTGACAATCCTTACACACGATGGCTTGCTACTACGGACAGCATCCAGTATTCATGTAAGTAGAGAAGCGGAATCTTTACTATAATCTTGTTGATAATGTGACATTTCAGACCTTTGCGGTTGCATTAGGTGATAATTGATGACATGCAGTCTCATATTACGCCTAACGATGCCCTTGGGCGGCGTGCACCGTGCATCCATTCAGGCAGCTCCATGGCTGAGGAAATGCATGCAGTGTTAAGGCGCAACGCACTTTGTTTTGCAAGAATTTAATCAATAAGAAGGAGGTGGCTGCAAAACTCGCTTGTTCGGAGTTATCCGGACCACTGAAAGTAAAAAGTGCATTTTTTTTCAAAAATGACAAAAAGGCACATTTTACGCTTCACTGACCTTTTGAAATTTGTAATTATATCTCATTTTTACTTATTTATAAGTGAATACAACTGAATTTTAATCGTATATTTTGGTTCTTTTGTCATGTTTGTGACTTTAAAGTGACCAGAGCTCCCAAAAATCTCAGAACAAGTTTTGCGCAAAATTCCCTGCAAGGCTAAACTGTTTGTTCCAAAAACTAAGCGCGCTCTCTGTTTGTTATTTTGCTGAAAATGTCTCTGAGAACTTCCCAACGTAACATTTTGACAGTGTTTCTCCCGTTTCTTGTCGCAGTGCACGGTCTATCCGCCAGCTCTCAGGACTCGGCCAAGTCCCCGGAGCCGTCCGCGGACGACGAATCCCCGGACAACGACAAGGAAACTTCCAGCAGCGGCGGCAGCGACTCCGGCAAGAAGCGCAAAAGGAGGGTGTTGTTTTCAAAGGCCCAGACCTACGAGCTGGAGCGCCGCTTCAGGCAGCAGAGGTACCTGTCCGCCCCGGAGAGGGAGCACTTGGCCAGCTTGATCCGCCTCACCCCGACCCAGGTGAAGATCTGGTTCCAGAACCACCGATATAAGATGAAGAGAGCCCGGGCCGAGAAAGGTATGGAAGTGACCCATCTCCCTTCTCCCAGGCGGGTGGCCGTGCCCGTCTTAGTCAGGGATGGAAAGCCTTGTCACACTCTTAAAGCTCAGGACTTGGCGGCCACTTTTCAGGCCGGGATCCCCTTCTCGGCGTATAGCGCCCAATCCCTGCAGCACATGCAGTATAACGCGCAGTACAGCGCCGCGGCCACGCCACAGTTCCCCACAGCGCACCACTTGGTGCAAACGCAACAGTGGACTTGGTGAGAGAGATTATAGAGACTTGGCTTGGAGGTGCGATAGGGAGTTTCACCACAAATCAAAGAAAAAAGAGTAAAACACAGAAAAAACAAACGAGACTTTTCATTTTTTGCAGCTTGACTCATATAAATACTCCCATTTTTATTCGGGGCTCATGTGTGCGCCGTGTTTACATGTTTTCGTTAAGAGAACTGGGTCCAAATCTCTCCCTTATAGATTTTATTGAGAACGTCAATGCTCTTCTTGTGAATATTTCTTTTGTAAAGTATGTTGTGTGTTGGTTGTAGAGATGTTTTCCTTTTTATTATAATTATTATTATTATTATTATTTTGTTTTCATTTTTTGTCCCTTCGTGTTATTATCAGCACGTACGAACCACTTTATAATTATAGAAATTTTAATTTCTTGCTTCTTTTATGGACCGAAAAAATATTTATGGCCATGAATAAAAACTGGCAAGTTTTCAGCCTTTTTTCCTTTTTGTTTTTATTTCTTGTGAATATTTCGGGGGCAGGTGGTGACTAATATGACTATATTTAGTGATTATTTGTGTGCAAAAAAAGGAAAAATCAGGAATTTTGGCACATTCATGTATTAAATAAACAATAGTCGCGCGATTATGACTATATATTCAGATTTTTTGACTAAAATATTTCATCAAACACAATTTAATTTCTAAAATGAGGCTTTTGTTCATAAGTGTCCTATCATTTATATGAGAAAAGCGTCGCTAAACACCAAATCGTGGCGCAGAATGGAGTTTACCATGAGAATAAATCTCCAGCGCACTCCAACTCTTTTCTTTTTGGTTAAATTTAATCCCACAGATTATTTTTCCCACTAATAAAGAGCCTAAAGTCACTCGTGAAATGGGACTAAAATCCACTCACTTAATATAAGTGGGCTTCTCAACACAAGAAGCCTTTGAGCCGAAAGCACTCCTTTTTGTCAGGCTCCCAGCCTCTCCCGGCCTTGTGCGTAAAGTGGAACACTGCGCAAGAAAAAGCATCGTTTAATGCAATAAATGCTTTGTTATCTTATTAAGCGCTAAACTGCAAATAGAAGCAATCACCGACTCGCCTGCTTTCTTTGTTTAACTAAAAAAGGCACACGCCTTATCTCATAAAAGAGTCCAATAAAGTTATTTTTGACGTGGCTTTATAAATTATTATCAATAATATCAGACATTACAACAAGTTTTGCGTATTTTGAGGATGTTTTCTTTCCTCTCGGTGCCAAAAAAGCGCAATTGCGTCGCCATGATCCGCGGAGCGCACTGCAGATTATCTGAGTCGGTCAATATCTTGAGTAAATATAAAAAAATCCATGCATTTTGTTAGTCCCGGGACGGAATTCTCCCAGCAGATGTTAGAGTCGCCCCTATCATCACCGAACAAACAGCTAAATTAGGCAGATTTGCTAATTATTTACAGAATTGAGTCTCCGGGGGGCTACTGCTTTTGTGCAACGAGGGGGACTCAATTTGTCTCTCAGTGTTTCAAACACTGGTTGAGCTTGCAGGTCAAATAAATCAGCAACTTTTTTTTCTCGTGTTTAAATTTGCAGACAAATTATGGTTAAAATAATATAATCTGACGTGAAAACTGAGATTTTAAAGAAAATAATCGGGATTAAATGCAAAAAAATCTAAAAGTAAAACAAAAATTCGGACTTTTCTTTTGTTTTTGGGGCTGGATATGTGAGACTCAATCTCTGCACAATACAGTACACATGGCAGTCCAAAGACAAAAGCTCTGGCCCGGTTCTGCTGGATGTTAGAGGCGTGCATATTAACGAGCAGCAGGAGTGGAGATGCAGACATAGATAGACAGAGTTTCTTGGTGCTGTTCAGAGTCAGGGAGATGAATCCTTGCTTTTTGTCCCGCCTGTCACTTGGTGCCATTGTGATCTTTTCCTGCACACGTTGTGTTCCATATGGGCAGCTGGGTTCGGAAAAGGAGAAAAGGATCTCCTACAAGCCCCAAATTGTACCGAGCCTTCAAATAAAGCATTGTTGTCTCTGAAAGAAAAACGAATTAAAAATTCGTGCTATATCTATTCTGGTCTAAAGAAGAAGCTCCATTCACGGATAACAGGGAGTCCTTCTTCCTTGATAGAGCTGAGCCAACAACAGCCTTCTCATTTCTGTTTGCCTTCTATCCCAGCTTTCTCCCAAGTCAAAGACTGATTATTGTCTGACCAAAAAAAGGAAAAAGAAAAGAGCCTCACCAGTGCGTAAAAACTATTTTTAATTCCAGACAATGCTCCTCACTGTTTGCTGGGTCTTGATAATTATGGAAAAATATGAGAGCTTCCGTCTTTTAGGTAGAAAAGTGAATTTTACTCTTATAAGTGTGTTTGCATCTACAACACACTTAAAAACCATAATAATAATAATAATGCAACAGCTCCCATTTGCATTCACGTGTGATCTGGAGGATGCAGCTGTTTTCACTGGCAGGTGTTCCGATGACTTTAGAGGAAAAAAAAAGAAATAATCACACGAAAAAATGCTTAAAACGAGACATGCGTCACATTTTATAATAATAAAATAAAATCAGTTCAGGTTATTTCTAATAAGAATATTGGAACAATCATGAAAATTAGATGCGTTAATTTTAAAAAAAAGAGAGAGAAAGAACTTGTTTTGCACTTTTGCTCTACCATTAAGACGCCAGAAAATGACGCAGCTCCTTCAGCAGCTTCTCATCAGGGTCAGATTTATCGGAAATTGCTTTGGCTGCTGGAGGGGGATAAAGCTGCGCCACATTAAAACAAGCATCTCTGCGGTTCAACCTGCGTGGTTAACGCTATTATATACCTCAGAATGCAATACTTGAGGAAACGTGCACTTGGGACTCGCTGGATCTTTGTCATCCTGCCCGTTTGAACCTCAACATGAATCATTTCTCTATCATCGCCAAATAAACGTGGATTTCAGAGCTATAATAAGCGCTGCTTTTCATTTTAAAAGGAAGCTATCTGGGTTTTATTGCCTTAAAGGAGATCCAGATTAGATTCGCAGCATATTAAAGAGAGATGGAGTGATGGAGGGGATGGAGGCGCAAAGGAGGAGGAATTATTGCGCCACTTTGCCACAAGATGGAAGCAGAGGTCTTCAGTTGGCGTCATGCAGCTTTTTTTTTTTACCTGCAACATCATTTAATTCCATCACTGCAAATGACTGCAACTAAACTCCAACTGCTGAAAAGAGCCTGCTTTTCTCCTCTCTCTCCTCTCTAATGAACACACATAGCTGCAAACTTGACAGTCTTTTTAAGTGCATGATTGCGGTTTATGACATTGTTATGGATCTTGAGAGCATAATCATATCGCTCTTCAAAACAAACCAGACAGGACGTAAACAGTCCACAGGCAATTAGTGCAGTTTGCAGTTCACACTTGAAAATAAACAGGGAGGGAGGAGGGAGGAGGGGGAGGGATGGAGGGAGAGATCTGGATCTCTCCACGGTGTGGCGCAATAGGATAGGGGGACGGATTATTTCACTTCAGTGGAAGTGAACAAAAGAGGTGAAGTAAAAAAAAAAAGAAGTCTCCTCTTAGAGTCAATTTAGACAAAGAAGTGAATCTAAATTGTTATTTTTTTAAAATAAAAGTTCATTTTAATAGCAAAAATGTAGATACTAATAATAAAAAATGACATGAACTGTTCTTTTTGGGGACTCTGATGTCAAACAGGTTCTCAGAGGAAGAGGAGCCTCTAAAGGCAACTCTCAGGGTTCATGACTGACAGATGCCCCAATTGATTTTGTTGAATTTGAAATTGAATAAAATTAATTTAAAGAAAATTATAATTAATTGTGTTTTTAATGGGCCCCAAATCCCTGGTGACCCCGATCCAAGGTTCCTAAAATCAAAACTAAACCCTCAGAAGCTAAAATCAAATCTGCACTCATCAATATTTCACTTACACATCTGCAGCTTAGTTCACTCCAGATACCAGGCGGCAGAACACCAGAGCACCCATTGTTTTCATGCATAAGCAGCAAAGTTCTGCAAAATGGGTCAAATGACGTCAAAAAGAAGAAAAAATAATCTCACATTTGCATCATTGAGCTTTGCACCTGCAGGGGGCCTCATTGGGTTACAAAGATCTGGATGTTCAACTGAGGCTGAGAAGACCGGAAATAAATCTGACAAAAATAAAGAGTTGAAACCTTCAGGAGGATAAAAATAGTGGATGTGTTTTATGAAAGTGACTCAAATGAATAGCAGCCCAGTTACTGGTGGGATCAAAACAAGACAACAGCACAAGTTCTCTCAGCGGGACGGAGCGTCCAGGAGCATTTTTCACACCAGCTGTCCATCTGCACAAGAAGAACCAACATAAACATCTGTGCATCAAACTGGGAGGTTTCCAGTTTCCAGTGGAGCTAAAGGGAGGAAAGAAATCCCAGCTGCACCTCTGAGTATCTCCATCTTCTGTCATGTTGTGTTTATTTACAAGAAAACTGTGATTTACCTCTGAAGTGTGTGCAGTCCCAAAGTTATCTGATGAGCTAAAGATGTTCTGGTCAGATTTTGGTGTCATTTATGGATCAAATCCTCAATAATAAAAACTAATTTAGCAATAATTCCATTATTTGCATTTAAAAATCTAAATATTTCATGTTAGCCATAGCTGCTCTGCTTTGAAAATAACTTTGAAGAATGTTTTCTGTAATTATTGAGAATAAGAGGAAAATTTTCCACTGGAAGTTTTATTTCCTTGCAGAAAAGAAACGTGTAACAACCCCCCCCCCCCCTCACCCCCCACCCCCTTTCAGTGAGGAAGACGCTGATGGTGCAGTTCTCACAATGAGGTGGCTGCAGGTTTAAAGTAGGGTCAAAGTGCTGAAAATGAACAGCAGCCATTCCGGTGTCATCTTTGTGAAGGAGCGGTGAGCGTCAAGGTTCTTGACTCTGCTGAATGTAGAGATTACAAAAACAGCCGAGTGAGCAGAAAGACAAGGAGACTGACCAGAAAGGTAAAAGTAGAGAGCTCACACGGACGATTTTCTTTTCTTTCAAGTCATCTCTCTTCCTCCCTGAATCTATAAACACACAAAAACCCACGTCCTCTGTAGGAAAATCAAATGAAGGACTTCCAGCATTAGTGGCTTTTTGTTTGTGCTGGTTTTGGAGCTCGGAGCATGTCTGTGAACAAATTAATGATGTTATAAAATACCTTCCCTGCAGCTTTTATTGATTTGAATAGTTAAAAAAAGTAAAGAAGAGCACTTAAATCCTGTTTTCTCTTCATCTTTTTGCAAAAATATCCAAACATAAATACATTATAAGGAAAACAATTTCAAATACCAAGAGGATAAAGTCTCTTGTTTAGTCACTTTTATTATAAATTACGAGTTTATTTTATTATTCAAGAAAGTTAGTTACACTTATTGACCTGAAACAAATAATTTGGTTCCTTTTTAACTTATTTGTCATTATTGTGACTTCATTAAGCAAAAAACAAACTTTAAGAAAACAATTAAAAAACAAACTTATTTTTGAACAATTAGTTATCTAAAACTTATGTTCATAAGTTTTTCTGCCATAATAGCTCTAATAGATAATGCTCCAATGAAAAACTGAAGGCAGATATTCATTAATAACAAATATATGGTAAAAATATAAAATATTTTATTACTGGAAGCCAGCATACTATTTTGAGGATGCAGGGTCTCATGTGAACTCTAATTTATCTCATAGTTGTGTATTAATGTTTTTATTTATAAATTAGCATGAATTTTGCTGTGATTCTGTGTAATTAGCCTGATCTCATGAGTTTATGCATCCAAAACCAAAAGAAAACCGTTATATGGGCGTTTCTTCTTCGGGGCTGTGAGATAACTAAAACCAAACAAATAATAACAATAACCAGTGACAGACATGTTTACAAATTTCTTTTATTCTGAGGATGAAAGCAGAACTTTTCAGATTCTGACGTGTTTTATTCTTCCATCACATCATCAGCTGATCCGACTGGATGTGCAGCGAGTGTGTCAGAAAACGGACACATTCATAAGATTAAGAAAAGCTGAAATTCAAACCAGCAAACAGATTTATTTTTAGAATTAGAGCAGAAGCACTAAATGGTCTAAAATAGGAAATATGAATGACAATAAAGCTTATAACAAGAACTGAAATTAAACATTTACTGTTATTAAATGAGTTTTTACATGTATAACTAACAAAACCTTTACAGTTAATAATAATAATAATAATAATAATATATTTATATTACATTTAAAGCTCTATGGTAATGCTGGGGAAACCTGTCTACTTCAAAGCAGAAATAGTTATTTTCTTGATTATTATGATTTTGTTGTTTTAACATATGCTGAAAATTCTGAAGTTATAATAAATCAGTGATATTTCTGTTGTTATGTCTCAGAATTGTTGTATTTTTACTGCTCACTCTGACAGGTTTATCTTTAAAAGGAGACAATAAACTCCATGAGACTTTTAAATAAATCACATAATATCAATAATGTTAAAAAATGATAATGGCTTTAGAATAATATGGGTGATAAATAAACTGTAAGGCACTAATATTAAAACTAATCATGCAATAAGTGAAGGTTATGGTAATGTTTAACATTTTACTCAAATATTTCCATTTAATGATTTATTTTTTAATATATTTGTTTGATTTTATAGCAGTACTAAAGATACTCCATATAATAATAACAACAATAACAATAATAATACCAACAACAACAACAACAACAACAATAATAATAATAATAATAATAAAGTCATGATGTTTTCGCTCTGTGAGTATCTTTATGCTGCAATAATGAAAAACTTTTTTTAAAACTATTGCCATAACTCCATGAACAATAATAAAGATCATACATGAACACATTCTAGTTATTTGAACTAAATATTTAGATTTTTATTTAATAGTTATTAGAACTATGGTGTAGAAAGCTTCACCTATGAGTTCAGCAGCACCATGATGTGCATCTTTTAAAGATTTCTGACTCCTGAAAGTCACTTATTTGAGGAAAAATACATAACAACATAAATAAAATTCTATTTATATGAGGTGGGTGTGGTTAATTGGTCTTGCAACATTTGGGGGTTTTTGTGGCCTGTAAAAAGGATATGTGCTGCATTACAGTGACTGTTATTTAATTTTAGCTCATTTGTTGTTACTATACGATTCATTATAATGATTTAAATCAGCTTAATCTTTGTAAAAATGATGCTTTTGCTTCATGGTCTCTCATCTTATTTCCACTTTTCTCCTTTTCTCTGGGTGTTCCATCAGGACTTGAGCCGTCTTGGGTAAAACCAGCACTCTGCTGCAGTCAGGTGGGCTGGATGGAGGACGGCGGCGACAATCATCCTCCCAGAGTTGAGTGTTTATGCCTTTCTCTTAATGGATTGTCTCACCTTCTTCAGAGGATGAACATGAGGTGCTTGAGATGCCACCACTGCAAATGGATCCTGGGGCTCTGAGTCTGATAACGAGCAGCTGTCACCCGCTTCAGGTGTGCTTTAATCAGTCAAAGAGCAGTGATGTGGCAGTTTTAACAAATGAAATTGTGTAATTAACCTCCAGTTTATGGAGGATGTAAAGAACATGCTTTGTGTGTCTGGATCTGTATGTTGTGGAAGAAAGTGAATAAAAGTGATGATGCTGATGTTGTTTCTTGTGATTTTAGGATGAAAAATGTATCAATGCTGAGATTTTCATGTGGTAAAAACAGGATTTTAAATTCAAACCAAACAACAAACCCAGAAGAGAAAAAGTAGAGTTTATTCATTCTCACATGTCACATTTTCTTATTTTTACATTTAACACGTCAATGAATGATGAACAAGTCATTATTTACTTGCATTTATTCAGCCTATATTTTCCAGCAGTTTAAAGGTCACTTATTATGTTTTTTGTGAAAGTATTTCAGTTTTTTTGCTTCCATAGAAATTTTGAAGACAGTTTTGCAGCCTTTTTAAAAAAATTTTTAAAAAAAAGGCAAAACTTTACTTTATGTCACCTCCCACCCATGAACTGTTGTGTATCATGTAAACAACATTGCTTAATGTTTTCTTTAGGGATGCATGATATCTGCATTTTTACCAATACACGATATAGTTTGATGACTTGTTCACCGCATGTGGATCAGATGTGGTCCGGTTTCTGTACGGCTTCTGCATCGACCAAAAATCGTTGACCCCAATCAGAGCGTTCACACCGGCTGCAGTGTGATGCAGATCTGGATGCAAAGCCATTACCTCTGCAAAATATGACAACTACTTCAATTTAAGTTCAATCAGTTGTGCCAATAAACAGAAATATCTCAAAACTAAAGCTCAGATTTCATATTTTGACATTTTGAGTGAGAGGAGAAGTAGCTGAAGAGTTTGATGTGTAATAGATGCATGGTATATAAAAGTTGTGCCATTAAAATAGTAAAAATTGACAACTTCCGATATTACATTTTAATGTTATTATTGGTCAATAATATCAAACATCCCTAATTTTTTGTCTTATATGATAAGGATTCTTGTGGGAAAATCTGAAGGGAACAAATAGAAAGTCCTCATTGGTAATGCAAAATCGGTAAAAAACACAAAACGAGATCAACTGCAAAGAAAACAACGTGGAACTCGGCAGCAGCATCGTGGCGATGAGAGACAGAAACCAGGTGTTTCTGTGCTGCAGCAGGTGATTACTGAACAGGTGGTTTGATGAGCTGATGGAGCGACGAGACCGACTATAACCTGGAAACGAGGAGAGAAATTAAAGTTATTCCAGATATCAAATATAAACATGAAACTAAACACAACCCTGAAGTGTCACACCTTGTGCTTCATTTCTTAAAATATAAGATCAATAAACAACATTATGGGAATAGATTCTTCGTTTAAACTCTAGTGATCTGAATTTGATCCAGTCTGAGCATCTTTAGAGAGGATCAGAGGTATCCAGCAGCACCATCGACCAGAACCGCACTCAAAAATATTCACTTATTAAAAGATTCAAAGTTATTTTTTCAGTGAATAAAACAATAAAACTTTCTTAAAAATACAATTCTGTGTACATGTTTTTCATTAGTCTCCTGTGTGTTTTTAAAGAACATAATTATTGATATTAAACAGTGAAAATAACAGAAATAAAGAACATAATATTCATTCATTAATTTAAAAATTCACACTTGATCCTTTTTCATTTCGGTTTCACGTCAACCACAACAAGGTTTTAAAGAACTACTAGCAGTGTTGGAACTTATTGATATAAAGCAGAAAGCTGTAAAAAGTTCCATTATGAAGAAGACATTTGGTTTTCTTAACAGTTTTTATTACATAATGAAGTAAAATGATATAAATCTTTATCGTGCACGTGACTTTATTTAGTTAAAATGTGTTCAAATATTTGAACACATATATATATACAAACAAATAAATGAAGGTTATGGATGAGTGAAAATTCAAAACTCAGTCTAATTTAA
This sequence comes from Aphyosemion australe, assembly GCA_006937985.1. NCBI lineage: Eukaryota > Metazoa > Chordata > Actinopteri > Cyprinodontiformes > Nothobranchiidae > Aphyosemion > Aphyosemion australe. The sequence continues at coordinate 807,185 of SSNS01000092.1, forward strand.
ATAAAATTAGTGACATAAAGTCGTTTTCATTACTCCCAATTTCTCACGCAGCACATTGTCTTGATTTTCTGCAAATACTAAAGAAAATATTTTAAATATACAAATAACGTTAGAAACAGACTGCACGGTGGTGCAGCAGCAATGTTGCCTCACAGTAAAAAGGTTGAAGGTTCAAAACCCTGGCTGTGGCCTTTCTGCGTGGAGCTAACATGTTCTCCTCATGCATGCGTGGGTTTAATCAGGGCACTCCTGCTTCCTCCCACAGACCACAAACAGGCATGTTAGTTTGATTGGCAACCCTAAATTGCCCGTAGGAGGAGTGTGTGTGTGTGTGTGTGTGTGTGTGTGTGTGTGTGTGTGTGTGTGTAGGAAATACTCTTGGTTAAATAGTGTTTTGTACCATTTGTGAATGCTTGGACAAAAATATGAATGCATGAAACAAATCCTAAAGCGTCTCTGTGATGGTGCTGTAACCTCAAGCCAAACCTTCCATCCCAACAATGTTCTCCAGGTCCAACTCTGCAGCCTCAGAGGCGACGCATGCCAATCGACAGTCCAGGCAATTTTTTGGGACCATAAGAGACCCTTGCAGAGCCACTGCACAGTCCTCAACCCTCTGGTGGATTTTATCTCTTGATTTCTATTCATAGAGACTGGAGTACAGTTAGTTCACTGATATTAATCATGACAGATGGATAAATCTTTGAAAGAAAAGAACAAATTAGCTAAATAGCAAAAGCGTTATCTGGGTCTATATGGACGTCATTTATGCATCAAAGTGGGGTTATGTGGAAAAGTTATCAGTTCATATCTTACCTGTTGTAGATAGCTATCAGACTGATGAGCTAACCAGCAGGTACTATAGAGCAAGTTAAAAGGTTCTCTAATTGGCCTTTTCCATTGCAAAAACTGGCAATGATCAGGGTAGATCGGACCACTAAATTTTTTGTTCCGATTAGAAAACCAGTCCAGACAACCTACCCGGACAGCGCCAGACTGTGGATTTTTTAACCCCCGTTTTGTGGTAGGTCCAGACATTTCTGGAGCGGTACGGCTAGGGCGGAGCAACAACACAGTCCGCTGATTGGGGGACAGAAAATACGTCACTCCTCGCAACAAGCAAAACAAACAGAGTTTAAAGGTGTCATTACCTATAATACTGTGGATATCTACATCCTATTATAGTCTTTTAGACCATTAAAATAAATTTTATTGGAAAAATAAATAAAAAATGTGATTTTTTATTCCTTTATTGTGAAGGGCATATTTTCTTGCGAGATCACACGCAATATTTCGGCTGTCTCAGACACGCGCGGGACTGAGGAGCGCGATGATTGGTGGAAGGAAGCAGGAAGCAGGACGCAGCTTCAGCGTCTCGCTCCAAAACAACAAAAGTTATAACTGAACCTGACCTGGCAGTGACCTACGGGATCTAACCGTGTATGTACGAGCCCTCGCCTCGCCTCGTGCGTAATGGCGCCCTCGTTTGTTGTTGAGTTGGGACAAAGCAAGCTAACAGCCAGGCATCGGCTCTTATGCTGTTGTGAAGATGGAATACACACACCGATCGGAGTTTTGTCTCCTATCACACGGATTATAACACGAGTCGTCAACGGTAAGATATAATTTATGCGTTTCACGTTATGAAATGAGCTTTGTTGTGCTGGTTTGTTCGCTGCTGGTTCATATTTGTTTATATTCGACCTTTGTGTCGGCATATACAATTCAATTCAGTTTATTTATATAGCACCAAATCACAACAAGAGTCGTCTCAAGGCACTTCACAAAGTAAACATTCCAATACAGTTCAGTTCATTAAGTCAATCAGTAAAAACGTTTCCTATATAAGGAACCCAGCAGATTGCATCAAGGCACTGACTAGTGTCAGCGTGTTGATGCAATCATACGGCCAGAACTCAAGTTCTCGTGTTGGAGTGCGCGTGCTCGTGGGGTGCATGTGAGCTGGTTGAAGAAGGCAAGATTAAACAAACGCGTCAATGTTAAATATCGGCTTCTCAGCCAGTGAAAAATCATTAGGAAGCCATTCTAGACATTTTTTTAAGTGGAAAAGCAAAGATTTCAGGTGATGACTCCTTTAACGGAGTTCCGTTCGTATTTTCATTAGTTGTACATGAATGTGAAAGAATGCCAGCAAGTAGCAACAAGTTTTGGGCATCTTCAGAGTTCCATACATTCCTCACCGTCATTGTGAGAGTCCTCACTCTGGAGGAGCTAGACGGACCGATAAGGAAGTTTTTTTTTCAGCGGATGGCAGCCGAAGGATCTGAGCGAACGTCGGAACGGTGTCGGGCCAAGCTAAAGAATAAAGCCCAATATAGAAACGTTAAGGACAGAAACAGCTAGAGTGGATTTTTTTGTTTTCAGATTGGAAATGGGAGAGCTACATGGAGGTTCTATGACGCGCTGGATGCTATTTATAGCCAAACATCGGCAAATCGAGGCAGCGAGGCAGGCCTGGACTCAGCTACCGCACAGTGGAGTCACATGTGGTGCCTGTGGTAAGCATTTAGTTTTTGTCTTTAGCTCTGCAGACCATTCATTGAAGCACAAAAATACTGAATAGTTGCACAATTTATTTATGAAATTGCGCATGACGGTTCGTTTAACCCCGCCTGCTGACATGGGAGCCAAAAATAGATAGAAATGCGATAGAAATGCTCGCCTGAAAATTGCGGAACCATACTGGTCCACACCGCCGATGGATGGTGACCCACTCCAGAACCACGGGATGGAAATCTGACTTTAAATTATTTTAATTTCAATGCTGTTTACAATCAACTTCATATCCAATGGTTGTTGTTATTGCAGAGAAATTGTAAAATTCCAGTCAGAAAGAAACTGGAATTTCCTGAACTTATTTTTTTGTAAATAACTTCTGAATTCTGGATAAAAAAAACACACACACACAATATGAGAAGTTTAAGCCAATTTAAAAATAATCAAAAAGCATTTGCATAAACAGCTATGGGCATTTTGAGATTAGAGTTGTATTGAGAACCATGCTCAGATTAGCCATTAGCTCATCCATTAAGTCACATTGCTGTTTCTCCTAACTGAGGTTGTTCCATTATTTTACTAAGGGTAACATATGAACTCATTATGACCTTTTCACAGAATCAGATCATCCATACCATACCTGTAAAGTGGATGACACTGAAAATCTGATGTTTTTACCTTTTTATAGAACAGAATACAATGGAATAGACTTCATTTTTGCATTATAAAAAACAGAATAGTGTCATTAAACAACAAAGGCTTCCAAATGCCGTTTAGTCATCAAAAGTTCTATTTATTTGAATCCAGATATTATCCAGAATAAATTTCATGATTTACACTCTGAAAATGGATTAGTTAAACTTATTTGAAAAAAAAAATCATACAAACCAATTGAACTTAAAGGCCCTATCAGTGATATTCATAGAAATCATGGTAAAAACTGCGACTCTTTAGCGCCATGCAGTTTCGAGTAAGTATTGCAGCTACGGTGGCCCACTCAAAAAGGCAACAACTCCAGCGTTCACTCCAGCTATCTGGTTCGTTTTTTTATAAAAAAGCATGAGATTGATTTATTTCCAGTCTCTGTAGCCTAACCCACACAAAGCAACTAACTACTCAAGCAGGTAAAAAACATTTTTTAATGAGTGTTCAGTCTTAATGCATAATGCCACACGTAGCCCCCCCTCCCCATCCCCCGACAAGACGAGCCGGGGACACGCTGTGGAAATAAAGTACCGGTAACTAATGCTAACATGGCTACCGGCTAGCGGACCACCGTTGGGAGAGACACGGCAGGCTGCGGTAAGAGAGGAGACTTTAATAGAAGGAGCTTTCTTGAAGAAGGACTTTGGAACTGATACGTTGGGACCGGATTGGGAGCTTTATTATGAAGAAAAGATCAGCTGAGGTGAGTCATAAAAACACTTGGATGCTGGTGTCTAGCTGTTGCGGGCGGGGTTCTCATCATATGCGGCTGCTGAGTGTTGGAAATCAATAAGACCTGACATATTTGATGTGTCTTTTGATTTCATTGTTTGTTATTCAAACTAACAAAGTACAGCAACAGTGTAGCAGCTAGTCTCGTCTCTTCTTAGTTGCATTGTCAGACGCCATGCTTCCACGGCGCACTGCTGCCCTCTGCTGTTTCTTTCAGGTTACAGTCATAGTGCAAACGCGTAACTCAGAGCTCGTATGTCCCTAAATAGCTACCGTATTTCAAGATGGAGGATGACCATGGAGCGTCGACCACAATTTATGTATTAAAAATGTAAAATTTGAAGCTGAGAGGAATATTTAGAATTGATGTTGGTGAGAAATATTAATGAAAAAGGACAAGTTTGTGCACTGGATGCACAGAATTTGGTAGTAAACAGGTAAAAATATTACACATTGTGGCTTTAAATACTAAGTTCCCTCATTTTTTCAACACATTTGCAGTGGTCTCTACACTGAATTATTTTTGTCACTCTTCCGTTTAGGTGTAATTAAATGCTTGAATCCATGAATAATTAGATTTGATTGACAGGTAGCATGAGCCGTCAGAGCTAGCATTAGCGGCTAGCTCCGGGAAGGCGTCAGTCTCGGCCTCACGTTAATAGATGTTCAGCCTTTTCGTCTATGAACTTTAGTTGTGTCTTCTGTGTGTTTAAAAGTTAATCACGGGATTATTTGACAAAGATGGCTAGCTGTGCTATTGATTGCACTAAGATATCCTCCAATAAGTCTCTGCTTCATTTTTATCAGTAAGTAAAATTATATTTATTTACTTTATTTCACTGGTTGAATGGGGGAAAACGCTGTGTTTAACATAACATTGCTTGGTCAAAGATGGGTTGAAAAATAACGTTTTGGTGGGGCTGGCTGGGTACCAAAACTTGAGCTAGGTAAGCTGACCAAGGCTAGCTAGCAGAGGCTTCGGGGCTTTGCTGGTCCACCATGGTCAAAGCTCTGCAAAGTCGTCACTGCAGAATGGAGGTTTGCAGAGTTTCTATAAGGAGCCTCTCCCTTTAAACGCAGTGGCCCTGCGATCAAAGATCCACGAAACTACCGCTTCAGCGAGGCAGGCGCCCTGCCTCTCGGATGGGAACAGCTGTTATACACAGGCGGCTGCATGCTCCCTTCTCCCAAGGGTGCTGGGACATGCAGCCACCTGGCTTCCATGCAAGGCTGTAGTTGTGCTGGTTGCCTGTGGAGCTCTCTGAGGGAGACTACAGAAACACTGCAGCTCTTTGAGTTGATGTTGCTTCACTTTGGAGTCACTCAACTGCGTTTCTCTTGCTAAAAGTGCCTGAAAAACTCCACTAGCTTCAGGTTAGCATGTGGCTAATGTCCCGCAGATCTCCCCTGTGGCAGAGCAGAGCATGAGCTCATGTAAGCAGCCAGGGCGTAGCGGTCTGAAGCTCTGCTTGTATTTTTACAGTCCATGTTAGAGCTCCACAGGATTGGTGGGCGGAGTACTTCGAAGACCTCCTCACTCCCACCGGCATGTCTTCCAGTGAGGAAGCGAAGCCTGGGGACTTTGGGTAGGGCTCTCCAATCTCTGGAGCCGAGGTCACTGAGGTGGTCAAGAAGCTCTTCAGTGGTAAGGCCCCGGTGGTGGGTGAGATCTGCTCGGAGTTCCTTAAGGCTCTGGATGTTGCGGGGCTGTGTTGGTTGACGTGACTCTGCAATATCGCATGGACATCTGGGGCAGTTCCACTGGACTGGCAGACCAGGGTGGTGGTCCCCCTATTTAAAAAGGGGACCGCAGGGTGTGCTCCAGCTACAGGGGGATCACACTCCTGAGCCTCCCTGGTAAGGTCTATTCCGGGGTTCTGGAAAGGAGGGTCCATCGGATTGTTGAACCTCAGATCCAGGAGGAGCAATGTGGTTTTTGTCCTGGCTGTGGAACACTGGACCAGGTCTATACCCTTAGGGTGCTTGGGAGTTCGCCCAAACAATCTACATGTGTTATGTGGATTTGGAGAAGGAGTTCGACCGCGTCCCTCGGGGGGCCCTGTGGGAGGTACTCTGGGAGTATGGGGTACCAGGCCCCTTGATACGGGCTGTTAGGTCCCTGTATGACCAGTGTCAGAGCTTGGTTTGCATTGCCGGCAGAAAGTCGGGCTCGTTTCTGGTGAGAGTTGGACTCCACCAAGGCTGCCCTTTGTCACAGATTCTCTTCATAACTTTTATGGACAGAATTTCTAGGTGCAGCCAAGGTGGTGAGGGGATCTGTTTGGTGGCCTTAGGATTGGGTCTCTGTTTTTTGCAGATGATGTGGTCCTGTTGGCTTCATCAGAACGTGATCTCCGGCTTTCGCTGGAGTGGTTTGCAGCCGAGTGTGAAGCAGCTAGGATGAGAATCAGCCCCTCTAAATCCAAGACCAGTCAGAAAAGGGTAGAATGCCTTCACCAGGTCAGAGACAAGGTCCTGCCTCAAGTGGAGGAGTAAGTATCTCGAGATCTTGTACATGTGTGAGGGAAAGATGGATCGGGAGATCAATAGGCGGATTGGTGCTGTGTCTGCAGTGATCCAGGAGTTGTACCGGTCTGTCATGGTAAAGAGAAAGCTGAGCCAGATGGCAAAGCACTCGATTTACTGGTCGATCTACGTTCCTACCCTCACCTATGGTCACAAGCTTTGGGTAGTGACCGAAAGAACGAGATCACGGATACAAGCGACTGAAATGAGTTTTCTACGCAGGGTGTCTGGGCTCTCCCTTAGAGATAGAGTGAGAAGCTCGGTCATCCGGGAGGGGCTCGGAGTAGATCCGCTGCTCCTCCACATCGAGAGGAGCAAGTTGAGGTGGCTCGGGCATCTGATTAGGATGCCTCATGGACACCTCCTGGTGAGGTTTTCCAGGCATGTCCAACTGGGAGGAGACCTAAAGGAAGACCCGGGACACGCTAGAGAACTATGTCTCTCAGCTGGCCAAGGAATGCCTTAGGATTACCCCGGAGGAGCTGGCCGAAGTGGCTGGGGAGAGGGAAGTCTGGGCCTCCCTGTTTAGGCTGCTGCCCCCGCGACCCAACTGTGGATAAGCGGAAGAGGATGGATGGATGGATGGATGGATGGATGGATGGATGGATGGATGGATGGATGGATGGATGGATGGATGGATGGATGGATGGATGGATGGATGGATGGATGGATGGATGGATGGATGGATGACCTACTGCTTAAGTATATGTAACTCAGAAATAATAGTTCAGTAAAAAAAACATCTTGGTACTTTGTACTGGTTTGTCTTGTTGCAATTAAGTGAATTTGACTTTGTACTCATTATTGGCTTCAGCCCATATTATTATTATTTAAAGGTCTGCATGTTTTTTGGAGTGAAGGTATCAGATTAAGTAGCACAGCTGATGCCAGTGATCTAAACAAAGCTGCAAATTTTTGATTGGATTTAATATTTTTCTTGTTTGTCCAACTATTTTTTATTGCCATCAGCAAAATCGACAGTGAACATTTTGATTTTAAAACGGTGCATATCCATTAAAGGTTTTTACCTATGAATCTGCATGGAAGCAAACTAAAAACAACAATGAAACAAATAAAAGCTGGAGAAGTAAACAGCATCAGGCGCTGAAGGATGAACTGTTGGTTTTCCTGTCGGCTGAGCAGCAGCAGCAGCAGAAAGTCGTCATCGGAGTGGAGGAATCTTTTTATGGCTCCTGCACTTACAGCTGCAGGGAGGAGAGAAGAGGAACGGTCGGCGGCGTTTTAGCCCACAATTTGGTGATGGTTTCAGAGAAGAGGTCAGCCGAGCGTTTCAAGTGGCAGAGCAGCGAGAGGGCAGCGTTGTAGAGGAGAGCAGCTAGCGTAATGATCAGGTAGACAATATGACATCAAGCGTACTCAGAGATGGTCGGGCACAGACAGCTGACATCCTTCCAGACAAAGGGAAGCACTGAAACAAGACAAGACTAAATCAACAAACAGGAGAGCCATTAGCGTCCAGTCAGGATGACTTGTTATTCCCTCAAAACATGTCAGTCACACACTCAGAGCAGCAGGGACAGCCCCAAGCGGTCTTGTAGATAAATGTGTCCATGCATTTGTTGTAAACCGAGCAAGAGTAGCAAATAAGTTGCTTGAAAGTTTTACATTTAATGTAGATTTGATTAGAAATCTTATGGGTTCATTTGCAGGCTGATTTGTCTTCTTTGCATTTGTTACACATGTCAATGAAAAGAGATTCAAATGTGAAACATCAATAAATGTGGAGGACTGAGATGATCTGGTCATGCTTTAGAACCTTGTGATCTTTAAACGGCATTGATCAAAGTTGAGTTTTTCCTTTAACAAAAAAGAAAAATGTAAAAAAGCCAGCTGGAACGCACAAACTGGTCTTGAGTCGTCCCTCGTTCATTTACACTTTTGTTTCCAAGCAGCCAGATTTCTTTCTAATCTCATAAAATGACTTTCAAGAAGGTTTTTCTTTGAACATTTGCTATTTTTACTCACTTCAGATTAAATGACCTGAACACTATTCAGGCAATAAAAAGCTCCTGTTGACGCATAATGGAGCAGAGAACCAGCTTTTAATTTGATCTTTGACCACTTTGGTATCTGGTTTGTTATCATTCTCAAGTCATCACCAACACGGTGATCCACAGATTAACACAGCTCTCAGGTCCTTTGGTCTTTGCAGGATTTGATCATTTAAACGTTTAGTTTTGATCAAATTTACCATTTTCTCCTCCTTGTGTCCAATTTCCTAAAATTGAAACCACTAGGGTTAGGGTTGGGGTTGTGTCAGGTGGGGATCCAAAATGAGTAAAAAAGCAGCAAAGGTTCAAAAATCATGAAAGCTTTTAAGATGGTTTAAAAACTGTAATTAGGGTTAGGGTTAGCCTAACCCCAGCCCTCTTTTAAAAAGTCTGCAAGAACATCTGAGTTCTTAGAAGAAACAAATAAAGAAGTTTTACACGTTAGCACAGACCTCACAGGCTAATTTCCACAGCTGACAGATTTAAATCCTCTCAGAGTTCATTAAGAAAGACTCAATTATCTCATCAAAAAGGATTCATAAGGAAGCTTAAAATTCTCATATTTGTTGAATAAGCTCAGTTAGTTTGGATAAAAATGGCTTTAAGATATTTTAAAGTAACAGTTTAGCATTTTTATGATATTCAAGCTAAAATTAAAAAATGAATCCTGTTTTTGTTTGTTGTTTTTTGCCACTTGAACAGTTTTCACCTGCTACGCTGGGATATTAAATCTGATCTCTACAGAATCACAGCTTTTTGTTTAATGAAACAATAAAACCTCTAGAGAACAGCCTGGATTTGTAAAAACAACAAGCTCAGAGTTGTGGCAACATATTTGTTTTTCACAACAAGTTGTTGCTTTATTTGTTACAAACATCTGTAACTTAGTGGCTCGTCTGCTGGAGCTTTTATTTATTTATTTAATCATTTATTTAATGTCAGATCATGTTGATGCCAACGGCTCCGGCTTCATAAGTGAACTTAAATCATTTCTGATGCTTGAGGATTGGCAGAGCGTGCACTTCCCCCTAAACGGTTTGATTTTGTTTAGTTTGGCAAAGTCAACGCTGGAAAATCAGGAATCTGTGCAAAATCAATCAGAAAGAGAAAGATTCACTTCTGCAGAAACAATCCTGCAAAGATTTATTAGAAAGCAAAATCCAGGTTTTATTTGATTTATTTTTGCTGAAACATATAGTTAATATTTATAAATACAGCTAAGAATGAAAATAATTGTCAAAATGACCAAATTAATAAAGGATGCTTTAATTTTATTGCATTTAATTTATTATTAGCAATAACATATCCAGATCATATTTATTTAGAAAAATAAAATATATATTTTTTATTCTAATGCTTGCAGAATTTCCAGTTGAAATTAGGATAAATGTAGATTTAAATGCAAAACATCCTGTAAATGACTCCATATTGATGGTTATAGAAGTCATAAAAATAGAAAATTTAAATTACAGCAAATAAAGAAATGCACTTTTTCAATCACATTTTTATTTTAAAATGATTTCTAATCCTTTCTGACACTTGAACCTTCAGTTCAACCAGGTAATGAAAGCAAAAACTACTTTTCTGGAGACAAAACAAGCTGAAATCTTAATCCCTCCTCAAGGTGAAAGTCTAGTTTAACTTTTCAATTTCACATGGAGCAATTTTGCATCAGTCAGGATGTGAAGTAGCTTTGAGACATGATCATCTAAATAATGGCGCGCTATCAGGTGGCCTGCACGATAAAAGCATCCCAAAGTGGGGACAAACAGGTAAAAACACCTCATTTATATGCAGCTACCGCTCATATTTCCATCCATGAGTTGTGAAGTTTCTGTCTCACATGCACATGCTCTGACTTATTATTTCAAAAATCTGAATAAATGACTTTCAGCATGTGGACATTGAAATTAATTGATGTTATTTGCATGTATTTTAGATACAAAAAATGTGTTTTTTCACTGGTTTTTGTTTGTTTTTAAACCCCATAATGTAACATTTAAAACTGAAAATGTGATTTGACAGAAACTGAAGAACAAATAAACAAATCAGCCTTAACTATAAACTTTGAATAAAACCTGCAGTTTATACAGTTTTGTGCAAAACTATTTTGTGATTTTCTGTAAGTGTTTGCACATAAAGACAGAGATTCACATCACTAGGATTTGAAAACATAATTCCAGGACACCTCACTGCAACAACTGGATGCACTGAAGGGCAAACAGAGAAACAGCGGTGGATGCATTGGACCAAATGAGCAGCTGGGTGACAAAGCCACATATGGTTGAGTCACAACTGTTCTCTCCAGCTTTGTTTACCTGCCCTTCCTGCTGACACAATTAATGCAGCCCAGAAGTGGACGAACCAGGTACCCTTGGACCCAAGCACCCAGTCCCAGCACACGGCCGCTTTGTTCTGCATTGATCTGCAGCAACGTGCATTTTTAAAATGTTACCACTCTGCACTCAAAGAGGACTCGTGCACTTGTATCCAAAAGTTTCTTTTTTTATCAAACAAAACAAGAATCCAGTCATGTTATTACATAATAAGTGTGTTTCATTTTTTTCTGTGAATAGGATCAATCTCAAACACAAATCTAAAAATATAAAGTTATTAGAAAAATAAGAGCTTTTCTACCCCTGAGACATGTCTTTAATTTCACTTTGTGTTTATTTGATGGAAAATTTGGTTTGACGAGTTAAAATGACTCACTTCTGATGGATTTTGTTCTTTACAATTTGGGTTTTGAGTATAAGTGACCCCAGTTTGGCACCATTTTCTATTTTCATCCATCAAACAATGATAAATCACAAGTTTTAAACACACTTATTTAACACATTTTAATTTGCCTTTTCAAAATTATTTAAAATGATTGTAAAAATTGATGATTAAAGAGAGTTTTTGCTCAAAGAAAAACTAATATGACATCTTTAAGTGGTACAGAAAAAAATCCTTTTAAACTTCCCTTTTTTATATATTAAAAAGTTACACAAACATAATTCCTGGATTTATATTTGTGTTGCTCCAAAGTGCAATCTCCTATAATAGACTTTAATGATTAGAAAAGAAAAACTTTTATACTCTAATCCTATTAATTTAGTTGAATTCTTCAGCTCTCCATCTTTTAGATGCCGGATTATGCCCAGCATCCCATTAAAGTCCATAATCTGTATTTTTGGCGCTCTATTAGCATCATTTCGTTCATCAAGCGACATTAATTGCGGCTGAATGCAAACTCCTGCAGAAGAATACGGCCTTCAAGAGGTCTGCCACATACTTTCTCCACTTGGGAGGACCTTTAACCTCCTCAGCAGAGGGACCGCAACGTTTCAAGTAGCGCAGCTGAAAGATATGCACCTGCCCGCTTTTTACTCTCACACTGCGCGGCAATTTAAGAGGGGACAAAGTATTTGATCTAAACGGCGCAACAATGAGTGCAGGTGCGGAATTTCCTCCACAAATCTCTGCAACAATCGAGTCTTTAGGCCGGTTACAATAAATCCTGAGACTGGGATGAAGAAAGTGTTGAGACGCGTTTCTGTGTTGTTCTCTTCTCTCTGCGACAGACATAAATCATAATTATCTGATTTTTTAAATAAAAAAACTTCATAAATGTGGTAAAACCGCGGGAGGGGGGAGCGAAACCGAAGAAATGCCCAAATCTACTGGATCTGTATTTGTTTTCAACGCTTTCATTGTTTTTCTTAAAGAAAGTCCGCAATTTTTATTGTTTCTTTTCCTTATTTATTTGCTAGAAAGCAGTAAATAAATCAACACGGTTTGATTTTTTATTTATTACCGTTTACCATAAATATTTTTGCCACAAACGCTCAAAATTAAAGGAGTTTTGGCGCGTAGTCACTTATTCAAACACCACATTTGTTATTTAAAACTGTTTAATTGTTCTATTTGAATATAAAAAGGTTTTAAAGCGTGATTTTATTCAAAGAGTTTGCAGATTTACGAAAGAAAAAGGCGCGTGACTTGTAGGTGAACTGGAATATTCTAAACAAAGGGAGCAGTGCGTAATTTACGCACGAAGTGAAACATGGATAGGTCCGTCTCGTGGCTCCGATGTGTTTATTATGTGTTGTTTGTCAAATGTTTCAAGACATTTTTAAGGAAGAAAGTAAAATAGTTTATTTTTAAATGTAACTACTCCAGTAGGAGAATTACAAAATTAAAAATACACCATGATTTCTGCTCGTTCTGCTCGGCCGGTGTGTGATTGAGTTGGCAGGTCGGGACCCCGGTCCTTCAGCCATTTCTACAAATCTCTCAGGGAATTGAACTCGCATCAACGAGATGGAAAAAGCTCTCCAGGATCAAGGCGCCTGGGTCCATCTGCTGCGTTGAGCTGCTGTGGGGGTGATGCTATCGGGAAAATGTTTGTTCTCTTGGACATAAAACAACTACATAAATGGGTTGTTACTGGGATCTAGTTAAAAACACGTTAATGGTCCAAGAGAAGATGATAGAAAACTGGATTTAATGTCACAAGTCGCTGCTGATGGTTTAAAGGTTTTAAATACTGATGCGTAAATATGAATCTGACCTGGAACTGACGGCACGCCTATTGGCCTATTTTAGGTATTATAATGTTTCGTTAAGGCTAAAATGTCTAGTTTTTGTGTTAGTGAAACAGCCAGAATATTATTTTGAGCAAATTTAGGGGTTCTCGATACAGAAAACACATTTTAAACCAAACTCCAAACATTTTTTACTTTCTAAAAAAAGAAAAGGCTAATTTAGATGCTGTTATCAGAATACCTCGTGCACACATAACACGCTGCATCCAATCGCAAAAACAATTAACACGAGCAGCTTTTATCATTTTAAAAATGAAAAATATGTTTTTTATAATCAATTTTGTGCGTAAAAGTCAATTTGAACCAACCTTGGCTGAGTCCTCTTTCCATCTCCACGACAGCTCCGCGCATCCAGCTCCCACCTGCTTTCCCCACATTTCATTCCCTGCTTTTAAAACTAAAATTTACAAATAATAAATCAACCAACTGGCTTTTATCAGCGTCGCATGCAGCCAACAAGCGCCAGATTTTTATGGGATCCTATGTTGAGGGTTTGTGGACTAGGGTCCTGCTCTCTGACTCAGTAATCCACAAGGTTGAGAGGTTTGCCTCATTTACATAATGTTAGAGGTCTGGGCCGAGGCCTACCTTTCTTTTTCTACTTGAAACACGGCGCTGCCGCAGCCGAAAGACTGGGAAAAGGCGCACATGGCTGCAGGAGGATGGGAACATTTACAGGTAGGAATTCTGAAGCAGAGCAGTCATTTGTTGTTTTTCTATTCGGACGCCATCTTTCTGATCATAACTAAACTTTTGAAACTATTCTTTTTTATTATCTCAGTAATAATAAAGTTCAGCCACTTTAATTCATCACGGCTTCTGAAAAAGAGAAGAGAAGAAACGAGCTGCTGAAATATGCATGAGAACAATAATTTATTGCATTCAGGTTATCAACTTAACCAGCTTCTCGTTGTGTTGCTGTAATTGATGGCTGACCATGTCACATCTTCATTTGCTCAATTAGGGAAGGTAGCTGCTCGCTGCCATGCCACTAAATTTCATTAGAGGCTTCGTGTAGAAGAGAGCTCAGTAAAGGAGCTGCAGCAAAACTCACTCACCAGGAAAAATGTGAAGTTTAAAAACATCAGAACAAATAACTTTTGATGTATTTAAAGATTAATTTACTAACTCGAAGTATTTAATGATTCATGTGAGATTTTAAATGTAAATTTGTTCAAACTTCCTCCAGATTTTTATTTTTATTTTTTTTTTTTGTCTTCTCTGCCTTGACCTGCTTTTTGTTTCACTCTTCCTCTCATTCTTCTCCTGGCGCCAGTCAGTTTGCACAAAGATTACAAAGCCGGGTCAGGACTCCAAAGTGGCAATAATGCATGCACGGCAGACCTGACAGATTAAAGCCTGCAACATTCCCTCCAAAGCCTGAACATGCACGAGAAATCTACTTTTTTGTTTTTATTTTAGACCAGTAACAGACAAGCATCACCTGCGCAGAACTCACAGTTTGGATGCCTTCTGCTGCCATTCCCCCCTTTTCAGCGGTTTGAGCTTATTTGGACTTTTCCCTCTCTGCTGGGGTAAAATGATGCTTAAGAAGACTAAATGAGCTGGTCATACAACTTCATTGTGGCTCTTTGATGATACTCGGTGGCCCTTGTGTCTGTTCAAAGTGCTCTCAAAGTTTCTGAAAAGTGTGGAATTCCCTACTGACGCAAAATAGTCATATGTGGTCGGATCAGCTGGTGCGCAAAAGAGCGCAGGAATAAAGTTGTCAGAAAACATAAAAAAATTACGCGCAGTTTAATCCATTATAGAAGTCGGAATCAGGCTAAAAGTGCGTTTTCGTGAATTATTTTCCCTAAAATGTCAATGACTATTGTTTGCAGGTTTAGGAGTTTTGCCCCGCCCCCTGTGTTTGTCGTAAACCTGGCTCCTGGCTCCAATAAACCCGGGCTAAGAGCGCCCTGGGCTCGCCTCCTTCTCCAAGGCGATCAATAGGATCTCAGGCGCACTCCAAGCACTCTCTTACGTAGACATCCACCAAGGAGAGAGCCGATACAACAACACGGGTGATCTGCTCAAACACAAAAATCTACCTGCTTTCTGAATCATGTCGTTGAGCCCAAAGCATACAACGCCTTTTTCAGTCACAGATATTTTGAGTCCAATCGAGGAGACCTACAAGAAGTTTAGTGCCATGGACGGCGCAGGGAACCTAACCTCTCCACTGGGAGCCTACCGACAGCCTCAGGTGTCTCAGACCGGCATGCAGCAGCACTCCATGGGCCACAACGCCACCGTGGCCACCACTTACCACATGCCGCACGGCGTCTCCCAGTTCTCCCACAGCGCAATGGGGGGATACTGCAATGGAAGCATTGGCAACATGGGAGACCTCCCGTCGTACCAGGAAAGCATGCGGAATAGCGCAGCAGCAACAGGATGGTACAGCGCCAATCCTGATCCGAGATACTCCACAAGTAAGTTTCTGCTTTTATTCACAGTTTTCGCTTTTTTATTTTGTTTTATTGCTGCTTAAAAATACGATCGAGACATTAAGAATTAAAGCGCAAAACTCATAATTTAATATTTATTAAATAATACAAGCTGCCAACAATGAAAGTAAATATATTTAACAAATTTAGAACTAAAGTGCATAAGGATTAAACTGAAAAGGAGATCATTCTTTCAAATCTGACTTATTATTTTCTTTATTATTATTATTATTGTCATTATTATTATTATTATTTTCATTTTCGTTATTATTATTATTTTCATTATTATTATTACTTTCATTTTCATTATTATTTTCATTATTATTATTATTTTCATTATTATTATTATTATTATTATTATTTTCATGTTTAAGTGGAAGCTTTTTAAAACTTTAACCAAACTTCAATCTTGCATAAATAAATTTAGAAAAATAAAAAAATACTTCAGGCGAAATAGTGTTCTCCTCTTCTGTTTATTGAACGCATGTATATGTATGTATATTTTTAAGTTTCTAGATTCATGGGACCTTCCACAGGTATGAACATGACCGGCATGGGGAGTCTCACGGGGATGGCGGACGCCAGCAAAGCCATGCCAGCTCTCCACGCTGCGCCCAGGAGGAAACGGCGGGTCCTGTTCTCGCAGGCTCAGGTCTACGAGCTGGAGAGGAGATTTAAGCAGCAGAAATACCTGTCGGCCCCCGAGAGGGAGCACCTGGCCAGCATGATCCACCTGACACCGACCCAGGTGAAAATCTGGTTTCAGAACCACCGGTACAAGATGAAGCGCCAGGCCAAGGACAAGGCGGCGCAGCAGCTGCAGCAGCAGCAGCAACAGGACGGGAACCTGTGCCAGCAGCAGGCGCAGTCCCCGCGGCGCGTGGCCGTGCCTGTTCTGGTGAAGGACGGTAAACCGTGTCAGAACGGCTCCAACACGCCGACGCCCAACCAGCAACAGGTGCAACAGAACCAGCAACAGAACCAACAACAGAACGGAGCCGGAGTGGTGCTCGCATCCTCGGCCGGCGGCCTCGGCCAGCATCAAAGCCAGCAGCAGCAGCAGCAGGTGAGCGCGCTGGAGCTGGAGGAGATGTCGCCCAGCCCCCCCTCGCTGCACAGCCAGCTGAACATGGCCCAGATAGACTCGTCTGCTGTAGATTACACCAGTAGCATGGTCAACTCAAACCTCCTGTACGGCAGAACGTGGTAGGACCCCAACCTGAACTCTTTTCTTTCCACTTTTTCTATGTGAACACGCACACATGAACACAGCGCGCGCGCGCGCAGAGGCGCACAAAGAGGCGCACCAACCGATCAGGGCACATTTTCTTGACATCTCTGGAAGGGAAGTCCTATTTTTGAACATGGCAGAAATGGCCGCCCTTGACTACGTCGTTTCTGGACCTTTTGTAATTCCTGTTTTGGACCTTTCCTCATGATGTTTTGAACGTAGTCTATGTTGTTGAAACAAAAAAGGAATGCTGCTTCAGGGGGAAAGGTGGGATCAGGTCTGAACTAGCCACCGTCCCTCTTTTTGCGGTAATAACTTGGTATTTTATCATAATAATATTGTAAACTAATGTATTCATTTAGACCTATTGAATAAAGTAGTTACTTGTATATTTGGCTAACACACAAGAATGCGTTTAACTGTATAATAATCATTATAGCGTCCACACTTTTCTTTATTATTATTATTTTTTTGTAAGTTAAAAAAGGAACAAATGGCTGCTGTATATGTTTCAAAACCCAAGTGAACGTTAACAATAAATAACTTGAAGTGTGAGAGCTATTTCTGAATAAGTAATTTTTTTTGAAGGGAGCTGTTTTTTGGAGTGCATTTTCATTATGTTGTTATTGAGACCAAATTGAGCTGGAAAGCAAGGTCGATGAGGTAGCCAGCATTGTTCAGGTGACATTTTGGAGGGCTGGCTTTCATCAGGGATTCTGCAAGACTCCAAGACCAGGAAATCACCTCTTTTAAAACATATCTGGCATTTTCAGCCAGTTCAGAAAAAAAGAACTCACAAAAATGTATGCAATGCTCTATTAATATATTTTGTCCTTTCCCTGTAAACTCCTGAATCATATTGACTCTGTTCTATTTGATGGGCCCAGACCTTCGTTTGCTGCAGACTAATTGGTCAATTTTATTGTAGAAGCGAGGATTCATTACATTTACAATTAGAGACAATTATCAGAACTGCCTATTTTCAAAAGCCATTGAATACATCCCGCTCTTTATTGTGATACTACATTAAAAATAATTGCATTATTATTATTATTATTATTATTATTATTATTATTATTATTAATAACACAAATATGTTAATGTTTTAATTATTTTCATTATTTATTCCAATCACAACTAAAACGCATTTTACTTTGAAATTTAGCTGATCAAATTCATAATGATCATTATGTAAAATTACGAATAGAATTAATGTTTTTGCTTATTTGAGCAAAATTATTCTAAATTTCAGTCAGTTATTAATTAAAGGTTAAAAAAATAAACATTTAATTTAATTAGGAATTGTTATATTTAAATAATACATAGATTATGCAGCATTTGAGAGATATTTTATGCATTTCTGTGTGTTTTTTAATAATTTAATTCTCATTCTCTGCTTATTCAGTCCATGTTTTTAAGACAGGGACTAAACATTTTTACCCCATCAAACATTTAGGAGTAACAAAGTGCTTTTTCCTGTTTTGCTGAGATCAATTTGATGCACTAAATGAGTTTATGAGAATCAATATTTTAATTATGTTGTTTTTTTAATAAATACATAAAATTGCTCCTATAAGATGAGGAAAAATTGCTTATGTGTTGATTATTAAATGAACATTT
This sequence comes from Aphyosemion australe, assembly GCA_006937985.1. Taxonomy (NCBI): domain Eukaryota; kingdom Metazoa; phylum Chordata; class Actinopteri; order Cyprinodontiformes; family Nothobranchiidae; genus Aphyosemion; species Aphyosemion australe. Next base: position 825,570 of record SSNS01000092.1, read on the forward strand.
TATCATTTGTAAATAAAATCTTTAACACTCACAAAAGCAAAGCTACACACCAAAACGTCTCGTTTAGCTAAATCTCTGCACAAAATATATATAATAAACACCAAAGTGTTTAAGGTCATCATTTAGCGTCTGCTCCCTTTTGCTTTTGTCCTCTGAAACCTTTTTTCTCCCCTACAGCAGTTTGTAGCTAATAATAGTTTCTCACATTTCATTTTCTGTCATTTAAACACATTTGGAAACAATTCCTCAATCCCCTCGCTGATGACACCCTGTAACGATGATGATGATGGCTATCAGCGTATCTGGAATGAGACCTTGGAGGGTGTCTATTTCCCAAACTCCTCCACGTATACCTGCAGCTGTATGTATATCATCCCTGCACTCCAAGAACGAGCCGGAGCCAATATGCACCTGACATTTGGAAATACGCACAACAACTCCACCGAGTTTGATAAGAGCTCCAGAACCAGTCGTGCATTCCACGAAGCGCACTTTGATGCTGCAAGATGTTTGATAGATTTTTGTCTGTAAATTGAGGGCATCAACAAAGCTTTTGATGGTGGGCCGCGTGAAATGAAAGTGGAGGTGAAGCCATTCTTTTCTCTTTTCAATAGCTGTAGTTATGGCGCACTAATAGGCTATGCTAGGTAATCACTGGCTATTGTGCCTGTTGCTGCTCTCACTTTATTGGTAGGTGAAGAGGGGGGGGTCTTTTTGTAAGGATATATGAGACAGGCTTTGCACTGTAATTGGTTCTGGCATCATCATTTCTTCCTGGAAAGTTTGGGAGCTGCATGCTCAAAGTGTGATGTTTTCATGTGTTTAGCTCTAAAACCTGCACAAGCCCTCGCTCGTGCACGCAACCTTGCATTTATAAACAAAAATAACTCATACGTTACACAAAATTGCCTCCGTTGCACAAAGCAGACACTTCCATCAGGTCAGGAAGGGGGTTTTACTTCAATGCCACATACAGTTTAGCCAAAGCATGAAGCCGAGGATATTGTGTTTAACTAGTAAAGGATTTCTTTGACTATTCTTCTCAGGTAATTGCAGGTTTGCGCTGCATAATGTGAATGTAGAAGGAAGCCTTGCTTCAGACCCCCACATTTCTCCCCAGCCAAACTCCTTTTCCTCCTCCCCATTATTCTACTTAATATGTCAGAAGGTCTGATCGCAGAGAAACCTTTTCAACTCCTATTGATGTGTTCCTCAATTGACCATGGCGACCTAGCAGCCTAGAGAGCGCTAATTGGCGAGGGCTTCACATTATTAGCTTACTCAGAAGCATTGGCCAAACATAACAAAATATCATAGACAAATAAGGCTCCAGAAATTAGAAGAGGAATAAAGAAGGCGGTTTAGGATGAAAACGGTTTATTTCCTGACATGAACACATGCAGATGATAATTTGACACTTTAAATGAGATTTTTACATGATATAATAAAAGCAATGATTCTGTAGGGGTGTTCCACGCTCACTTCCACAACATTTGTCCCTTTTCTCCCCTCAATGGGACCCAAATCTTGCCCCCGTGTGAAATGATTAGGCACGACAAGGTCTCTGTTTTACTCTGAGAATGAATGCACTCAATTGGCAAGTTCTGAGAAACACACAGCAAGATTTTAATGAGTGTATTGCCCTTGTGTTCTGCCAAGGAGAAACTCTTTTTTTCCTGTACTTTCTTTATTTCCATGAAGAACCTGTGCCTGCTGGATGAGTCAGTGTCAGTCGTTGCCCCAAAAAGTTTCCTGTTTTCAGTCATTTTCCAAAAGACAAATATGCTGCAAACAATCAGCGTTCAAGTGGGAGAGAGAGAATAAAACATTGGAATGAGGTCAAAGGAGTGCAAAAGCATTTCTCGCTCTAAAAGATGATGAAATTAACTACCTGGAATCACAGTTTTACTTTTATTTGAGAGCAGCAGGAATTAAAACGCTCTGACATTGAGTCCCGGTGGCTTTTTTAGCTGCTTATGAATGTAATTTTAGCCATGTGGGGTCAAAGTAAGCTTTTCAAGACTTTTTTTAAAGCAGAGAGAGCAGGGATTGAAGGATCAGGTTAGAGAGTGTGTGTTTGTGTGAATGTGGGCGGAGTCAGGCATCCCTTATTAGAAACCCATGTCACATTCTCTTCTGTGGGCGACCGGACTGGCTGCAGTGCCAGTAATCCCCCCTCCAAGTCCCCGTCTGCATGTCATTCAGTTTTCTCATAAGTAGTTGGAGAAACTGTTTTCAGTTGCCACTAATAACTACTGACCTCCAGTGACACAGGCCAACAATGGATTTTTCAGGCCTGAAACGCACAACTAAAGAAGCTGATTAGGAACTCAAGAGGCTTGAAGCAAGAATCAATGGCTGCTCTGTCCTGCCACAGTGCTTCCAGCATGGTGCGGATGGTTGTGGGACCTCCATTAGTTATGCCTCATTAAGTCCCACAAACACTTTTTTCAAGAAAATTGGTTGGAAATCTATTGGGGTTGTGGATCTCCTACTGGGGAGGCTTTAAGGATGGAGAAAGACCATCTTCAGAGGTCAGCAACTGTGATTCTTTGTGAAATTTGCACCATTTTTTCTTTAAAAACAACCACTAAGCATCCTTAGATGTTTATTCTTTTACAATAATTCGTCTGATTCGGTCTGTCGAGTATTATTTATAACATTTAAACTCAAAAAGCTGCAGAATTTCACCAGATCTACAAATCTCCATCAGTATGATACACTGTAAGAAATTAAATGTTGAATGAACTTAACCAAGTTATGTCAACTGGTTCCACTAAACCTGCTTAAATGTAAAGAGTGATAAACATTTACCTATAGAACAACGTAGATTACTCTTTACATTAGGTTTGACGTAACTTAATTTAGTTCAGTAATTCATTTGGTAGAGTGTATTCTTTATTGATGTTTGATATTTCAAAACTATGTGCATTTAAACAAAAGTGTGACCTGTTTAGGTCTCTTTTAAAGTGAAAATAAATGTTTTGTTAAATTGTTTTTTCCATCTTTAAGCTCAGTGTGTTAAAAATTTAATCAAGAAACATAAACATCAAGTGATTTTTTTATTTATTTCTGAGGCGTGTTGTACATTCACACCCTTAGAATGTGATTTAATCACGTGTGAAAAACAAAATGCATACATCAAACATTTAATTATCGCATTTAAACGAGAGTTCAAGAGAAAATCGGTTAGACATTCAGTTCCTGTATTCAGAAATATAAAAAAAGACACGTCTGCAGAACAAAAGAGTTCATCTCTGTCCTTCGCTACACTCCTTTTTACGTTCAAACCAGAAAGCAGGTTTTTTTCTCCCATCTCACCGTTGCCACGGTAATGGCCAGCTGCCAGTGCGCAGATTACTGGTTAATAGGGCCAGGTCTGGAGAGCAGTTCAATGAAGGTAAGCAATGGATAAGATCAGTGTGTCTCCGCTGCTGCAAAGTTATGTGCAAAAGGTTTTTATTGTTTCATCACCTTTCCAGCCGCAGCTTCATGTACTTAAAGTTAATCATCATTCTATTCCAACATAAAGTTGATTAACATATTTGAGATAAAACGGCTACAAAAAAATCTATGAAAAACAAGCAAATGAGAATTTGTCAAATAAAAATGAAAGATCTACAAAATTCAAGGACATGCGTCATTAAACACTCACAAAAATGCTCTGAGAGCCAGTTAATGAGGAGTGATGATCCAAATTCAAACACACACACACACACACACACACACACACACACACACACACACACACACACACACACACACACACACACACACACACACACACACACACACAGCAAAAGACAACAGGAGTAGCCATTGCTCAACAGCTATGTGTGTCAAATTAAGCCCAGAAGGACATAATGATTTCTTCAAATATAACATGCACTAATCTGGCCCCTCCAAAACATGCAGGAGTCTCAATATAACCGTCCCAGAGGGCCACGGGGGCCAAACAGGACCACCCACTTTCTTTTCAATTATCATCTTGCAACAACCTGTCTCCTCTCCAGCATTCAGCAGGAGACACTGACTGCTCTCCAGAGGGAATTACAATTAGACTGCTGTTTGTCCCTCCAATAAACTTCCAGACTGTAGGCGACGATCTCGGCTCTATGGAGCATGTGACCCGGAGGGCAAACAGGATTACGCCCAAATCCATGTTCCTTTAGCCTCTTCTCTCTTCCTCTTTAGCCGTGGAGGTCCGGGTGGGCTGAGGGGGCACCGCTGAAATCCTTTAAGGTTCCAGAAAAACACAAATTTGGAAAGTTGTATCAGTTGTATGGATATTTATTTGGAAATGGTCTAAGAGTAAACATTTTATTTAGTTTGTTTTTTTCTGCTTTCTGCATGTTTTATGGTTTCTTTAAAGGTCTGAAAACAGACCAGAGGAAGTTGACATGATGACTTTAAGGGATTCAAACCCAGAATTGTTCACTACATTTTGATGCAAGCAAATACAAAAAAAAATGCCTTATTTGTTTCTGATGAGAAAAATAAGTGAAAATGAAATCTAGAGAAGTTTTTTTATTAATCATCTAATTTGGAGATGTCTTGCTTCATCATTATTGAAATAAAACCAAACACCTGCATGTATTCCTACTGCAGACCGATATTAGTCCTGTGTTTGTTATTGGTTCATTAAAACCTCATCAGTGCAAATAATCTCAGGGAGAATTCTCCTCACAAACACCAATTAGGACACAGTCCACACGGGACAAAAGTTCTGTTTCAGACAGGAGTCGCTGTGGCCGGTGCAACTGGAGTGTTTATTTGCCCCGCTGCAGCCAGCTGGTTATACACACGCACAGAATGGGTATATTGACTCCACCCTGCGGGGGGTAGCAGCACAGCAAAAGGGAAATGGGACTCTTTTTCAAGTCCCCTCTCCACAGCACCGCACACCCAATCAAAGGACCTCCAGACCCCTTTTGTGGGGGTGGAGAGTGGACAAGCGAACGAGGGAGGAGGGTGAGTTTGGGCTGCTAAAGCTTCCTCTGGCTGCTGTCCTGTCTGTGCAGCCAGCCACACTTCACGTCTAATTAGCGGTCAGATCCACTGGCCCCTAATCAGCAGGACATGTTAAAACTGCCCTAATCACACCTAATCCTGGTTTTGTGTCACACAAACCCGTCGCCTGCCTACCTGCTCTGTCTGCCGTATTGATTAAGGCGCCGTTTGAGGATTTTGTAGTCTGCAGCTGCTAGCTGTAGTTGTACAATGTTTACCTCCAACTTTTGTTGTCAGTTTTACAAAGAAAGAAAATCAAACAAAGGTCTTGTAATTGCATCTCACTGCAACATATAAGGCAGATATAATTAACTTTTACTCGTCAATGCAGCTTTTTAGTGTTTATATATGTTTATTAGAGCTGAAATCAACTTAGGCCTAATATACAAATACACTTTTATTTTAAAGGTAAATTACCAAACAAAGGGGTCTGCAAACTGTGGCTCCAGGGGTCATTAAATGGAGGGACATTAAAATCAGCATTAAAATAAAATCTATTTACCAACCACATTATGCAGAGTTTTTTAGCCGTTTCTTTGTCCAATTTTATGCAATTATGTGGTTGAGGTCTCTATGACAGATTATTAATATAGGACAAAATTAGACTGATGTGCAAGCTCTAATACCTGTTTGTCTCTTCAATATTCAACAGTGTGATCTTGTTCCAAAATCCACAGCAATAAAAGAAACTTTTTAAATTTCAGCAGGAAGCTGATGAAGGAAAAGTAGTTTTGCAAACTTGTGACAAATAAATATGAAACTTTTGTAATACGCCTTTCCTCTGAATTATGGTTTAAGTTATTATGACTAAAGTAGAAACAGTGGCTTAGGGTTAGGCTTTGATGAAACCTTAATAAAACTTCAAATGAATGAAAGTCAGTTTCTATTTTTAAAAAATCTGTCCTTTTATCAATGTTCATGTTTTTTTAAGTGGGATGCTTGTGAATGTTTCTGCAAACATAAAAACTACTCAATTTTTTTTTAGTAAAAACAAAAAGAACTAGATAAATTGCATTTCTTGCAGAAATACGTTTGAATGCTTTATTGCTGAATACAATAGCTGAAACTGCTGAATTGAAGCTAAAACTAAGCTTAATTGTCAAAATGTGCTGAATGTATTTGAAGTTTTAGGAGCAAAAATTGCTAAAAAGTTTTAAAAAGCCCGAAAAGTAAGTAGAGAATAGAGAAAAAAATCCTAAACAGCAGAAAACTGAAATCTCTTAACATAGTTTAAAAGACTGAGTAGCTAAAATGCTTAAACAGCTCATATTTGAGTATAAGTAGTTAAATTTTCACAATTAGTTGAATTGTGAAGTTAGCAGGATATGCTGAATTTTGAAACTGATAGCTGAGTAGCTGAACTGAAATAAGCAGTTTTCTGCTGCGAAAATTTG
>SSNS01000092.1:845144-888443 GCA_006937985.1 Aphyosemion australe
GACTCAAGTTATTTCTGAGACCATTGTGGGTTTTTCTTTCATTGACCGTAACAATTCTGTCCACGTCTGTAAATAAAGATGGTATAGTATGCTGCTATTGAAAAGTGCTCTTATCTTAAAATGTGAAGCGTAAGACAAGCCAAGCTGTTGTAAAACATGAATCTGGTGATGTATTGCTCAAACGTGCAACATGTGAGTGCATTCATCAATCACAGGTCACATGATTTGTTCATTATTGCTCCCACACCAGCACAGATGCTGCTAAAACACATTGAGACGGATTTATTTTCTTTCTTGGCTCATTTTAAATAACTCAGAGAAGGTGATGCACTTTTCTATCTTGTTCAGTCTTTTTTATTTACTTGGTTTATTTTGTATGGCAGAGCTTTTTCTGCAGCTCCCCGACAACAAGCGTTTTTGAGTCCATAAATTGATTTTGACTTTAGAATCGTGTCTGTTTTTTTTATTTGTAACATCACTGTCTGGGGGTGAGAAGATCACGGTCATTCTGTATTGATTTCTGCTGCTTGAGTGCAGCGAATTTACTCAATTATCTCATTCTTTCAAAAAATATGACGTGCCATAGATGATGAAAATCCCAAAATATGAGCAATTCTTTAATAGAAACAAAAATCATAATCTTAAATTGTGGAATAATCTATCTTTATAGAGAGATAAAACCTCTCTAAATTATACTCTGAATGAATCTTGACTCTAAAAAACTAATTATATAAACAACAAATATCTTTTTTTTAAATTAACATCTATTGGAAAGGCACTTCATTTGACTCAATGCAAGGATGTTCACCTGAAAAGGAAAGGGTTCGTTTTTCTATTCATGCCTCTCAGCCTTTAAATGAGACATTATGACTTCATTTGGAAGTTTTATTAGTTTTGTGGTCGATACAAAACATGTTTATGAAGTTCTTTGCACAAAATCCCTCTAACGCGATTTCAGCAGTTTTATTCTTAAAAGTTTCAGAACCTTCCAGAGCGCTGCAAAAACAGTACTGCTTGAAATAAGGTAAATATTCTTAAATATGATCAAATTAAAATAAATAAAAATTAATTTCTACCAATGAGGCAAGCAAAAGTTGCTTACAAAGATAAATCTGTTTGCCTTTAAGTTTTGCTTCTTGGAAGCAGATTTCATTCCCTAAAAAATGTTTTTAGAGTGTTATGCATGCTTGATTTTTTTAATGCACAATTTAAAAAAATGTGCCTTCTTACAAAGATTTAACTAAACAATAATTATATCTCCACTCTGAGAATTATAATTGGCAAACGAGGCTCAGAATAAGACACCATTTGTTCAAAAAGCCTCCTAAAAATAAGCCATTTTGTCATTATTGGGTTGGTGTTGGACCTATGGTGCTGCTGCATAATCAGGAAGCAAACCAGTGAACTCAGAGATTAAATAAAAACGAGGAACTAAAATTGCTTGACAAGAAACCAGGATAACAGCAGTGAAAACAGGAGAGTGAGACAAGCAGGGAGCTTTAAACTGTGGGATGGTGATTACAAAGTGAGAACAGGTGAGCAGATTAACTGATGAGAAGCAGGTGTGCAGAGTGCATGACTCCAAAACTGAGGGAGAATTAAACTACGGTGTTATGATTCACTTGGGAGTATTTTATCGTTTTAGCAATGTTCTTTTATTGCTGTAAATTTGTGTATTTTTATTTTAGCACATGCAAAATAACTTTAGTGAGTTCCTGCTCTCAAAGCGCTAATTAAACAAACAAAGGAGGTTTGGCTTAACTAACTAAAGACCAGCGTATCATGAGACTTATAATCTGTATGATAATCTCATAGATTTCCCTCCAGATTACAGTTTTCTAAACAAAGAATCATGAATTGAGAATGGCCTCCCTTTTGAAATAAGAAACTAGTCTTATTCTTATTCTGGAATTTCAACCAAACCAGTGTCATACCCAGTAGATAGTAAATAAAGCTTAACCCTCCCGCTGTCCTATTGGGTGACCCCACCAGGAAAGGTGAGGTTTGAGCAGGGTGTGATTGTTTATCCCTTGGGGTCCATGGCAGAGGTGAGGACTGAGCACCACCTCACCCCTGCCACGTGGACCCCAAGGGATAAACAATCACACCCTGCTCAAACCTCACCTTTCCTGGTGGGGTCACCCAATAGGACAGCGGGAGGCATCCTTGGGTCAAATGTGGGTACCGCACCCCATTTTTGTGAACAAAGTGTCACTGCTGGCCACGCCCACCTATCTCCTGATTGTAACTGATCGTATTTAAAAAAAAACTGTGTTTCTGTTTTTATGAAGAAATGTGCATGCATGTTATTAGTCTGATCTAAAATGTTCTAAAAGTCAATTCTACTTCGACTAATTTCACATTTCCATACATGTAAAACAACCTGTGAGGTCCAACAAAGGAATGCAATAAATCTTCATAAAATCACGTTTTTAGACTCTGACATGTGACACACATGCAAAACAAAACAAATACAAACAGAAAATGCCTGAATAAATAGAATCGAACCTTGTTGCTGCACCAAGCAGCCTCTATCGTTATCCGTTAACCTTTAATTCATATTCATTTTTGCACCACGTTATGTGCAAGGGCATTTTCTGCATTGGAGCATGCTGCAAATAGAAAAAAAATAATTATAATAATGTGGCAGAATAAACAAAACATACACATTGAGCTTTAATTTGATAGTTTCTCATTTTTCTGATCAATTTATGCACATTTTCCATGTTCAATGTCCTCCTAACAAGTATGTAGTGAATAGTACAAATTTTTGTGAGTGGTTCACTTTTTGTTTTTACATTATATGCATAAACTTAGGTCATAGTTTCTTTGATTTGATGTCACAAATTTCAGCATTTCAGTGTCATCACAAATGCGAGTGTAATGCATGTCAGATCTTTTGTGTGCGTACTTACAGGGAGTCTTTTTAAACTAAAACTCTAATGACACTTGTGCTGTTTCAACATAAAAATGAGTGAAGAGCGGCGAATTTAGTTTACATAAAAGAACAGACTCTTAAGGGTCCATTCCTATAGATGTGTGCAGATCAAGTGTAATTAAGCGCAGGCAGCAGATCACTTAATCTACAGCAGCGATAGACTCCGTGTCGTGTTTCTGCTGTCTGAATATAACGGGAATGGCCCTCGATAATAATTAAAGCAGTCAGATTACATTACAGCTTCTCTTATGATCTATCCTAGACATTTCCACGAAAAAAAAAACCACACATTTACTGCCTTAAACTTGAAAAATAAAAATCAGCATGTTTTAAAATGCAATGACTACCAAGGGGCTTTAACAATAAAGGTTTGTACTTGACTGAGCAATCAAAATGCTCCAGATTTTATAGATCTAATGTGATATGAGAGCTTTTTGGTTGGTAGGATGAAACCTTCAAAAGGGTTTCAGATGGTGAGATTTAACCCTGACTGATGAGTAGCTTCAAATTCTCTAGATAACAAAGTCTGAAGACTGTGGGCATTTGAAAAATGCTAACCTGGTTTCAAAAGGGTCAGACAGGCTTTTCTACAAAAATAACAACAAAAGGTGTAAAAGTTGGGAAAAACAGCAGATAGTCAAGCCTGCAGGGGCAGTATTATGATTTATGGAGCTGTTGAAAAAATGTGTTACCTCTGTCTTCAGTTTATTATTCACACCTAGCTTAAAGGAGGCATACACTCGTTATTTCAAGACACTTTCTATGGTCTGTATAGCTGTGTTTCCACTGTAAGAGTTCCAGAATATTTCTAGGGGAGATACGATGGCTCAGTCCTCCCAGCCGTTGTGTCCCTATCCAACATCGGCACTTGCAGGACTTTGCTACATCAGTGTTTCCCAACCCTGGTCCTCAGCGCACACTGTCCTGCCTGTTTTCCATGTTGCCCTTTCAAACACCAGCGTTTCCCTGCTGCCACACACCTGACTTAAATGAATGAGTGATTAACAGGCATCTGCAGCATGTGATGTCCTCCTGAGGAGGCAATCTAAATCAGGTGTGCTGAAGCAGAGACATGGAAAACTTGCAGGACAGTGTGCCCTGAGGACCAGGGTTGGGAAACACTTTGCTACATCATCATCGTTCAGCAGGGAGTGATCAGCATCAAAAGGCGTTCACGGACATTAATAACATTAAAGTTTTATTCTGTCAAAGTAAACCGTAATTGAATCAATTCGGGGGCAGGGAGAGCAGCTGTGTGACGTTCAATGACCAGAAGAAGCGCCGTTCTTTACATTGCTCTGTGAGACCACAAGTGTCTTAAATTATGGTGATGGGGGGTATTTATGACTCATTTTTTTAGTGTTGGGCACATAGCGATGGTGATTTTAAAGCAGTGTGAATGCTGTCTTCCATTCTGCTTCACCAGCAACTCTTCCAATTTTACACAAGCCAGTTGTTCGGCGATGTCTGCTGATGAACCGACTGAGGTACAACCACAAGTCCCAATCAGTGACTTGGTCGGTTAGTTTGTTATATTGGTAGGAAACCCGATTAATCATATTTATTGTGAGGTACAATTTGCAATGCCTGATATTAGCATCACAGCTAAACATGTGCCTAAAAATGAGCCCAAACCCCCTGAAATAATGTCCTACTGGTATTCAGTCCAGTTGAGTTGGATTGAGTGATTACACTTTCACACAGTGATGGAAAAGATCAAAAAACAAACAAAGCACATTTAGCTGTGTAGACCTAAGATCTCACTTTACTTGACCTTCTTGATGTAAGTTACATTCACTAAGAAAAGCTTTGCAGCTGTTTGCTTTTTCAACATTTCTGAAATTCCTTCGTTATTAGACTCATTCAAAAGGTCTGAAACATCAAAACATGTTAGGAATTCAACAGGTGTTGCTTCAGTGTTTCCAGGATGTAATTTTTATGAATGTCACAAAGTGAAGAGCGCACATGAAAAACAAATTAGAATTTGAAAGCTTGGCATTCCTTGAAGGACGGCATGTCACCCACTTCCTTTCATGTTTAAGCTTTGATCATTGTATGTTGAGAAATTATGGAGTTATGGCTGTTTTGGTCAAATCTTGAAAATAATATTATGCACATCCCATCCAATAGTGCAAGATCTTTGAAGAAGATCTTTTAATATTTGATGAGGATGACTAATAAATCATACACAAAGTTAAATATTTGTAAAACTCAATTATAGCCAAGATTTTGTCGGCTTTGGCTAGTAGTGGTGCTCAATTTTTGAATTAATTTGGCTCCAAAAGTTAATTTGGTGGTTCATGAGATTGTTTGCTAACAGTGAAGCAGAGTTGATTTCAATAGGAATTTCTAGAATTTTACCCAAAAATCTTGTGCGATGTGTAGGGATTACGGTACTTTGACACCAATTTTAGCCCGATTTCTGAAAAATCAGTGGTGTCAATCCAGGTCCTTGAGGGCCACCATCTTGCATATTTTGAAGGTTTCTCTGCATCAACACCTCATTTTAATCAGTGAGTGATAAACAGGTTTCTGCAGAGCCTGATGGAATGCTGAACACGTATTTCAATCACTGGAGGAGGGAAACATCTGAAACATGCTGGATAGTAGCCCTCGAGGAACAGGACTGAACACAACTGGCTTATGTTCATTAACAGTGGCAATGTAACCTGAGCTTTCCACCAGATGCATAATAGACTCGTTCACACCTAAACTTAAACGGCGTGTCCGTTCGCACCGGGAGCGCTCCAGACCCAACTTGGCAGCGAAAGCATTCCACACAGCAGGTAGTCTTGCGAGGTCATGAAATCAAGAATTGCAAGGCCATGCGTGATTTTGTCAGTTCACACAATAACAAGCAAGGAGAAAGATGGCAGCATGTATCCAAAAACTCTGTATTCTTTTTACCTTGGCTAAGGAGGCATCAAAAGTAGAGACGTATTTTTTACACTAGTTAAGCAATTGAAAATCTGCAGGTCTCTTTTATTTTGAAAGTTGCTGGATATTTTACGCAGCTCTTGTGTTTGATTTCCTGTCTGGTCTGAACCGAACTGCTGAGTTTAACGCGTTCTGGAAGCGCATTAAAAATAGACTCGAAGCGTAAATTTGGCAGAGCGACGTGTCACTGTGCTTCTGGAACGCTTCATGGCCAGTGGAAACACACCCATTAGCTATATTTGTACGGTTGATAGACACTACTTGATGCTTTTGTGGAAAGCTGGGGTCAATCAAGTTGACTCCAGAAGTTAATCAGCTGTGGAAGTTCATACAATGATTAAGAGTTTTATTAAAATCCATCCATTAGCTCATCAGATACTTTGCTTTGCTAACACACATGCAAACACATGATGACTTGCGGATGGCTGCTCATACTGAGCCAGGATCCTCTGGAGGTTTCTTCCTGTTAAAAGGGAGTTTTCCTTCCCACTGTCGCTAAATGCTTGCTTAGTATGAGGATTGTACCAACACAATGACACTAGTCAGTGTCTTGATGCAATCTGCTGGGTCCCTTATATAGGAAACTTTTTTTTTACTGATTGGCTTATGAACTGAACTGTATTGAAATGTTTACTTTGTGAAGTGCCTTGAGACGACTCTTGTCGTGATTTGGCGCTATATAAATAAACTGAAACTGAAACTTGCCCAGGCAGCTGCCATCAACTCCTGTTTACTGATTTACTTTTTAAATATTTGTATTGTTTATTTATATTTGTGTTTTATTGTTGCGCTATCTTTGTAAGGTGACCTTGGGTTTTAGAAAGTCAACCTCAAAAATAAAAATGGATTGTTATATGTCCGATATAGCATCAAACTGTTCTATCTGAAGGTATCAGATTTTATACTTTTAATGACACGACGTTTATAGACCATGCACATATTGTGCATCAAACTCTTCTGCTACTTCTCCTCTCTCTCAAAATGTTAAAATATAACAGATCTGATGTTTCTTCTGAGATATTTTTGTTTGTTTGGCACAACTGGCCTAACTTAAATTCAAGTGGATGTCGTATTTTGCACAGATACTGTTTAAAGTTTGAGTATGCATGATAGGAGATGTGTGATGTTAGGGTTAGGGTTATGTTGGTATTAGTGTATATTGGCTAAACTATACTGGTATTTTGGATATCTGTTATAAAAAGGTGATTTCAAACATCCCTAATTATTATTAAAACTAAGTTTTAGTTTGTTTTTGCACAAACCTGATGGAGGCTTGAACAGAACAAAATAAAACTCAAAGTCAACACGCTGTCATTTTGAAGTGCTTAAAAGGATTTAATATGTTTTTATGTTTTGAAAGTGTCTTTATGCAAATAAAACCATTGAAAAGAAATCAGAAGACTCAGGAAACTGAAACAAAATAGTATTTTTCACATTTCTTCTTCATCTGAGGCCGTTCGCATTGATCTATTGGTTTAAAGTCAGTTGGAGCTTAAAGTACGTGAAAAATCTGGCTAGTATTTTGTATTTTTCATGCATTACCATGTATTCATCATAAATCGATGAGTTTTTTTTTTCATTTCCACTGAGACGCGTAAGACAGAGCAGGAAATCCAGCAGCTTCACTACACCACCTTACCATATGCTGACGTTCCTCCACCATAAGTCCATTGTGATGAAGACTCTGCAACTCAGCGTTACCAAAGGCAGAAAATCCACACTGTCCTTCTCAACATAAAGGTGTGTGACTACTGCGGACAAATGAGCGAATTCACAGAAGGATTGAAGGATGAATTTTCCATTCAAAAGTCACATTACTGAAGGTCATATGGAGTAAGGCTCTTTGGTGCAGATCTCTTCCAAGACTATAATGCAGCACATTATCAGCCAACGGAATTGTGCTGCCACTTTGCAGAAAAGGCGCTTGAGTTGTTTTATGCTAAAAATCACAAAAGTGAAGATAAAATATGCAGGAAAGGGTGTGGAGGGGGGGATTGATTTAAGTCTTGTATCTTACAGGTAATCAGAAAAATCAATGAAAATCAAACATTACACATTTATTCCTTTGTGGTGCAACTTAAAACATTTTAAATTGTACCAATTTGTCTGTTTGTTAACTTTATTTGTAGCCTAAAGAAACCTAAATGCACTTATTTCACAGAAAATTAACCAAAATTAAAGTTCCGTTTGCCCAGAAATATGCAAAATATGTCACAAAAGAAGGTAAAAAATATATAAACATGACATAAGTGAACATGCATATGAATGCTTTCAAAATAAATTTTGTGATCTTTTGTTAATGAACTAAATAGTTTAGTTTTTAGTTACTTTTAATCCAATTAAAGCTCACGCTAAAAAGAGAACAAAACACATTTCTGTTGCATAGAAATGTATTTTTTGAAGGGCATTATCCCCACGCAGCAGCGAGCAAACACACATTAAAGCAGGGGGACGAATGAATAGGCGCACTGCTTGGCCTTCCTTCAGAAAGTACAGAGCTTCTGAAAAGAGATCAAGCTGAATGTCACGCATTGCTGCGTTCATGTCAGCGTTTGCATACAAAGAGCCGCAAATATTTCCCTCCGCCTAACTAACGTGTGACAGACTAAATAAAATTAGTTTGAGCCTGCGTGTAGAGGTAATTAGAAAAGATGTTTCGGAATTTTTCTGGAGATTTAAGCATCGGCTGAATGAAATCTGTCGCTGATTTTAAAAGTGACACACGTAGGCTTTGATGTGAAAACGAACACGTGGCTGCAGACGTCTCAAGCCACTTTTATGAAGTGATTCCAAAGGAAATTAATTATTTCTCTTTTTCTAATGAGTTGAAAAGTCTTTTAATATTGTCACTAATGTTTCCTCCAGCCTCTCATTTATCATTTCTATGATTTCTGAACATAACATACTGCAGTTGCTGAAACTGGGAGCTGTTATTACAACTTCCATTATGTATATTCCTATTCATTTATTTTATTATCTGCAGCCCAAATGGGAGCCGTTTGCCATTCGGTCAAGGCTGCTGCCGTCTGCTGTTTTAGCTGCTTTTCTTTTCATTGTTCAGTTCACCTTAACTCAGTCGCTGCACTCTGCATATGACAGAAAAACAAAGAAATCTTCAGTTATATTAATGCTATGATAAGCTTGTTAAAGTAGTGATTTTCCATCGTGATTTTATATGAGTCCTTTCAGCTCGTATCAGAACGCCCATCACCGTCGGTATCCAGCAGCTTCACTGGCTGCTGATAAAGTTCAGGATCATTTACAAATCACTACTTCTCACAGTTAAGGCCGTTCACAACCTTGCCCCTACTTACCTACAAAAATCTACCCCCTCCCATATGCTCAGGTCCTCCTCAGCCTCCATACAACCCCCCTGCTCGACTTGTCACCATGCTCCAGAAAAACATCTACCTCACCTTTAAGAGCTTGCAGTGCTTTAGATGTTTTGACTTTCTTTAAATTAGAGCAAGGCGTGTTGCTTTTTGAGATCTTTTAGCCAACTTAACGTTTTCAGACATATTCCAGTAGTACTCAAGCCTGGGTGTGGCTGCTAAACCAACTCAGCTTTTAAAATAATCACAGCTAATTGAGGATTTAACAAAGAAGGAAATTACATTTTCACATCAAGCCACGTAGCATTTTTAACGTATGAACTAAAATCATCAGGTAAAATTTCAATTTGTAGTTACTAAGGTTAATTTAAAATTAGCCGGCTCGTCTGTTACAGTTTAGGCTCATTTGGAATGAATAAATAATCAAATCCAGATGAGTCTGTATTCTCACTGTAAAATCTAAATCTTCTAAATTCTGCTCTAATGTTAAAACATTGTCACTTACTGGAGGAAATCAGCGAGTTATGTGGCGAGAGCATCTGAATGCACCGTGTATCAAATATTGATGGCACTTGTGTGTTGATGCAGAGGGAACCAAATTCATGGGGCTAATTGTCAAAATACCTCTTCCCTCTCAAGCGCTGCAGGACTTGAGGGTCCTTGTTTGCCTCTTGTGGTCTGATGATACAATAACTCCAAACAAGTTTACAGCCTCGGGGGTGATGGCTCTCATACGTGTGTTCTTAGGTTCACACTTCCTTTTATCACCATGAGAGCTGAGGGCACCTTTAAAGCTCTTAGCAATTCAACTATGAGCTAATAGTGCATTTTACCTTCATGTCACACTAACACAGTAACATTTCTTTAGGGTAAAACGTGGAACATCCAGGTGCAACGCGAGTAAACATCTGTTGCTTAGAGCGTGGACCTCACGACAGGAAGGCAATTTCTCAAGTGACCTCCTGTCCTCTTGAGCGGCTGTTGGCGAAGCAGAGCAGAGCGCCTGTTTGTGTCACCGGCTTTGAACCCCCAGCAGTAAATAAACAGCTGCAGACAAGTCAGGGGTCTGTTGATTCAAGTTGGGCATTAGCATTTCTACTCCGTGGTAATTGTTGACCTGGTATTCCCCTGGCAAGGGCCGGTGAGCGTGCCGGCTCCCAGATTAATGACAGGGAGCCCGTCCAATCCCTCAGCTGTGTCCTGGGCTAATCTGCTTTGATCACCTTTGCTAACATCTCTATTATCAACAGATTTTGGTAATCAGGAAGGAATTACACAAATGTCACTTTTCCTTGACCCAACTGCACACAACATGTGTTTGCCAGTATGTTCTTTTTACACACTTGTATTCCCTTTGGAGAAACCGACAGTTTGCAGTTGTGAAAATGCAGATTTCGCAAATGCAATAACATCCAGCAGCCTTTTCAGAGAGTTGCATTTGCAGCCGAGGCAACAGACACACCAAGAGATCACCGGGTCCCTGGAAAACGCAGGACTATAAGACGCAACTCCCTGAGATCATTTAGCATTATTTTTGCATTCAGGGAAAGATGCAGAACAGAAAATCTGTGGATGTGAGGCGGGCAGGCACATCTCTAGTGGCTACGGGAGAGCGCACCATGAATAAATTTATCACTGTCCCCTGGAGATTGCCTTCAATCATGAAACATAAGGTGTCAACGCGGCGCCCTGTGTGCTTGCACAAAATTACCTTCCAGCAGATTGCTGAGCTGGGTCTAATAGGAACGGACGAACCAAGTGAAGAGAGCAGACTGCTAATTAATCTGGCTAAAGTCAGAGCCGACGTCCTGGGCCCGCTGACGACTGATCAGGCTGAGATCAGGGGAGCATCCTTTAAAATAAGAGTTCAGAAATATTCAGACACAAATCTTTTGTTTGGCGTTCTTGCAAATCTGTTTATACGATCACAAATAACGTGGATCCACGAGCAGAAAGCATTCTACGCAGCATGACTGAAACAAATATTTCCAGCAATCACTGTGATGTATGAACTATAACATTAAAGGCCAGATCCAGTATCTGAAACACCAACATCTCAATTTACATACAAATTTCTATGCATCTAAAAGCGACAAACTCTTTACCAAGCCATTGGCTCATTTGAATAATAGGTTTTCTGAGATCCAGTTGATTGACTAAACAAAGACATAACTAGTGCATTAAAGCAATTGTTTATTGCCTCTGATTCATGGCGTATGTATAATTTTGCTGTAAATGGTTATTAACCAATAGAGTAACCATGGATTTATATAATAGCTGGTAATCATTCAACCTCTGGATGTGTTTTCCCGCTCATACGCAGGGTTAAAGAATTACAGTGTAGTCAATTACATTTAGCAGGTCACAGAAATTGATTTGCTGCCTAAGGAATTTTTTTTTCTGCTGGGCTTTGGCTCGGTGGCGGCATTCGGCTCACATAATCAAGGGATGAGCTGCTGCCTGTCTAACCCAATCTACTACTTGGTCCCACAGGAAAAAATGACTTGCAACTGGAAAACCTGCATGAATACTAATTTGCCTACTTGGCTTTAACAGCTTTTGCGAGCCAATCTCACAGGAATTTGCAGAATATGATGTCTTTCCATTTTTCCATATTAATTACCGCAACTGAAAATGGGGACAGCAAGAGATGGGGATGAAGGAAGAGAGTGACAGAAGAAGAGTGTTTGTCAGGGAGGGAAAGAGAGGGAATCATGGGAATAGCATTAACGGGGAACTCTCTGCTCTCCGTTTTACGTGTGGTTAATTGCAACGTGATCTGAAGCATCTCAGTCACGAGTCTGGTAATCTGGGTTTAGAGACACTTCTTCTCTTTAGTAAAAATGTGACATGTTGTTTTATCGTTCGAAGGAGCGAACGTGCAACATTATTCTGTAATGTTTCTATTTGATTTCCACCTAAATCCTCCCAGAACCACACTCACGAGGGTTTTAGAGGTCCGAGCTTAGCAGATTTTCTCTTGGTCCTTTGTGTCAGTGAATCTCACCTGGTCCTTGCAACGGGGGAGGGGGGCAGAAGGAAGCAAACCTTGCTGCCCCGACAATGGAGACAGCCTTCGTCTGTGACACATGCTCTTATTCACAGACATCATTCATGTGCAAATCCTCCCCGGACCCATTGTTCACCTGCTGCGCGCTCGGATATCTGCTAAACTAGAGCTACACTTAATGGCTGGGCTGCAGATACGTTTCATGTTGTCAGACTCATCAGCATCTTTGTTCAAAGGGTTAAAACAAACTTTATGGAGCTTGATGGAGAACAATCGCCAATTCAAGGGTCTAATGAACCATTCTTGTTTGGTTTGGCTCTGTACTCCTACATTTCTAACAGAAATAAACAGAATAAAATTAGAGCGGTATCACTTCATAACGTGATAAGTTTATTGTTCTGAAAGTGAAATGTGATACATATGTATATGTGTGACATTATATTGTTCAAGAGTGATAAAATATTTGACATCTGCAACAGTCCATTTCTATAGGGTTGAGAGTACTGTGCACTAAAGCTGGCTTTATTCATTTTAAAAATGATGAATCAGGGAATGAAACAGTTTACTGTAGGATCATTAGCACTATCACAATATTGGCCAAAAAAACAAACAAAAATATCAAATATGAAAAATAAATTACTAAAAATCTTGAAATGTCAAAAGCACAAGAACAGAGTACGTGTAATTATAGGGACACTGTGTAAGTAACTCTTGTTGCTCTGCAGCAGTAGATGTACTTTACGCAGATGACATTCAACTGAACATCTCCTTTAAGCTTCATGAGATGTCTAAGCTGCAGCTGCTGCACAGCTGCTTAGACATATTACAACCTGGATGGCTGGGAACTTTCTACAGCTGAATGATGACGAAGACTGAGATCCTCATCTGTACTCCAGACAAGCTGGTTCCCAAAGTCAGAGACTCTCTTGGTCAGCTTTCTTCTCACACCAAACCATGGACGAAATTTTGATTTCAGATGTGGGGGGGACACAGCAGGCTTGTGTGCATCTGGGGTGGGGGGTGTTATATAAAGTTACAGACCCCTTGACGCGTCACGTGCCCAAGCTCCCGCCCCCCAGCTTTTGAATTGGGGGCAAGAAGACGGTACAGCCCCACTGAGCACCATTGTTATTATCTGTCTGTCCCTAGACCAGACCTAAGGTGGGTCAGATGCAATAAAGTTCTGAAATCTGCATTTTTTGAACTGTCACAGATCAAATAAAGGTTTAACCAATCACAAACTGTTCTTTAAGGACTCTGCTATCAGTCTAATATAATCTAGTTAAGCTCTGAATAATCTAAGTATTGTAGTTTTGAGCAGAGCCAGTTCTAATGTGGTCTACAGGTGAAACTCCACTTATGTCAGTAATCCAGCTCAGACTGAGAGACCATCTAAAGGCTCAGGAACCCTCTGCAGGTGTTCTGGACTCATCAGCTGATTAGAGTGTGACACTTTGAGTCTAGAATATTGAACCTTTTCACTATATTTTAATTGAGATTCTGATTGTGGGGTTTTCATCAGCTGTAGCCATGATCATCACAATTATAACAAATAAAGGCTGAAATATCTGGAATGAGTCTGTCTCATAGATTAGTTTCACCTTTTAGGTTCAATTACTGCCACTCAGGTGTTCTTGTGCCTTTGATGAGCCTCAAGCTTCACTCAGCAGAAGCAGCTGGGTTAGGGTTAAGTTCAGACTTCAGCATCGGCCCTGTTATGACCAGAAATCTATCAGACAAGCAGATTAGGATTTGTTTTGCTCTCAATGGGAAATTATCAAATTAAATTGATGTAAATATGACTACAACAACTAATTATAGGATACTATTGGACTGAAAGGCTGTGAACCAGAGACAACAGGACAGAAGTGAAGGTTTGTGCATTTAACAAAACATTTAATAAATAATCAGCTGCTGTAAAATATTCTCCAGTCCATCCAGACAGAATCATCATCTCTTCTGTCTCATGATCAGCAGCAGCTGAGATGTTTATGCTCACAAAGTTTTTCTTTTTTTATCAACATTCCCACTTTCAAGTGCAGCTCACTCCTCCTCTTGTTCTGACTTTTTTTCTTGTGCTTATTCTCATCCGTTTGGATGCATCTCCACCTCCATGTTTCCACCTGCCTGTCGGCGCATCTGACCACTGTTGTTCAGATGCTGCTGCTGTCAATTATTGCAGGAGCGTGCACGGTGTCGGAAACCTCGTCTCTTTCTTCTCTCCTCCTGCCTGGGCGAACGGTAGCTGACGGTGATGTGTGCGCGGGGCGCAACAGCGATGCGCATTTGGAGAATATGAGTACTCGTGCGCAAAACGAGGCCCCTCATGGAGCGCGTGTTCTGCGTATCGGGAGAGGCCCACTTAAAACTCTGGATTTGCTCAAATAAGATGTTTGAGCTCAACAAGGTTATAGTTCTCTTGTGGTACAAGCAGAGCGCGCTGGGAGTGCAGCTTGTAATGAGCGCGCGCCATTTTATCAGTTCGGAGGCGCGGAGCAGCTGGAGAAACACATCAATTATGGAACGTACGAGGATCTTTGACGTAACACCGGTGCGCAGAGGTGCGGGTTTCAGTGATCAACAGGAAAGGGAGGGGGAGAGGGGGAAAGAGCGAAACACGGAGGGACCAGACTGTTAGTAACGTTTTGAGCAAAACTGCTTAGAAAAAGCGTGGGTGTTACACCACATCCCCCACGGGTGCGACGCCCATGTGCTCAACCAAATCCATTTAATGGAGCGTAATATTGTTTTTGGACGGAAAAAAGTGCAGGGGACCAAAACTGCCTTTTGAAAAAGTGGGGGGGACAAGTCCCCCCCGTCCCCCCCCAAAATTACGTCCCAGCACCAAACCCTCTGTCAGGAATCTTGGTGTGACCTTTGACCCATCTCTCACCCTGGATTCTCATGTCAGGTATCTGGTTCGCTCTTCCTTCTTCCAACTCAGGATAATTGCTAAGCTGAGTCCCATTTGTCCCGCTCTGAACTTGAGATTGTTCTCCACACCTTCGTCTCCTCAAGCAAAACCTCCCTGAGCCGTCTACAGGTGGTCCAGAATGCCTGTGCTAGGCTGCTGACCAAGTCCTCCAAACACACCCACGTCACCCCGCTCCTCTTCCAGCTTCACTGGCTGCCGGTTAACTCCAGGGTTCATTTCAAGATCCTGGTTCTGGTTTTTAGGGCCTTACATGGACAAGCACCATCATACATTGGTGATCTTCTCAGTCCCTATTCTTGTGACCCCGTCTTTTTTATTCATTTTTTTTCTTCCCTCACATTTTTTATCCACATTTTCCTTTTTCCACATTTTTATTACAATATTATTTATTCATTGTTTATTTTTATTCTTGTGAAGCGCCTCATGATTTTTATCTTGAGAGGGGTTATATAAAAATTGTCTGTTCGTCTTCTTAAGTCTTTAATCTTTGGAATAAAAATTAAACAACTTTAGATTTTTACGTTGATGAACCTGATCTCACATTGGCACTTCGTATTGGTGTTGTCTGTCAATTAAAATTGTATTTATTTATTTCCTGGTCTGATGTTTTAGATCACCCTGCTTTGCCTATAAAAAAATAAATAAAAAGAGAAGGAACAGTGACCGGCGCTGTCTATGTGCAGCGGTGCTGAACGAGTAGTCAATAGATGCAGAGAGCTGTCCTCGGTCCTGAAACATTTAAATTCAGCTGAAAGCATTTTTTTCTTTATGTCCTTCTGAGCAGCCTTGTGCAACAAGAGTCTCATTGTATGTTATTTATTTGAATATTGAATACTTCCTTCAAATATGATATGCTTTTGGCTTGTGCAAAAATACATTTCACTATCAAGAGATTGCACTTTTTTGCCCTTTATATTTATTTTCCAATTTCTTTACAAATGATGTATTTAACACATTTTGAAGGACTTGGTGAAGAGTACACAGTTGAATAATGTGGAGGCATACATATATATATATATATATATATATATATATATATATATATAGAGAGAGATAGAGAGAGAGAGAGAGAGAGAGAGAGAGAGAGAGAGAGGGAGAGAGAGAGAGAGAGAGAGAGAGATAGATAGATAGATAGATAGATAGATAGATAGATAGATAGATAGATAGATAGATAGATAGATAGATAGATAGATAGATAGATGTCTAAGAATAATAAACTGAGTATCTTGAACATTATTCAGGCACTTAATTGCCATAATGTAATATCAACAATTATTGCGATTTCTCATAAAATGAACCAAAAATACACAAATATTTTAAACATATACAACACTTTATTTAAAAAAATTCTTTTATTTGCAAATGTTTTCCTTTTTTCTGCAGCTCAGCACCAAATAATCTTTCATTACTTTGAAATTTTGATGAAAAAAATACTTATATTGTTGGTAAACATCACAAAAATGGGCAAACATTTTAGATTCATTTTCATTTCATTAGAATTAACTTTTCCTTCTAGCTGTTTTATAGCTTTAAAATAACTGATGGACAATAAACATGTAACGAGCAAATGGACTGATGTAGCAGTTAGAGCAGGAATCAGTAAACAAAAGACGCCGAGACAGTTTGATTAAGCTTTGCAAAAAAAAAGCTTTTTGTTCTAACATTCAAGGACAAACTGTTAGCTAAAGCAAACATTTTAGAAAAAAGAAAAACAGCTGATCAGTGGGAAGGATTGTTTAACTTTATTTAATGGTGCCTGATCTCTTTGAAAAATCCCAGGCTTGTATAATCAAAAGCGAAGCCCTTTTGTCTTTTTAACACACATACTAAAGAAGCTGCCGAAGAGGCCACATCAGAATGAATGAATATTTAATTGAGGTCTATTGAGGCAGAAGATCAAAATGACCTTGCTTTAAATGATTATTCAGTGCCAAATAAGAGTAGGGTAGTGGAGAATAGAAGTCGCGCGCTGAAGAGCCATTTTGCAACGCTGTTCAACAATCAAACATGGAGATCTGGAGTAGAAGAGACTATTTCTCTGACAGTGGTGGACCATAATGCAGCCACAAGATACGTTGTATTTTCAATAACAGGCTCAAGTGCATTCACAAGACTGAGCATCACTATGTATCTCAGTATTTTTGTTGGTAAAATAAAGCTGAATAAACTGGAAGCTGAATCCTATTCTTTCCTATTTTTCTATAATCTGTCTTATAGCTGGTCTGAAATGTTTGGTTCTTCTTTTTAAATCAGTTCTGAAATGTCCCTCTGTTGTCGAACCGGCAGCATCCTCCTTTTGTAGATGTTTGAATGAGTTCGTCTGACATAACTGCATCGTGTCAGACATCGACCGCCTTAGCAGGAAGGATGTTTGAGTGACTGATGATGCAATTGTGCAAACTTACTTTAAAGGATAACATTGGAAGGAAATGCTGCTGCTCATCTTATAGCTGTGGTATGTAGTTTAAAAGTTCTAAAGTAATTTTTAAAACGTTCTTAAATTTAACTTTCTGACCCTGTTCTATGATATAAAAAACGTCATCTTTTGTCATTTATATTTCCCCAAAGTCCCTCCCCTGGCATCTACAGCATAATGGATCATTTACACGAGCAGGTTCAAATCCTGGCTCTGAGCAGTGTTAGCATGTTCTCCCCATGCACGCATGGGTTTTCTCCGGGTACTCTGGTTTCCTCTCACAGGCCAAAAACATGCCTGTTTAGATTCATTGTTGACTCTAAATTGTTGTGAATGATTATGTTTTATTTGTCTTAATGCAACCCTGTGATGCACTGGTGACCTGTCCAGGCGGTCCCCCGCCTCTCACCCGGTGACTACTGGGGATAGACACCAGCTCCCAGCTTCCAAAACTATTTTATTTTCATTTCACATTTAGGCTTTAGATGGCTAAAAGCCTCTAATCTGAAATGTGTTTACATCTAAATGTACATTAGTTTGGTGCTCCTGATGAAAAATCCTTATATTTGGGTCATAGGACCTCCAGGAGAAACTGAACCATTTAAAACTTTTAAAGTTAGCAGTCAGATTTCTAAACAACTTTAAAAATGGACAGAAAGATAACATAGTGATGCCAGGACAAGGGTTAAATCAGCAGATGGAACTTTGCAGAAAATAATCCATGAGTTGTGATAAATGCATGAGCAACTTTCTCCAATCTTTTACAGAAATATGCAGCTTCACCTTGACCAAACCTTTAACTTGTAATCAGAACTTTATTGTAAAAAAGAAAAGAAATTGCAATATTTTTGCCAAATGACTCACCTCTAGTTCATGCCAACTTCAGCATCAGGATAAGTTCTTTTCCACAGTCAGAGTGGAAATAATCTTTTACTGCAGAAATTAAACAAGTGAGACGTCAACAAGTTATGGCATAGTGAGTCTGCATGAATCAACTATGTGATTGGCCTTGAACAAAGAAGCAAATGAATTTATACACTGATATAAATAAAAGATATGAGACCATTTAAACACCAAAATCATCGAGAAACTGTTTTTTTTTTGCTTATTTTTGAAATATGATCATGACTGAGTTTCACATGCAGACTAAACATAAAACCCCTATTTCCTGCATTAGTCGCAGGTAGAAAACAGACGGGGAAACGCTTGAATTAGAAAAGCCACTCAGATCTACGTCACACTGAAAACTAGCATTCATGGACTCACCCATCTTGGCTTGCGACGGGGAAGTTTGTTGATTTAACGTCCAGGAGAGAGCAGAGCATGTCTCGGCCAGTAGAAGCTAACCGTTAGCATTAGCAACTCCACAACATGGCAGAACTCCTTCAGGCTTGTGTTATTTGTAGAGATAAAACATCGATGTTGTAAAGGAAACAGAGTCAGTGGTAGAGTCATGTTGCTGTTATCCAATCAGAGGCAAGATGTCTGAATATCAGAAAATAGGACTCCAAAACCTGCCGTCCTCAGCTCCCCTTTCCTCTGGCTAACTTCTACTTCCTGAAACAGGAGCGCCAGAGCTTTTCCCCACAGAGATCGCCTCACAAGGCATTCATTTATCCTAGAGACCACTGCAGATGTGTTGAAAAAACGAGTGAACTTGGTCTTTACGTTAAAAATGCCATGCTGACTTGACAAGAGTAGTTTGGATAAAAAGCAGAAACTAATAAAACAAGCTACAATATAGGAAACCCATTATAGCCAGATAAATATTATAAATGTTCTACATTTGAAAATAAAATAATAAATAATTTTTCATTGTATGGCTCGTGTAAATGTAAATCAAGAGCTACTTTAAAAAACGTTGAGGTACAGAGAAAAGGCTGCTGGAGTGGATATATAGCTCTAAAAGACACCTGCACAGACAACACACCAGCTGGTAGGTCAGGGACGTGGGATAAACAAGTGGATGAGGAGTTCATGAAGGACTGCAGACGTTCAACGACTCAGCAATATAGATTCAGTGTGTAAAACAGCAAAACATTCAAAATGTCATAAAATGACTGAAGAAACGTTCAGAGGATCAGAATAAAGATAAAGAGAGGGGGAAATCACTACAGAGGCTAAACAAATGTTAAATCTACTGGTTCCTCAACAAATGTATTTTAAAAACTCAAAATGTTCAACAAACAAGATCAAGAAACAAAACAGGTCTGCAAAATGTAATTTCTGACATTGTCTTGGTTTTGGAGCTCACTGCAAGCAACAAAATCACTTAAAGATTCAAAAGGTCATAGAACAGTTGTTTTACAACTGAAAACTGCTCTTTGAGCTTCTATAAAGCAAATGAAATTTTGTTGGGGCCCAAAATGGCCCAGGAGCCCTGATAATTTGCGATATACAACCCTATAATAAAGCCCTACAATGGAAAGGCTGGTTAGTCCCGCCCACTTGGACGTGAATATTAAATGAGCTGTGTGCTGATTGGTCGGTTTACCCCAATGGTTCTCTGATGCTGCCTGAAGCTAGTAACTAGTAAGTAACTCAAAGGTTCAGTTTTCCCTGTAATTGCAGTGTTGCTGGTTCAAATCCAGGCAAAATACTTCTCCCTCCTTGCCTTCTGGTGGTGGTTGGAAGGACCAACACCGATTGTGTAGCAGCCTCACTAATGTCAGTGTTCCCCAGGGCAGCTGTGGCTACAACGTAACTTATGTGTGTGAATGCACAAACGACTGACTGTAGTGTAAAGTGCTTTGGAGTCCTGACTCAGAAAAGCGCTATACAAGTGCAGGTCATTTACCATTGCTGTGTAATTGCTATGGATCTATCTGGCATTCACCCAGTCTCATATTCCCAATACATCCTGGAACGTCAAACGTTTGCTCCGATATTCTTTGTTTTCCTGATGACGGGCCAATGCCAATGATGTGTTATTCCAACTTTTCTCATTGGAACTGTTTGTCCATGGCCATTAAAAAATTACTAATTTGCATAGGAAAGCAGGTCGGAGATGGCACTGGCTCTTTGTTTTGGTGCATGATACATGTGCCTAAATTCAAGGTAAATGCAGTTTTGAAATCTAGGACCCCTTTAAGACCCTTGTTTTGAACGGCCAGTTCATCCCTTGAGTTAAATGAATTTATAAATGAATCATTGGCATAAATTGTGTTGAAGAATTGGAAAGAAAGTTACTAAAAAAGCAGAAGCAGCATTAAGCATGAAGGAAATGTTGATCAAGACCACTTTGGAAAATCATCACAAGTCTATTGACTCCCAAATTTAATATCAAATATAAACATGCACACAAAATCTATACATCTGTATACATTTCTTTACAAAGTTTCAACACTTCAGGATCCGTATAAACATGGAAAAGTTTGATGAAACGACCGAGTGTTACAGATCATCGAACGTGACACAAAGTAACAGAGTCATTCACGTTGTGAACAGCATCTCTTAACAACCTCCCATTTCCTCCAATAAAAGTGTGAAAAGAATGAACTGAATAGCATTCTGATTATCTCTGTGACACAGACTCATAAGTTCTTTTAAAAAATTTTTAAAAAATGTTCCTGTTAGTACACATTAGTAGAATATAACTCCACTTTCACCGTGAGCCATCAGTCGCACACAAGTATCTGTTGACATGCTCCTTAACTGGATATTATGTTTGGGAACCTTTTAGCAAACTCTAAATTACTCCGCCACGGTCCCTTTTCTGTGCTGGGTCAGGGCTGTCTGAAGCCATTATTGGTAATGAATGTGGAGTCCTACTTTGAAAGGTTCAGGCATGTAAAGTCACCTAAAGCTGACTAATGGAATCCTGCTGACACTGTACGCCGGGGGCTTTTACTGCATCCTGGAACGGCGGTTTTGGAAATTTACACTGTGGAAATAATGAACTATAAATGTAAACCTTGGAATGTAACCTCCCACACAGTTAATAATAGACACCGGATGTTCAACCTGCAGGAAAATTCAAAGTTGCAGAATGCTATTTTGCAACATCAGCAGCTACTTTGTCTGATGATACAGATAAAGAAACACAATGTTGTTCTCTTAATAAGATACAAACACATAAATCAGCTTCTGTAAGGGTGTGTTCAGAGCATTTGTTGGGGGCTCTAAATATTCTGAGTTTGTTAGCGCTACAACACTTTGTGCCCTGGGAGATGAGCCTCTTCAGCAGGGTCAGGGGTCACGCCAAAGCGAGCGGAGTGGCCATTGTGCTTTGTCATTTCACAGGTGACTCACATCACTACACTCAAGCGTGCTGCAAGTAGAGCACTTGGAGATGCTTGCAGCATTCAAAATGCATGATTTTCAGCCCAGTGCAAACAAATCGCTTTAAAAGATCAGTTTAATCTATTTCGAGCTGTTATTATGAGCTGGGAGAGTTGTTCAGATAAAGAGACTGAAGCAGGGTTAACATCGGCGCGTTGGACAACTCTTCACGTACTTTATCCGGCGTGAGAGCTGTCAACTTTATTATTTGTTTTTACAATATAGCGTGACTACGGTTTACAATGCAGACCACTAAAACTGTGGTCAGAGGGCGAAGTAACTAAGAGCTACCTAGCCTCTACGTCTACAGCGATATCATACAGAACATTTGAAAATATCAATCATAGAAGCCATCGCTGTTGAAAGCTGGAGGACGTAAAGCTGCTTCGATCTCTGAGTTGCTGTCGTCTGAATCCTGAAAAAAACCTTGAAAAATACAAAAAAGAAAACAATAGTGAATAAAATTTAGATTTTTAAATGTACCTAACTTAGTATAGTCCAGAAAATGCAAAAATATTCAAGGGGTTTAAACTGACTTTTCAAAAGAGATCACATTTTGAGTCAGCCACACTGTAGAGCCTCGGAGACGTGACTCCAGTCGTTAAAACATTCACAAATGTCATGTTTATCCACCTGTTCCCCAAACAAGTCGACAGAAGTCAATAGAACTGTTTCTTCTGGGTAAATTTGCCGGACCTTCGCAGCAAGCGCCTGTCTTAGTAGTTTGAAGGTTACAATAATAGCTTACTGCTTATGTTTAACTGAACTTTATTACCTTTCTTCTTTTCTCTAAGGCTGCATAACAAGTGAATTTCCCCACAGTGGGATTAATAAAGTCTATTCTATTCTAAACTCCCAACGCCAAGAAATGTGGTGAAAATCCCAACCCAATGCCGTAATTCACGTTGTTTTGTGTCTCCTACAGAGCGCCGTAAAAGAACGTCGCTCTCCCGGTCCCCCAAAAGGATTAAATTACTGCATACTTTGACAGAATAAAACTTTTAATGTCCCTGGATGGCTTTTGGCGCTGATCAGTCACATCCCAAATGGTTGCGATATGCTGACGTCTTCGTAAAGTCCTGAAAGGGTCAATTTTGTATGGAGACACAACAGCTGAGAGGACAGAGCTGTTGTATTTTAACTGTCACCTTCCTCCCTCTCAGAATTCGCCGAGAACTATAGTGGAACCACGTCTAATAAAACCCCAAACATTTAAGTTTTTGATTGTGATGAATGCTTTTTTAGATGTTTATCAGTCAAGTAGGTGGTTTCAAAAGATGCTTTCAGTAACCCGAACTTGGCTTCAAGGTTGTTTTTTTCTGATATCCTCAAAAGGTACAGAAGCAATCACAGAAACATTTAATCAAGTAAATGCTTACATTCTGCAATAATTTAGAATAATTTCAACCAGCAGACCTCTTTATGTTGATCTGTTTAGAATAATTAACATATTTCTGACATCCTCACCTTTTGACTGCACAGCAGAAAAAACCTGCGAGTTTTCCTTCCTGGAAACACAATGAAAGTTAGAGGCACTCTTTCAGAAAGACATGTCTCACACTAAAAAGTGTTTTTTAAAGTGATTTATTATATCACACACAAAAAATAAATCCTTCAAGTGAAATAAAAATGTTTTGAAACCTTTTTGCTACCAGTTAATACACCAAAAAAATGGAATCCTACTGAGAATGTTGAAGAATAAATCAATCTACTGCACAAAAAAGATAAAACTCCACTAGAAAAATAAAAAAATTGAATGACTTGATGTTATTTGTTTAACTCCAGAGGTTTACTGGCTGCACCCTGACAGCTGAGCAAAGGGAACTTCCTTGACTCTTTTTTATAGTTGAGCCAAAAGACTTCCACGAGGTCTTTTTTATTCAAAAATAGTCCAAAGACAGGGTTGCCAGGTTCCCATAGCTCTGCTGATATCGCTATGTAAATGTGTGACCTCAGAAAAGGCTTTGATCTCCCTCAATGCATATGCAATAAGGCCCCCCCGCTCTACTTTTAAAGGCGTCCTCTTTAATTTACATCATCACAGAGCCCATTCAAATCCCCACAATATATCCTCATCTCCCAGGTTAGCATCCATACGGCTTATCTGTCATCTGCTTCGGACCTGCGGCGAGGAAAGGAAGAAACGGCGTCAACTTTTACACTGATGAGCTCAAGCGAGTCGCAGCCGTGTGGCGCGTCCCTCCGTCTGCATCAATACCAATCCGTGACCTCTTCGATTGTCACCCTCTCAATCACCCTCATCTCCTCATCGCTCCCTCTGCTAAGTCTTGGCACATGTGACTGTACATCGAGTGTGAGGACCAAATTACTTTGGCTCCGTTCCAGTTGCTGCTGTCTAAACTCTATATCTCCACTCGAGACACAATGAGAGAAAAGATGCACCTCCCTTTGCTAACTGGGAGCAGATTGCTTTGTGCGGCGAAAAACACCACAGAGCCCAAAACAATCGTTAGAATATAACCTCTGGGTTCACATGCTGATGGGACTTCCTACATGACGTTTGGATTCCTGCTTTTGTTCAGACTAAACCGTTGAAACCATAGAACGTTTCAAAAATGTGAAACAAAAGAGAATTTGAACCACACTCTTAATAAAAGTGAACACAACACAGAATTTGACAGAGGCCAGTTTTAAACACAAACTAAAGACAGAATCTGCAAACTCGTGTCTTACATGTTATGTATTCAGTGCAAGCAAGATTTTCTCCCTAAAAAGAACAAAAATATTAAATCTCTAGTGCAAAAAGAGCTTAGCACAAAAGTCTTTGTGCAGAAACTTTTGGACGAATCCAACAATGGATGTGAAAAAAGAGAAAATCTGCCTCCTGTCTACGTTCAACTTTCTGCTCTGAACAAGAGGCAAGTACAAACAATAAAGCTTAACAAAACAACGCAGTTAATGCATCCATTTCCAGCTGCTGGACGACGAATCCCGAAAAAATACAGCAATAATCTATGCAATTACTTCCTCTCCTCTGCCACAATAATAGCTGTTTTGGAGCGTAAATTGAGCTTTTTCTTTGCTCGAACTTCCCCCACAGGATGGGAACGGCCTATCAGCTGTTCCACTTCAGCGAGGGACGAGACTGATTTCAAGACAGAGCTATTACCACAAAGAGCCCAGTCTGGATCTGACCTCGCTGATCGAATATTCCGTTTCCATAAACATTTATGCCAGTTCATCTTCTGCTGAGTTTCCCTTAATTGAGGCAACGATCTGAAAATGTAAGAACTGGCCGGCATGTGTGTGTTTTAACGCTCTGACAGGCAGGAGCTGGATATTATGTGTAAAATGATGCAAATTACAGTTATTGTAATGTTCTTTCTTTATCTGAGCTGCGTTTATTTGCTTTGTCTGGATTCTGCAGTTGCTCCACATTATTGTTTATCTGTAGTTTTAACAGTTTTTCTATCAATGTGCACAAAGACCTTTTTAACTGTTCCCACATCGAACACAACAGAGCTTAAAAAGTATCTGTAGCATAGCCTGTCTCATTCATTTACTTTGATCTGACTGGATTAAGGTCTGCCAGCTGATTTTACTCACATCAGTGCTCAGATTTAAGCTAAAGGACAAAAATATCATTAAATAAAACATGTAACTTAAGATAAGTGCTACATAAGTCTTGACCAAACACCCTTGAAGTCACAGAAGATGCATTTCATGTTTTATTCTATAGCGTCACTTCAGAAAATAAATAGTATCAGAGGAAATAATGCTTATCAAGCATTTGCTGGAGGCTGCTTTTATTTACCCTAGATTTTTAAGCTCCTGCCACCTACGCACAAATGCTAATAGCACTTTTTGCTCGGCTGTGCTTGTCTAAAGGTAAAGGGAGACCCGTCACCTCAACATTCCCATCAACTCCTACTCCCATTCCAGCTGTGACCTTGCAAAAAAACATTGTTTAGGCTCCGTTTAGATGTACTCTAACGGGCCTGAATGGTGGCAGGATGTAGCCCTCAGTGGGGGCAAACAGTGAGTGCAGCATGAGTGGGCGCTCTCTAACGTGTGAGTGCTCTCTGCTGGCGATGAACAGGAACTGCAGCTCAAAGAAAAGACTCTCCTGCTGACTGGTGGCTGTGCAAAGGATGTTTGAAGGACGGCACTTCCTGTTTATATTCATATATACATAAATAGAGGGAGCTTTAATTCTAGGCTTTACAGATCTACATCACAATAAACGTAGTAAGTGATCATTATTAGCATGGAGTGACTGAAATATCCTCTAATATAGAATGAATCTTTATGTGTTCATCATCAGTGTGGGACAGTGACCTCCTCTGGCTGGACTTTCTAAATGCCTCCTTCTCTTTATTTGTCCTGCTTCAATCTTATTTGTTTGCAACAACAAACATTAAATTAAATGCAATAAATGAGACAAACGTAGACATTATTTTCTCTTTAAATGGCACATTTGCTTCCCAAAAACAAGTTTTCAGAGAAGAATAGAAAATAGCTCCACATTAGTTACGTTCAGGAAATTCACTTTCAGTGCCACTTAGTGCATCATTGGCTCTCTGTCTCCATCTAGAACCTGATTTCCTTCCCCTCTCTCCCTAAACATGTCCCCCCCCTCAACCGTCCATCTGTCCTCTCAGAGAGTCGTCACACAGCCTGCCCATCGAGGCGGAGGAGGAGGAGGAGGAGGAGAAGGGAGGATTCTGGCGGGAGACAAATAGAGCTTCTGATTTTGACACAGAGTGATTTGAGGTCGAATGCTTGAGCACATCCTGTTGTCCAAAGCAAAGCTGCAAACCGCTAATGGTTGAGTCAAGGTTTTTGTCAAGCAGGCTCTAGGCGCAACACTTAGCATCCCGTCAGATGGCTGCAGCGTTTTTGTGTCTGCTCACGTGTGTTCAAGATTAGTTTAGGGTAGAAAAATAAAGACATGTTAAAAAGATCCATTAAAAAAAAGAAAAATCTATATTTTTAGAAGGGAAATGCCGGTAACAGAGCGAAACACAATGAATCTTTGCACGAGAGGAAGCAGCGGCATGCACTCGCATACAAAAGGGGGGAACAAGTGGTCTTTACATGGAGTGCAGCTGCTTATTAAGACTCACTCCGTCGTGCATTATTCCTTTCATCCCCACTCAACCACAAAGTGATTTGACTGCAAAAGATTTATAATGGACAAATCCCTCATAAATGTTGCAGATCAGTCGCTTTCCCGGCAAGTTACAATACAATAAACAGAACAATCCATAAAAGTATCAAACTGAAAAACGCCGTGTGGGAGAGAGCAGAGACGAGGGGGGAGGAGAAAAAATCATATAAAAGACTCCAAATCTCTCAAACTTCATAATAGAGAAATGAGCACATATAAATGTGTTAAGAGTATCTCCTTGCATCTTGTATAGACTGCATGTATTTAATCTGTAAAGCTTATTAAGGCCTAGTCATTACTATGCAAAGCAGCACCCAGTGCTTTTCTCTCGCTTTTCAGCCGGGAGCCGTGTTTGGCCAATAGGACTGGCCCCCCGCCTCTCATTCTGCATTCATAACATGCAACATTTGCACAATGTATCTCTCAAAGGCCCTGAATAGAAGGCCTTAATACTCATGTAAACAACTGCAAACCAATTACTTAATGAATCGAGCCCACACATAATGAGGAGCTTCACAAAGGGCTATAAATGCATTTTTGTACCAAAGCCTCTGCTTTAAACTACAATCCCTCTGCTGTGGTCCAGGCTTAACAGGCAAATCATAATTATTGTCTAAGACAACAGAGACGGAGCCATTTTTGTATTTTTGAGTCCGGCTCAATCCTTCTTTTGAAGTCACTCATCAGCTCGCTGACAAAATAAAGCAAATAATTAACAAGTGGGAAGGAGAGGAGGAAGAGGAAAACACAGGATGACAGAGAGGGAGAGGGGTAAAAGGATGAAGAAGGGGCGAGGACGACACAGAGAGAGAGAGAGAGACGAGGTAAGAGCTGGTGCAAGTGTTCTGCTGAAGTGCAAAGCTTCCAGATGACTTGTGGTAGCAACAAAGCACAAAACTCAACGTATTGAGTGCATTTCTTAAATCTAAACGTTGAGGAAAAATGGGAAGTATCAGTGGAATACTGTAGTATAAACAAAAAAGCTGTTTGGAATGAAAAACCGCCCATTTGTTCAATTGTACTTATACCTACGCCTTCACAGCAAATTTTATTTAATCACACATTTGTGGATTTCACATTACTGACCGGGAGTCGGGCATCACCTGAGAGGGTTTTTTTGCCCAAAATTGGCTCATGTTTATTAAATACGTTGGTCAGCGGCGCTGGCAGGGGCAGGCATCGAGGACCACAATAGAGCCGGGCCATTAGGCCCTTCCCTGGACTAATAGGCAGACTGGAGCGCCTGTTTGCCAGGCCGTGGCGACGCAGGCTTCAGCCCTTGTGTCAGCGTGTCGCCCCGGTAATCACATGAAATCAGAGAAGATTATTCCTCATAACGTTTACCCAGCCATTACCGCCGTCCAAATGGGTTTGCAGTGAAAGGGCGCTCTGAGGATCTAAAACGCAGCCGCAGATTTGATGAAGTTCTGTTGATGTTCACATGTAAGCGAGACGGTGCACGTTTCCAACGAGCTATTTATCATTAGATGTTCTTTCCGCGTCCACTTGCGGCTCTGATTTGCGCAACCTAAATAATGTTTCCAGGGTGACAAATGAGAGGACGTTTGTCCTCATCAGCCCTCGAGTCCCCTTCTTCGGAAGCAGTTGTCAGTGATTCTCTTCTTGACATGATCTGTTTGCATTCTGACAACAAGCCAGAAAACAGTCAGATTATGGCTCTAATTTATTTTTTTTGCGACAGCTGATTTGCTTTTGAATTCTAAAACCTGGTTGAACCCTGCTAACAGTGAGTAAGAGGGGCTTTAGGGGCCTTTTGTCTTTGTAAGCGAGTTAATGGGTGGCGCCCCCTTGATCTTATGGAAATGAACAGGGAATTATGAGAGCCGCCATGCAAATGTACATCAACCACTTTGGTGTCTGGTGGCCCATTTCCTGTGGCCCGTTGAATAATAACAATGTTCTTACCGAGGGTAAGGGTCTTGATGTGAGGAGCGTTTGGCCCTCCCCAGGTCCTCTTCATGGCCGTGATTTATTCCTTAAAAGAGCAAACAGCCCAGATAAAACCATTTGATTCTTGATTGATCTTATCACAAGCTAATTTACTGTGCACATTTACACGGACAACTCTGATGAAGCCC
The DNA here is from genome assembly GCA_006937985.1 of Aphyosemion australe. NCBI lineage: Eukaryota > Metazoa > Chordata > Actinopteri > Cyprinodontiformes > Nothobranchiidae > Aphyosemion > Aphyosemion australe. The sequence goes on from SSNS01000092.1 coordinate 874,224, forward strand.
AAGGAGTGTCTCAAAAAATAACTTTACTTTCTGGTAAATCATCAGACCTGAGCTCCTCCCTAACTAGATGGAAGAGGAGACTTCATCTCTTACCTGAAAATCCACTCAGCTCCTCCTCCTCAGAACTCTGCAGCCTTTCCTGCATGGCTGACTGTTTGAGTAACTGATATGCTTTTGTCTCTGTAGGAGAACACACACGCACACACACACACACACGCGCACACACACACACGCACACGCACACACACACAAAGTCATGGTCAAATATTTGCTCAAAACCCAACTTTCAGAGGTTTTTGTTTGGTGAGACAACAGTAGCAGAGATGTTGTGTCCAACAGAGTGGGCGAAAGCAGGTGAAATGTTGATTTAGGTCGACTATGGAGCAACCGTTTCCAAGGGACGGAAATCAGCATCTCACATTATCTCAGCGTCTCTTTTCAGGAAAGTAATGATTGTTTTATGTTAAAGGTCTGCTGTGGTCTCTAGTATGAATGAAAGCCTTGTGAGTCGTTTTCAGTGGGGAAAAAGCTCTTGTGCTCTTGATTCAGGGGTAGAAGTTTGTCAGAGGGGTGGATCAGCAGAAAACGACAGGATTACAAGGCTTACTCATTAATATTTGTAATATGCAAATGTCTCGTCTCTGATTGGCTAACAGCGACTCTTCCGCTGCCTTCATTTGCCCTTCTTTCTTTAATAAGGAAATGCAATATTGATGTGTTATCTTTCAATTCAATTCAGTTTATTGATATAGCACCAAATCACGACAAGTCGTCTCAAGGCACTTCACAAAGTAAACATTCCAACTGAGTTCACTTCATTATGCCAATTAGTTAAAAGGTGCCTATTTAAGAAAACCCAGTAGATTGCATCGAGTCACTGACTTGTTGTGTCAGACTTTATAGCAATCCCCTGACTAAGCAAGCATGTAGCGACAGTGGAGAGGAAAACTCCCCTTTAACAGGAAGAGACCTCCAACAGAACCTGAGCAGCCATCCGCCGCGACTCACTGGAGGTTTGAGAAGACAGGGCACATGTAACACAGAACTTGTTTTACTGCGTCGTGGAGTTGCTAATGCTAATGGTTAGCTTTTATTAGTCGAGACGAGTTCTGCTCTGAACGCAAAAACAATAGTCTTCCGCGGTCACAGGCCAAGATGTGTGAGGCCATGGATGCAAATTTTCCCTTTGAGATATAAGAGACTGTTTTTTTCTGACCCATTCATTTATTATCGGCTATTTTCTTTCTGCAGCTAATGCTGTTGATGAGGGTTAAATAAAATGTTTACGTTCAGCATGCACATGCAACTCAGACTGACCAATCGTATTTCAATAAGAACAAGTATTTCTCAGTGACAGAGACCTTAAAAAATGCCCACACCACTAACACTACTGCATTTGAGGACATTAAAGAGTCAGTATAGTTGAAAATAGGAACATGTATTAGCAAGAATCTGGCGATACGATAAATATCACAATACAGGAGAGACGATACAATATTCTGCGATACTGAAAGCCAGATAATGTTTGCAGTTTTTAAAGGTGCTATGTGGGATATTCATAGAAATCATGGTAAAAATTGCGACCCCCATCAGTCAACAAGCATCACGGCTGTAAACATTTGTAGGGGAAACACTGCTGTTAGCTGTTATATCAACCTACCAGTCCTGAAGGAAGCTAGCATAGCTGCCACCGATTCACACATGGAGGAGGGGTGGCATCAGCTGTGGCGTCCGGTGTCATGTGGATCAGAGCAGCGGAGTAAACAAGAGTCTGCCGGTTAGCCATCAGCTGATCGTGGCACACTGTGTGCGCCACAGTGAAGATCGAGATGAAGCTAAAGTCAACCACTGGCTGTTTAGCGATCGGATAGCCGATGAGGTTTGGCTGGAGCCGGGGACATGCTGTGGAAATAAAGTAACTAATGCTAACATAGCCACCGGCTAGCGGACCACCGCTGAAGCGTGTTGGGAGAGACACAGCAGGCTGCGGTAAGAGAGGAGACTTTAATAGAAGGAACTTTCTTGAAGAAGGACTTTGGAACTGATACGTTGGGACCGGATTGGGAGCTTTATTATGAAGAAAAGAAATGATCAGCTTGAGGTGAGTCAGGAACAACACTTGGAGGCTGGTGTCTAGCTGTTGCGGGCGGGGTTCTCATCATATGCAGCTACTGAGTGTTGGAAATCAATAAGACCTGACATATTTGATGTGTCTTTTGATTTCATTGTTTGTTATTCAAACTAACAAAGTAAAGCGACGGTGTAGCAGCTAGTCTCGTCTCTTCTTAGTTGCATTGTCAGACACCATGCTTCCACAGCGCACTGCTGCCCTCTGCTGTTTCTTTCAGGTTACAGTCATAGTGCAAACGCATAACGTGGAGCTCATATGTCCCTAAATAGCTACCGTATTTCAAGATGGAGGATGACCATGGAGCGTCGACCACAATTTATGTATTAAAAATGTAAAATTTGAAGCTGAGAGGAATATTTAGAATTGATGTTGGTGAAAAATATTAATGAAAAAGGACAAGTTTGTGCACTGGATGCACAGAATTTGGTAGAAAACAGGTAAAAATATTACACACTGGGGCTTTAAGACTGAATTTAATTGGAAAACTCATCTAGACGCTTCAAAGACACTTCGTGTTATCGCGAGATCTTGTTATTCCGTTGAAGGCGGTAAAAACTGCTGCCATCTAATGGTCAGAGTTTTGCACTACACAAAAGAAATACAGTAAATGTTTGCATGTAAATTCTAGATTTAAAAAATTCATACACTGCTTTTAAATATCGATTCAGCACAATAACAAGGAATACCTCAATATTAAAATAAACGTGAATGACCACACATATTGATGAGAAGGAAACATCAGATCCTTTCTGATCAAATCCAGTTTAACTTAGTTTCAAAATGAATAAACTGTTTAGAATCACTTTCTCAAAAGCACACAGTGTTTGCTGTGCACAACAATCTTTTCTGTTCCACCCAAAAGCCTTTTATACAGCCACTGTTTTTTACACATTCTCTTCAAAAATCCTCTAAGTCGACAGGCGTGCATGTCTCGGCAATTACTATCAGTTGCAAGGTCAAGGTATTTGATTGTGACACTGATGTCGCTCAGCACAGCAAAACCTTTCCCTTGCTAAATCTTTAGTCATGTTTTTTTAGCTAGTTATAGCTCTTTTGATTAAGTGCAGCGATTGGAAACTGGACTCCTTTTGCAGGCTGTGCACCTTGGGGGATGCGGACACATGAAAAACTCAGTTGGAAATCTGACAAACCCATGGTAACACAGGATTGCTTTACATTTCAGAGGTGCAGCTGAGGGACGGGCACACCAGCTGCTTCCAGGATGCCGTCACATCTAGTATTTTTCAAGTCTGAGCCATGCCGGAGCATTGTTTAGAAGATAATGAGAGCCGATGACAGATCTTCGGCGCTGCCCACCCCGGCGCCCTGACAATTAAAGCAGCCGCATTATGCTGGTCCAGCGAATTATGAGTCCTGCTAGAATGCCTCAGACCAGGCTGGAAACGCGGCTAGTGTTTTCTCGGAGATAATTAGAGAGAACTAGCGCAGTTCTTCAGGTGGGACTTTGACCCTGGATTCACCTTGATCATCCTGCCTCAGCCATTGTGTAAAAGAGCCCATTATTCACTGCAGTGGGAAGAAAAACAAACCACAACATAAGGACAGTGTGAATGTTGAGGCACCAGTAATGCCTTTTTACCTCTAATAGGACCACTTTCCACAGGGCTTTCGTCCTGGCTGTCCTCTTCAGAGCTTTGTAGTTCTGTTAGAAAGGGAAGCACATAGTGAGAACCAACGGTAGGGAGGAAGGGAGTCTTGGGCAGAAATGGATTAGGGGGGTCTTTTTTTGGTCTCAATGGAAGGCTGCATGAAAGCTAGGCTATAAGAGATCATAACAAAGTTGTGTGCTGAAATGAATTTCAAGGTGCAGTCTGAGATGTTTTTCTGCCAATGACAACCAATAAATGTTTTGTAAAAAAAAAGAAATAATTTTAATCACCTCTTAAATGTCATATTTTGGAAAAACCTCATTGTGAACATCCTGTTATTAATGATTGGATCCTGATCCATCCATCAAACTGCCTTCTGACCGTCCCTCTCCTCCGATGCTTATACTCCTCTTTCTGAATGAGTCGCGCATTCTCGCCTTAGAGCAGCTGAACAGGAAGCAAAGCCAGAGTCGAGCTAGCTATAAGATTACATACTAAATTGTTATGTGGTTACACTGCTGCACTATGTTAGGAATTATGGCAGAAAAGGTGCCAACAATTGGTCAAAAAGGTAAGATCATGCTGGTGAAGGTTCTCAGTCATCCAGGTCATGGTACTCCAATGGGGTTCGAATGGAGGCAACTGGAGTTTCTTTGTTTCTTGAAGACAATTTACTTCTTATCTGAGTTTTGGCAATTCTAAGAAAATCATAGGTTTTTATTTAAGGTTGACTGATATCATGTTGTTTTTACCAATATCCAATATATCAATATTGTGTAACTGCGAATTTCTGATACCGTTATCCGTGCAAACTACTTCAACTGAAGTTAGGACAGCTGTGCCAAACAAACAAAATCATCTCAAAAACGGTCTGTCATATTTTGACATTTTGAGTGAGAGTAGTAGCAGCTGAAGAGTTTGATGTATGTGTGTAAAATGTAAAAGTATGTAAAAGTTGTGTCAAGAGTAAAAACCAATATCTACAGTTTCCGGTGTTACATTTTAATGCCAAAATCGGCCAATAACGTCAGATATCTTTAATATTTTAATAGCAGAAAATGATGAAAATAAGCTTTTATTGGCTGAAGTTTTTGCTTTTATTTGGTTTTAATAATAAACAGGACCAGATGCAGCACTTAATGCCAATATCAGCCGGTAGTAATGGTAGTACTATTGGACATGTCTAGTTTTTATGAATATAAAATGTAGCTTGCTCAAAGAGCTTTTACAGGAACTCCTATCCTACCTTTAAGGGACATCATTTCTGCAGAAAGTGAAATTATGCGTGGTATTATTATATTTCTGCATGCATGGATAACTAATAATTTCCAGTTACCTTGGGCATGTTGCTTGTGTACGGACTGGGAGGGTTTCACTTTCGTGTCAGCCAAGAGAGAAGAAGGAGGACCCCGCACAGAAGATAAGTCGCTCTCGTCTTCTGCCGAGGGGCACTCCTCACTGGACCGCGAGAGAAGTGTCCTCAGCAACACTTTGGCCTGCGTGCAGCACAAATTAAAACCACACTCTTAATTGTTCTCATTTTGTGAAGGAAGCGTTAAATTGAACTTTGGCCACGGCTGCTCACACAGAGGTGCGGCTGTAATGTGTGTTCAAACACCGAGAGCCAATAACTTCACATTTTCTCACTCGTTTAACAAAAAAAAACGACTTCACACTCTTTTGTTCCTGTTCCCATCCCCCCCACACACACACTCCCTCTCTTCTCATCCATGAGATTAGAGAATTTTCTAAAGAATGCAATCACCCTGCCATTAACGTGCAACACGTTTCAGATATCTTTCCTCTTGGCTGTGAGGATTTGAGACAAACTGCTCTCCTTCCTCCCACTCCAGCTCATTTTTATCTCCGTGGAGATGAGGATCCACAATTAAGAGAAGCTGTGGCTGAGATGCCACACACAGATTTCTTTTCTGCCTCTTTTTTTCCTTCTTTCATATCAAATCCTGCCATCATCATCTCTCTTTTGTGATCAAAGCCTGCCTCTCAGCCTCGGACGGCCATTTAGAACTTTTAATGAACACTAATGTGAAGGGGACGATCAGGAGGATTTCGACAGTGGCAAACTTAAAGCACATTGTGAGTTGTTATCAGCTGGTCACAGGAAAAGAAATAAAAAAAACGATTGATACTACTTTCATTTTCCGGGAGGAGAAAAGAAGCAAACACGCACTCGGGATTTGATTGCCGCTGAACAATAAAAATTGTCTTGATCCTTGTCCCTGAAATCCCTCTTTGTTCTTTTTTTTTTTTTAGATTTAGTCAAATGTACCATGAGTTGAGGGCTCTCGCAGATCCACTGCATTTTAAATATCAATGAATGCAACTGTTAGCACTTGAATATTCAAAGGGCCCCTTTGAGTGTGTGCATGCGAGCTGCATGCTCCCATTTGTTGGAGTAGCTGGGCTGCGTGGCAGGACGTGAATGGAAATTTCTGTTTGCGCTTCTGTGTGTGGAGAGAGTAAGCCGTTGTACGAGAGGACAGAGAGAGACATAAAGGGAGCGATGGAGGACAGGAGAGAGAGATGGAGAGAGACTTGGAGCGATAAAGGAAGAGAAAGATTTCACTCAGGCTTTTCCTGATGCACTTGGACACAATGATGTAGATGGAGGTAGCCCTCTTCCTTTTGTCAGTTCATATTTTCAAGAGGCTCTACAGTCTCCCTCTTTGCCTCTTGTTGTGTCGGGGACACAGCAGTGAGATATCTAAGCCACAAGGACCACAGTAATACGAGTCGGTGCAAATTAATGACATGAATTGCTCCACAGTTGGACAGGAAACATAAAAAAACTCTTCTATCACACAGGACATTTCTTTCCCATGTCTTATTAATCTGCACAAGGTCAATATGTGGAAAGGTTTGAACAAAAACCAATGCAGAGGAGGTTTAAATGGTTTTAAATATTTGCTTAAATCTGAAATAAAAGCAAGTATTTTTTAGAGTTAGATGGAAAAAGCCAAGCTGAGTGTGCAATTTGCAATCACTGAGTGGCTTTAGGTTAATGTGTGGAGCAATCAGAGGAGTGTGGAGGCAGGGCTTAGCCATGAATCTAAAAACAAAAGGAAACAAACAAAAATCTGACTTCAAACATAAGTGTGTGTGTGTGTGTGTGTGTGTGTGTGTGTGTGTGTGTGTGTGTGTGTGCCTTTGACGCTACCTGCTGGCTGTAGGTGGCATCACGCTTCAGCAGGAGCGGCGTGAACAGTTGGACCAAGCGCTCAGTGCTGAGGACACGGCGCTCCTTGAGCACAAGGGCGTGCTTGAACCAGCGATCCCACAGCCGAGCGGCTTTAGGAGGAAGGCTGGAGCTGCGGCGGGGGATGGAGGAAAGAGAAGCACGATGAATAAAAAAACATTTTACTGGATAAATAAAAACCTTAAACAGTTGTGATTCATTTCTAAACTAACAAGAAAATTAAAGATGTTTGGGAAAAAAACGTGTTAGATTTGTCTGACTGTTTTTTTTAAGGTGGATCTAGTAAAGCTGCTTTCTTTACCATCATTTAACAATTTAAGAGCTATGGAATATCGATTCACTTCCAGACAGAACTGAGCAGACACAGAAAGGAAAAGCTGGATGAAACGTGGAGGTCAGCCCGCTGGCATCTCCAGAGAGCGGCGCAGCCAGATGTGTCTCTTAGAATCGAGTACACAAAAGGAAAAGGGCTCAGTGAAATCAATAGAGAAGTGAAGCAGAACACAGATTCGGCTCAGAGTGTAACTACTCATTATCCAAAAGGACTGGAAGTCTCAGATAGGGGCATTTTAATTTACTCATGACATTCACCCGTGCAGTGTTGCCGCGCGAGGTGACACCGAAGATGACCTTTTGCATTTGTGGACAAGGGAGACCGATCAAACATCAAGCATGCAGTATCTCAGTAACTGACCCTCCTTGGGGTCTGGTAAAGAAAAATAAAGAAAAAATAAAAACAAGTGATCACACCTATCAATATTTTGTCTGAGAAGTAGAACCCAACTTTTACTGTAAATCTTTTCTATGAAATAAGTCGATGTTTATGGTCTGAATTACCTTGGAAACTGCAACATCCACACAAACTATTACAATATTTTAGGATTTTAGTAGAATATATTTAAAAATATTATTTGAAATAACTGAATGAAAAAATGAATGACTCATATTGTCTGTTAAACTGGAACAAAAACGAAACTATTAGAGGCAGAAAAAAAGGAAAAATCCAAACAGCGATGCCTATTTTTGGCTTTGGGCTCACATAGAAACCACGAGCCTTACCTTATTTCATTAGGCTCAGAGCTGGACTGATGCGCACTCACGACATCCTGTGGTAGCAGACAGCCCTTTTCTGTGCTCCATGACAACCTCTGAAGCTCATGAAGGACGACCGCTCCACACGCTTCAAGTTCCTCGTCGTTCAAGCCTGCTGCATCGTCACAAAGGCTGCCCAATATATACAGAGCAGTCAGCGATTACCATGGCGCCTTTAGCCCCAGGTCAGAGCTACATCCATGTAGATATACAGGTGAAGCTCGAAAAATGAGAATATGGTGCAAAAATCTATTTATGTCAGTAATTCAACTTAGACTGCGAGACCATCTAAAGGCTCAGGAACCCTTTGCAGGTGTTTTGTATTCATTGGCTGATTAGAGTGTGACACTTTGAGTCTAGAATATTGAATCTTTTAACAATATTTTAATGGTCAGATTTGTAATTTGGGGTTTTCATCAGCTGTAAACCATATTCATCACAATTGTTACAAATAAAGGCTTAAAACATCTGGCTTTGCCTGTAACGAGTCTATCTCATAGATTAGTTTCACCTTTTAAGTTGAATTACTGACAAATGAACTTTTGCACCAGATTCTAATTTTTCAAGTTTCACCTGTAAACATCACGATCATACAAAATTGTGAATTTTTATTGGTGAAGATGTGCAAAAACAGGAAGTGTTCTTCTGCTCTAACTTTATTTTGTGGTTGTTTTTTCCACAAGAGCGCCAATAATGGTAACTGAATCATGTTGACAAAGCTTCTAAAAATGACGCCTAATCTAATGAAACACATTCCCTGTCCTCCGTCTCTACGACTCCCCAATAACAATTCAGCTGGGTGGTTGCTATAACAATCGCAGGCGTTTGAAAACCCCTCAGAAATAAAGACGCACGCCTGATGGTGATGACACTTCATCTAATGTGAGAGCCCTCAGCAGAAGGATAATATGTTTTTCTCATCCGCACAAACTGCTCCACGACCATTAAATAAATTTACATGGGATTTCATTTAGACGGGAGGGGGGTAAGTTTGGAAAGTTTGCAGAAAGGAACGGATGTACCTGATAATTCTACTGAATTGTCTTCTGTCAGCTGGAGAATCCCCGTACACGAGGCTCTGTTCGGCGTGGAGTCGCCCTTCAATGCTTTCTAGCAGATTAAAGAGTCCTTCCACCGAGAGGCTAAAGGAAGGAAAGAAAAAGGAGGTCATGTGATCGATAGGCTCGCTATATCTGTCAAAAAAAAAATGGTGATACATTTTTTCCGGGCAATTTCCTTGAGGTGCTCAAGGACTTCTTGAGAATCTGGCCATCAAAAAGTGACGGCCACAAAGCGGGATTTCAACACTTCACCGTGTCTGTTGATGGCGCCACATGTAATAACAGGTTGCACGTGAAAGCTTTGACACCTGGCACTCGAAGCGGGACCCTGTAGCATTATCTGTTACCACTGAAGTAAAAAAAATTACCTAATTCAGCTAAATTGTGAAATTATTCATCATATAAATAAAGTAATACAGGAATGAACTGGTCATGAAAGGTAAAAATAAAAAAAGGAGGGGGCGGGGCTCTGGGTGTATTCTTTTGGTGAGATTATACTTTAATCTGGTTCCTGTGTGAGGCGACAAAATGAGAAATGGATGCCTAATGCATGTGGATATTGAGAATCCATCTCTTTCTTCAGCATTAAGCTCTGGGTGGCCCTCATTGAATTCTCCCAGAAACCCCAAGCAGAGAGATTCTGAGCCGTCGTCCATAAAGAGAGGCCAAAAAGAATTTATGACAATCTGTAATAGGCTCGAGGGTTAGGGGTCAGCAAACAATTGCTCCCCTTTTCTTTTGCAGGTTGTTTCCTGGTAACATCCTGATTAAGCTGCAGCTTGAATTATATCCATGACATTTTGTAGTGCGCAATCCATCTGTGCCAGTCCACTTCAGAGAGCCTGGAGGAGAATGGGCAAAACCTGCGCCTTTTCTTTGCTTTTCGTTTTCTTATCGCCAACGCAGCCTCAAAGTCTTTCTTTTTTCCCCTTTTAATTCATCAGTTCTTCAGAAAAACTACAGATATTTAGTGAAGAAGTGAATTAATTGTGTTTTTCCTGCAAACATCTCCAGTTTAATTGTCGCCAGCTTTGGTGTCAAGGTCTCTAACCTTGCTTTAGATGCTGCCGTTGTCCACATGTCAACATCATCAGGAGCGTATTGTTAGCCCCAGTGGAAGAGGTCAGAGGTATTATTGCTTTAATGCATACAGTGCTGTCTCTGAGGTGATTTAGCACACAGAACAGCCTGAACAATGAGTGACTGGTGTCAGGAGAATAAAAACAGCCAAAAAATGGAACCACAAATAACACCAATGCAGTATCTCCAATGGTTGATGCATTAAATGTGAAAAATGGTTTAGTATAATTGCATAAGTCAAAACTTTAGCAGGAAATTAGGAATAGACCGATATATTGGTTGGCTGATATATCAGGTCGATATTCACCATTTTAAAATATTTCAGTATCGGCCGATATGCGTCTTTAGTGGAGATGATTTCAAGTCAGGCAAATCTGCAGGCAGCTCGCTGCTGCTGCAGAATGTTATATAAAGATACATTAAGGTTCCTGAATAACATCTGCTTAATAAATGCTCTAAACCAACTGACTTTTCTTTTTATTGACCTGTTTTATATTTAACGCTTGGTCAATTTGTTGATTAACTTTGAGTGCTGACTGAGCAGTGCAGGAAATAAAGACTCAAGAGTTGGTTAAATGCAGTGTTTAACATAATCAATCATTAAATAAACAAGGCAGAAAACGTCTAGATTTCAGCCATGAAAATCAGCAGCACAGATCGGTATCAGCAATGGAAAAACCATATCGGTCAAGCTACAGGAAATACAGTATCCTAATGAGTTTGCAATTACATTATTCTTTATTATATATGTTGCTATAGTGTCTGAAAGCACCCTGCTTAACTTCATTCTGTCAACTTAAAAAAAAATCCAAGGCATTTTAAAGTCAGGAAAAAGTCTGTTGATGAGGACGGCACACCGAGGCCATTATGAATCGCCTCTGAGAAGAAACTCAGACAATATTTCAGTCTCTGGCCATGCTGGAGAAGAAATATAATGGGATAATCTAATGAACTGGCCAGGCCTGGTGTTGAATGGAAGGGAGCGATATAAACTCTAACCTTATGGGAGAGGATAGAGACGGGATGCTCTCTGAGCTTTACATCAAAGCCTCTGGTTTTCTCCTCACACACAGAGGCTCTCTGTGTTAACAATAAAAAGCTGCAGCCCCCACCATCGTCTCTCCGACACAGGCTAACAGCAGCTCCTCTTAGGGTCAGACCATAAAAAAAGTATGGCAGACCACACATAAACGTTGCAAAGCTCAAACATGCCGCACTCTCAGGGAGAAAATATAATCCTTGAAACGCGTAAAGGCTGCAACCGATTTTACTGGAAAACGCTCAGAGGTTCTTTATATTTGCAAATACACTCAAATAAAACCAGAGCAATCAGAGTAATTCATAATGTAACAGACACAACCGTAGAATTGAACAAATATTGTGAAAAGATGCATAAAAAAAAGCAGTGCTAGGAAAAAGCAGACAAACATCCACGTGGGATTTTCTGTAGCCCTGACTCCATCCAAAGTGATCCTTCAACTCAGAAGCCATCATCACGCTAAGGATTTGTGGCTGTGAGTGGTGTCCACATGCCCACCCTCCAGATCACTCTGTGGTGCCACAATTTCCTCCTCCACTGGGGACTTCCTGAGGTCTCTCAAGCAGAAAATTGCTCTGTTACAGCATTATCTTGGATTATGGCAATATTGCAGACAGGTCCTGAGCTCTCCCTGCAAGATGCATCACTGCCACTAGCATCACCGCTAACGTGGAGCTACACGGTGACTCACTCCTTCCTCTCTGTCTCCCTCAGAAGTAATGTTTGTAAAGAGCACTGCAGTGAGTTAGTGGTTCAGAGCGAAGAATGTTTGCTTTCTTAGGTTAGATTTAGATGATGTTAACCGTGTTCTGTGAACTCCAAATGTTTAACTTTAACAAATCTGGGAGATGGAGATCTTAAGCTATGCGTGCTGTACCTTTTGAAGGTCACTGGTGCTGAGGATTCGCTGCGTAACTGGAATGTGTTCTTGGACGCGCTGGAGTAGAGGGATGATTCAGGACGATGCTGTTGGTGAACATCACTTTCTCTGTAAGAGGCATGTCTCTCGGGTGCTACATCTTCTGATAAATCCTCCTCCAGCTCAGATTGTGTCAGAGAAATTGTGAGGTCACTGGCGCTGCTCTCTGACAACTGCACATCTGAGCTTGGATCACTGACACTCTCACATTTACCTGAATGTAAACAAACCACATCGTATCACTTGTTTGTTTTTTTATTCATCTTCAAAGGGCAAAATAAAGTGCTATAAACTGGATTTCTGCAAAGGCAAATAAAAGATACAACAAGGTAGTGGGGGAGAAATATCCCTGCATACCTGGTGTCTCTTGAGCTTCTTTTCCAAAAGTGGTTTCAGGCATCAAATGGCCAAGACCTCTCTCTTCATCTCCCATTATGAGCGGCTCGTGAGCGACCTCTCGGGAGCCGGAGCGTTCTGCAGGGGGATTCTCAGCCCTCGTAGGGTCACTGTTGCTGGGAGATGGATTCTTCTCAGACCCCGTCAAGGTCACCGGGGGTGAAGCTTCTCGTTCGTCTTCACTTCCAAAAGCCACGCTGCCAGCTGTGCCTGTTAAGGCGCGAACAGATGGAAACAGCCCCGACGTTCTTTCATGTTTGTCACTCAAATTACCGCCGTCGGGGGAATCGTTTGAGCCTGAAATGTCATCTGATAAATGTGCTGGCTTACTGGCGGCATCCTCTCCGCCAACTCTGAAGTTCTTCAAAAGGCCACTTGGTAGATGTTCGCGGGAGTGCGCGCTGTGATTGGGTGAACGATGCAATGCCTGGTGTGAGTGTACTCTCGTAGTACCGGCTTCAATGTCAGGCCCTGTGGAGGTCTGCTGGCCTGTAAAAACTCTTCCTGATGATTGTTTCAAACCCTTCTCTGAGTGAGAGATGCTGCTCTGGTGCCATTTATGCACAGATTCAACCTGCATAGACAGAGAAAAATTTATTCTGCACCTAAAAACATATCTTAATGTTTTATTTATATAGTTATTCAGTACATTTGCTGGGATCTCTAGTATAAATAAATGTCTTGTGAGTTGATCTCTGTAGAAAAAAGCCCTGGCGCTCCTGTTTCGTGAAGTAAAAGTTAGTTGGAGTAGTAGGGGTGCAGAAAACGGCAGGATTTTGAGTCTTCCTCATTAGTATTCATGATATTGGAACATCTTGCAACTGATTGGCTAACAGCAACACGACTCTTCTATTGTCTCCATCTGCTCTGCAGCGTTGATATTTTATCTCCACAAATAACAAACGGCTTGAAGGAGTTCTGCCATGTTGTGGAGTTGCTAATGCTAACTGCTAGCTGAGACGTGCTCTGCTCTCTCCTGGACGCTACATCAACAACAGCCTGTCGCAAGCCAAGATGCACGAGTCCATGAACGGTCATTTTCAGTGTGACGTAGATCTGTGTGGCTTTTTCTGACTCGAGCTTATCCTTATCTATTTTCTATCAGCGGCTAATGCAGGAAATAGGGGTAGAAGACTATCTTCACATTCAGCCTGCATGTGAAACTCAGAGTGACCGTTAAAAACGGTTTCTCAGTGAACTTGCTCTTTAAAACAAATCTAACACAACTAACCTAAATATTCTTGATTTTGAATTTAATTTAGGAAATTCTTTTTTTTCTATAAAACATCCTTCAGAGGAATGTGTCCGGATTAGCATTTTAACTTTTAATCTCGCAAAAAAAAAATCCTTTAGACAAGTTTTGATTCATGTCTGCAATGTCACCAAGGGCAGAGAGAGAGAAAAGCAAAAAAAAAAAACAGCCTCCCTCCAAGCATAACAACAAAAAGCATGGCTTCTGTTTCTTTTCTGATAAGCGTCTTAAATACCAAACAGTTAGCTGCTTAATAACATTCAGTGTAAACCATGCAGCCTGCCCAGCAGATCCACAAAGTAGGTAAAAAAAGAGGAAAAGTTAATTTCTTGGCTGAGTGATTCCATCGGTAGCTGCAGGGCAAAGTAGAAAGTGTTTCACTAAAGTAGCAATTGATTCTTCTATCAATCTGCGGCACGCGTG